>CM057242.1:172697-190197 GCA_029931835.1 Etheostoma nigrum
TCAGCCTCCTCAGGCTGCTGCAGACGTCTCCTGAGAGACTCTGGGTGGAGACGACCTCCACGTCTGCCTTCAGCAGCTGTCTCAGCAGATCCTTCTTCATCTGCACACACACACACAGATACACACACACACACACACACACAGAGACAGATATACACACACACACACACGCACAGAGATACACACACACACACGCACAGAGATACACACACACACACGCACAGAGATACGCACAGAGATACACACACACACACACACGCACAGAGATACGCACAGAGATACACACACACGCACCGAGATACACACACACACACACACACACGCACGCACGCACAGAGATACACACACACACAGAGATACGCACAGAGATACACACACACACGCACAGAGATACACACACACACGCACAGAGATACACACACACACGCACAGAGATACACACACACACGCACGCACAGAGATACACACACACACACGCACAGAGATACACACACACACAGAGATACACACACACACAGAGATACACACACGCACAGAGATACACACACGCACAGAGATACACACACGCACAGAGATACACACACACACACGCACAGAGATACACACACACACAGAGATACACACACACACAGAGATACACACACGCACAGAGATACACACACACACGCACAGAGATACACACACATACGCACAGAGATACACACACACACGCACAGAGATACACACACACACGCACAGAGATACACACACACGCACGCACAGAGATACACACACACGCACAGAGATACACACACACACACACACGCACAGAGATACACACGCACAGAGATACACACACACACACACACACACACACAGACGCACAGAGATACACACACACACACACGCACAGAGATACACACACACACACGCACAGAGATACACACACACACACGCACAGAGATACACACACACACACACACACACAGACGCACAGAGATACACACACACACACACACGCACAGAGATACACACACACACACGCACAGAGATACGCACACAGATACACACACACACAGACGCACAGAGATACACACACACACACACACACAGACGCACACAGATACACACACACACAGACGCACAGAGATACACACACACACGCACAGATACACACACACACACACGCACGCACAGATACACACACACACACACACACAGAGACAGATATACACACACACACAATCACATGTGACAACACACACACGACAAAAAACACACACATAATCACATATGACAACACGCACACAGAGATACACACAGAGATACACACACACGCGACAACACACACACAATCACATGTGACAACACACACACACAGAGATACACACACACACACACACAGATACACACACACACACACACACAGAGAGAGACAGATACACACAATCACACGCGACAACACACACAATCACATGTGACAACACACACAATCACACACATAATCTCACACACACATACAGAAACACACACACGTGACAACATACACACACACAAACACACACACACACACACAATCAAACACACAGAGCAACTATTAAATCAGCTGTTTCCCCTGCTGCAGTAACCGATGGATCAGTTAGAGTCGTTTCTAATGAAAATGTCTGATCAGCTCGTTCCATGTCAATGTCTTCTAGTGTCTTCTCTCTGGGACAGGACGCTGAATGTCTTTGAGTTGGGGACTAAACAAGACATCTGAGGACGTCGTCTCTGTCTTTTTGGGGAACTCTGATCCACATTTTTCACCATTTTCTGACATTTTAGAGACGGAATAACTAATGCATTCATCCAGAAGACAGTCCACCCTCTACTGGACGTGTGAGCATCACCTCTGAGAGACGGGGTCCGTCCTGCGTTGCCACGGCGACCCTGGTCCACTTGTAGCGCTGCAGCAGCTTCACCGCGGCCTGGTTGAGGGCTCGGTCCGACGGCAGCGTGCTGAACAGGCTCCCGTACCACTTCCTGTTGGACAGGCTCGTGGACGAGGCCGCAAAAGACACCTGAGACAGCAGAGAGGACACCTGTCATAATCAGCAGTGGGACAAGTACTCAGATCCTTCATTATTAACCCTCCTGTTGTCCTCGGGTCAAATTTGACCCGTTTACAAAAACTTTATTTATCAGAACTATGACAAAAGAAGGTTGAAAAAAGTGACAATTTTTGAAAAAGAACTTCAAAAATGCAGGAAAAAAATCAACAAAAACATTCTTTTATTTATTCTTTTTTTAAAACGCTGAAAAAGGGACCAAAAAACATCAAAACATTGGAAAAAGTGACTTTTTTCTTTTTTAAATGACAAAACATACTTAAAAAAAGTAAAAAAAGTGACTAAAACAGAGAAAAGTGTAGAAAAATTAAATGTTGAGATTTCAACATGAGGGCAACATGAGGACAACATGAGGACAACATGAGGGCAACATGAGGACGAAATGAGGACAACATGAGGGCAACATGAGGGCAACATGAGGGCAACATGAGGGCAACATGGGGGCAACATGGGGGCAACATGAGGACAACATGAAGACAACATGAGGGCAACATGAGGGCAACATGAGGACAACATGAGGACAACATGAGGACAACATGAGGACAACATGAGGGCAACATGAGGACAACATGAGGACAACATGAGGGCAACATGAGGGCAACATGGGGGCAAAATGGGGGCAACATGAGGACAACATGAAGACAACATGAGGGCAACATGAGGGCAACATGAGGACAACATGAGGACAACATAAGGGCAACATGAGGACAACATGAGGACAACATGAGGGCAACATGAGGACAACATGAAGACAACATGAGGGCAACATGAGGGCAACATGAAGACAACATGAGGGCAACATGAGGACAACATGAGGACAACATGAGGACAACATGAGGGCAACATGAGGACAACATGAGGGCAACATGAGGACAACATGAGGGCAACATGAGGGCAACATGAGGGCAACATGAAGACAACATGAGGGCAACATGAGGACAACATGAAGACAACATGAGGGCAACATGAGGGCAACATGAGGGCAACATGAGGACAACATGAGGGCAACATGAGGGCAACATGGGGGCAACATGAGGGCAACATGGGGGCAACATGAGGGCAACATGGGGGCAACATGAGGACAACATGGGGGCAACATGAGGGCAACATGGGGGCAACATGGGGGCAACATGAGGGCAACATGAGGGCAACATGAAGACAACATGAGGGCAACATGAGGACAACATGAGGACAACATGAAGACAACATGAGGGCAACATGAGGGCAACATGAGGGCAACATGAGGGCAACATGGGGGCAACATGAGGGCAACATGGGGGCAACATGGGGGCAACATGGGGGCAACATGAGGACAACATGGGGGCAACATGAGGGCAACATGGGGGCAACATGAGGGCAACATGAGGGCAACATGAAGACAACATGAGGGCAACATGAAGACAACATGAAGACAACATGAGGACAACATGAGGACAACATGAAGACAACATGAAGACAACATGAAGACAACATGAGGGCAACATGAAGACAACATGAGGACAACATGAAGACAACATGAGGACAACATGAGGACAACATGAAGACAACATGAAGACAACATGAGGGCAACATGAAGACAACATGAAGACAACATGAAGACAACATGAGGACAACATGAAGACAACATGAAGACAACATGAGGGCAACATGAAGACAACATGAGGACAACATGAAGACAACATGAGGACAACATGAAGACAACATGAAGACAACATGAGGACCACATGAAGACAACATGAGGACAACATGAGGACAACATGAAGACAACATGAAGACAACATGAGGACAACATGAAGACAACATGAAGACAACATGAGGACAACATGAGGACAACATGAAGACAACATGAAGACAACATGAAGACAACATGAGGGCAACATGAGGGCAACATGAAGACAACATGAGGACAACATGAAGACAACATGAGGACAACATGAAGACAACATGAAGACAACATGAGGACCACATGAAGACAACATGAGGACAACATGAGGACAACATGAAGACAACATGAAGACAACATGAAGACAACATGAGGACAACATGAGGACAACATGAGGGTTACGTCACCTTGAGAGAAGTGAATCGCCTCTTTGTGCCAACTTAAAATCTGATTTCCTAACAACTTAGAATTCCATGGCAACCAGGTTATACATATATTCAAGTTGAGTCAACAGAGACTTTGTTCCAGTGCAGGTAACCTGGTAACCTGGTAACCTGGTAACCAGGTAAGCAGGTAAGCAGGTAAGACGCGCACCTGCAGCAGGTGGAGAGCCGGCAGAGAGCGAGCGATGAGCGCCGTCACAGACGGACACACGCCTCCGAACAGCAACAGGTACTTTGGCCCCGCCCACATGGCGTCGAACAGCGCCCGGAGGGACTCTGCAGGGTCGCACTGGGAGACATGAGGGACACATGAAGTACTGAGGAGACATGATGGACACATGAAGTACTGAGTAATAAGTACTATGTACTACGACTTCTTTCACCAATACACGGGGCCGATCTGGATCTGGATCTGGGGTTTGAATTAATCGACTATAAAATGTAGAGCCCGACCGATAAAGGATCTTTAAGGCTGATACCGATATAAATATTTGGTTATTTAAAAATCTGATATACCGATATATATCTAGGCCTTTGGAATTAAAATACACCCCCCCCCCACCCCAAATCATCACATACCCTCCACCATATATGGAGATCTTTCCATAAAATCATCTCTCAATGCAAATCACACCAGATATTAGTCTAACTGAAATAACACCATGCTGATCTCTATGTATGGTGGAGGGTATGGGGTGGTGTGTGTGTGCGTGTCTGTGTGTGTGTGTGTGTGTGTGCGTGTGTGTGTGTGTGTGTGTGTGTGCGTGTGTGTGCGTGTGTGTGTGCGTGTGTGTGTGTGTGTGCGTGTGTGTGTTAATTCCAAAGGCCAAGGGAACCTCATCAGGATGCATAGTACCCTGATCCATGTAATATCTGGCCTTTAATAACAAGAATGCATTAAAAATGAACATAGACAGTTGAGAAAATAATGAAAGAAATAACAAAAGAAATGAAGAATAAAATCATTTAAAATTTAAAATAATTTAAAAAAAATATAAGAGATAAAAACAAATATCAAGCATGAGGGAAACAGTTGCAGCTTGTATGTAAATAAGTAAGAAGAGACATCTTAAACTGGTGAAAAGAGAAAATATCCTAAATATATTGTTGGAAAGTGATCTGAGACTACAATATTACCAATTTATCGATTATTTGGTCTGTAAAATGTCCAATTTGATGTCTTAAAACCCAAAGATATAGATATTAGTGTAATATAACTTATTATTATTATTATTATTATAATAAAGCAACAGAAAAGAGCAGGAAACCTCCATATTTCCTGAGGGTGTGGGACCGACCTGCGAGTCCAGCAGCTGGAGCTGGATCTCGTAGTCCCCCAGCGGCGGCGCTTGTCTCTTCAGGTCCTGCAGCGCGAGGCGGACCGCCGGGGCCACGGCGCCGCTCCGGTTCCGGGGCATCATCCACAGCACCGGCACAGGGTGGCGGAGCTGGGCAAGCACCGGTCCCGGTACCGGCCCAGACCCTGGCCCCACAAGCAGCCAGCAGACCAGCAGCAGCCGGGAGGTCTCCGCCCCGCCACGCCGCTGCATCCTGAAGGAGACGGAGACTGTGGTCCTCTAAGGAGACGGAGACTGTGGTCCTCTAAGGAGACAGAGACTGTGGTCCTCTAAGGAGACGGAGACTGTGGTCCTGTAAGAAGACGGGGACTGTGGTCCTGTAAGAAGACGGAGACTGTGGTCCTCTAAGGAGACGGAAACTGTGGTCCTGTAAGAAGACGGAGACTGTGGTCCTGTAGGAAGACGGAGACTGTGGTCCTCTAAGGAGACGGAGACTGAGGTCCTGTAAGAAGACGGAGACTGTGGTCCTGTAAGAAAACGGAGACTGTGGTCCTCTAAGGAGACGGAGACTGTGGTCCTCTAAGGAGACGGAGACTGTGGTCCTGTAAGAAGACGGAGACTGTGGTCCTGTAAGAAAACGGAGACTGTGGTCCTGTAAGAAGACAGAGACTGTGGTCCTCTAAGGAGACGGAGACTGAGGTCCTCAAGGAGACGGAGACTGAGGTCCTCTAAGGAGACGGAGACAGTGGTCCTCTAAGGAGACTGAGTTACTCAAAGGAGACGGAGACTGTGGTCAACTAAGGAGATTGAGACTGAGATCCTCTATGGAGACTGAGACGGAGACGGAGATCCTCTAAGGAGACACTAACCCGTCTCGGCGGTAATCCTGTAATCAGCTGAGCAGATAAAAAGATCAGTGTGGACACAAGATGTCACCGGGTCCTCTACAGGGACTAAGAGGACGCCTGCAGGACTCATGCAGTCTGTTAAAAAGCTGTGTACAGGTGCAGTACACACACATATACAAGTGTAGTACACACACATATACAAGTGTAGTATAGACATATACAAGTGTAGTATAGACATGTACAAGTGTAGTATAGACATGTACAGGTGTAGTATATACACCTGTACAGGTGTATATACTACACCTGTACAGGTGTAGTATGTGTGTTTTCTTCACTTATATACACAGTATATGTAGGCTACAGTACACTTTATTTCTCTAAGTATATATTTTGAGGTGTTGTAGTATTTGTACCTCATCTTATGTTCTAGTATATTTAGGTATTATCTGTATGTGTATTCCCAATAAAAACATGCTTTTCAATGTTTTTGTCCCTATTTCATGTTTCCTTGTCGACATTTATGCCCTTTCTAGTAGTCCTTACCTAGGTACTGTCAGGACCCTCATACTCTGCTCCTGACTGGCTAGTAGTCCTTACCTAGGTACTGTCAGGACCCTCATACTCTGCTCCTGACTGGCTAGTAGTCCTTACCTAGGTACTGTCAGGGCCCTCATACTCTGCTCCTGACTGGCTAGTAGTCCTTACCTAGGTACTGTCAGGGCCCTCATACTCTGCTCCTGACTGGCTAGTAGTCCTTACCTAGGTACTGTCAGGGCCCTCATACTCTGCTCCTGACTGGCTAGTAGTCCTTACCTAGGTACTGTCAGGACCCTCATACTCTGCTTCTGACTGGCTAGTAGTCCTTACCTAGGTACTGTCAGGACCCTCATACTCTGCTCCTGACTGGCTAGTAGTCCTTACCTAGGTACTGTCAGGACCCTCATACTCTGCTCCTGACTGGCTAGTAGTCCTTACCTAGGTACTGTCAGGACCCTCATACTCTGCTCCTGACTGGCTAGTAGTCCTTACCTCATTCCTACAGAGGAAACCGGACACAACATCAGGGAAGAAACATCATTTTTAGTTTTTTACTCAGTTGAAAAAACACATTTTCAGCTAGAAAACTCTAGCTGAAAATGTTTAATTCTGAGTACCAAATTTAGGACTCAGAATTAAACAGTTAAGATTAAAAAAATAACAGTACTTTGATGAAAATAGATGAAATGAATGAGCTATCTTCAGACTTTTTGTAAGAATATTAAATACCGTACACATCCATACTCATATTTCTACTCTAAACATATTTATAAGCTTTATGGGATCAGTAAAGTATTTCTGATTCTGATTATTAGTTGAACCCGTTGTAAAATTAAACTTTATATTCCTGCTGAGGATTTACAAATCATATTAGTTTTGACCGATAATAATAATAATAATAAATATAATAATAATAATATGCAGCAGTCAGTGTTGAGTCTTTATTTTGATGATGATCTCCGTCTACATGCGTCTTAATTATCTTCACTCAGCCTGAAGGTCCAGGTCGGTCTTTGGAAAACTGTTAATTAACATCAATTTCCAAAAGATGGTTTTAATCAACTTCATGGGGGGGGGGGGGTTTGTTGTCAGTTTGTCCCGTTAGCGTAACATTGAAGTGAGATGAACCAAATGTTTTCCTTTTGGGGACGTCGTTAGAAATTGGGGAAAAACTACAAGTTGGAGAAAAGGTTATAAATTACAATATATATCGCTGAATATTGCAATATGTTTAAAATTGCAATAATATCGTATCGTGGTGTAAGTATCGTGATAATATCGTATCAGGAGAATCCTATTAATTCGTGTGTGTGACACGCCAGAGCAGGGGGAATGAAGGGGGGGGGGCGCAGAGCAGGGGGAATGAGGGGGGGGGCGCAAGAGCAGGGGGAATGAAGGTGGGGAAACGTCAGAGCAGGGGGAATGAACGGGGGGAAACGCCAGAGCAGGGGGAATGAAGGGGGGAAACGCAAGAGCAGGGGGAATGAGGGGGGGGGGGACGCAAGAGCAGGGGGAATGAAGGGGGGAAACGCCAGAGCAGGGGGAATGAGAGGGGGGAAACGCCAGAGCAGGGGGAATGAGGGGACGCAAGAGCAGGGGGAATGAGGGGGGGGACGCCAGAGCAGGGGGAATGAAGGAGGGGGAAACGCCAGAGCAGGGGGAATGAAGGGGGGGGGGCGCCAGAGCAGGGGGAATGAGGGGGGAACGCCAGAGCAGGGGGAATGAAGGGGGGGGGGGCGCCAGAGCAGGGGGAATGAGGGGGAGAACGCCAGAGCAGGGGGAATGAGGGGGAGAACGCCAGAGCAGGGGGAATGAGGGGGAGAACGCCAGAGCAGGGGGAATGAGGGGGGGGCGCCAGAGCAGGGGGAATGAAGGGGGGGGGAAGGCCAGAGCAGGGGGAATGAGAGGGGGAAACGTAGAAGATCTTCCTTTTTACTCGAAATGTAGCGATGTAAATGTCGCCTTAGTCAGAATATTGTCTTTTCAGAATAAGAGCTCGTATGTTTGCACATTTCCTATATATATATATATATATATATATATATATATATATATATATATATATATATATATATATATATATATATATATATATATATATATATATATATATATATATATATATATATACACACACACACAGTTGGTAAAAAGCTACATCAACTCTGTCCTTCAGCGTCCAGTCTGGGGTCCGGGGCCCCTCCCCCTGCCTCCCCCCCTCCTCTCTTCCTCTTGTGTCCCGGTCTGTGTCCTCCGAGCCCCCCCGCCTCCTCCCTGCCGGCTGCCTGAGCCCACAGGGCGTCGTAGCAGCCCGGCGCCTGGTACCCGGGCTGGCTGCGGTCCGGGGGGTCCCTGCAGAGCAGGATCCAGATGGCGGGCAGGCTCCTGCTGACCGTGAGGCTGTCCAGGCCGGCGGCGGGCTCCAGCGGCTCCCAGACCTCGTCCACGCGGCTGAACAGCAGCCGGGTGAGCTGGTGCAGACCCCTCACGCGCCGCTTCACGATCTCCACGCACGTCACGGCTTTGGACAAGCCGCCGCCGGTCGCCGTGAAGACGATGTGTGTGCAGGGCGGCCGGCACGCCGCTTCCTGTGGACCAAGGGTGGAGATCAGGAGGAGGAGTTTATTACTACTCCATGGTGTTGGAGTAACTGGCTACATCTACATGATCTAGTCCCATTAAATCAATTTAAAGCCATGTGACATGTTGCTTTCCTCTGTGTGATGCTTGTGTTTTGACTATGCAGCGCGTCCACATGCAGCGCGTCCACATGCGGCGCGTCCACATGCGGCGCGTCCACATGCGGCGCGTCCACATGCGGCGCGTCCACATGCGGCGCGTCCACATGCGGCGCGTCCACATGCAGCGCGTCCGCTGCATGTTTTGACTATGCAGCATGTGGACGCGCTGCGTGTCCACACGTCCACATGTGTCCACACGCTGCGCGTCCACATGCTGTCTTTCTATTTAACTTGTAACTGGTGTGCCGTCTCGGCCGGGTCTCCCTCGGAAAAAAAGAGATGTCAATCTTAAGGGACTTCCTGGTTAAATAAAATAAAACTAAAATGGGACACACAGGGACACCGCACAGGGACACCGCACAGGGACACCGCACAGGGACAACGCACAGGGACAACGCACAGGGACAACGCACAGGGACAACGCACAGGGACAACTGTACACGTCTACTAGTCTGACACATTCTGGTCTCTTCCTGCACCCCCGTGTCCACTTCACAGTGACTCTGCTCTGAAAGCTCCCAGAGAATAGTTTTATATTATTATTATTATTATTATTAAATACATTTTAACTCTTACATGCATAAATACCAACCTATCAATATCCCCCATATAACCCCATATATCTCCCAAATAAATCCCCATATATCTCCCAAATAAATCCCCATATATCTCCCAAATAAATCCCCATATATCTCCCAAATAAATCCCCATATATCTCCCAAATAAATCCCCATATATCTCCCAAATAAATCCCCATATATCTCCCAAATAAATCCCTATATATCTCCCAAATAAATCCCTATATATCTCCCAAATAAATCCCCATATATCTCCCAAATAAATCCCCATATATCTCCCAAATAAATCCCCATATATCTCCCAAATAAATCCCCATATATCTCCCAAATAAATCCCAATATATCTCCCAAATAAATCCCCATATATCTCCCAAATAAATCCCCATATATCGCCCAAATAAATCCCCATATATCTCCCAAATAACCCCAATTATATCCCCAAAATATATCCCCATATATCTCCCAAATAACCACAAATATATCCTCATATATCTCCCAAATAAATCCCCATATATCTCCCAAATAACCCCAATTATATCCCCAAAATATATCCCCATATATCTCCCAAATAACCACAAATATATCCTCATATATCTCCCAAATAAATCCCCATATATCTCCCAAATATATCCTCATATATCTCCATATATCTCCCAAAAATATCCCCAAAATATATCCCTCAAATAACCCCATATATCCCCAAATATCAACATATATCCCCCAAATATATCCCTCATACACAATATATCCCCATATAACCTAATAAATTCCTCCAAATATATCCCCATATAACCCCATATATCCCCATAAATTCCTCCAATATATCTCCATTACATCCCCAAATAACCCCATATATCTCCCAAATATATCCCCATATATCTCCCAAATAAATCCCCATATATCTCCCAAATAAATCCCCATATATCTCCCAAAAATATCCCCAAAATATATCCCCCAAATAACCCCATATATCCCTAAAATGTATCCCCATATAACCCCAAATATCCACATATATCCCCCAAATATATCCCTCATACACAATATATCCCCATATATCCCCAGGTCCCTCTGAATGGTTAACTACAGTTTAACTCTTACATGCATACATATGAACCTACCACCTGTTACATGCATACATATGAACCTACCACCTGTTACATGCATACATATGAACCTACCACCTGTTACATGCATACATATGAACCTACCACCTGTTACATGCATACATATGAACCTACCACCTGTTACATGCATACATATGAACCTACCACCTGTTGTTACATGCATACATATGAACCTACCACCTGTTACATGCATACATATGAACCTACCACCTGTTGTGCCTCCGCAGCCACGCCTCCGACCGCGGGGGGGGGTTTGGCCTCCACCCGGCTCAGGGCGTAACGCAGCAGGTTGCGGATCTTGCTGCCGTCTCTGACGCGGACCTCCGGCGTGTCGGGGGGGAGGCCGGGGAACGGACAGACGGACGGCTGCTCCACCGTCCGAGCTTTGCTGTAGTTCTCCATCTGCAGACAGAGGACAGATAGTAGAGGACTGGTGACAGGAGGAGGGGGAAGAGGAGGGGGGGGTGTAATAGAACTCATCGGCACAATGCCGAATTAATGAAGACGTCAACGTGATTGAACAACTTGTTTAAAAATGCTGTGCCTTGAGTTTAGGTTCATCTGTGACAGAGTCAACTTGAAATCTACATTATTTGTAATGGAGTTCGGCTCTTCGAAGATTGACGAACGTCAGACTGCCGTTTTGGTGAAGACAGCTGTTAGTCTGGACAATTACACGAAAACAGACCGTTTTTGGTGTATTGGATGTAAGCCGAATTAATAAATACGTCCTAATAATTAAAAAAAAATGTGTAAAACGACGTTGTGCCATGAGTTTATGTCAACAAGAGACAAAGTAAACGTTAAATCTACAATATTTTTAATGGAGTTCGGCGGGGCGAGTTATCTTAACGGTTACAGGCGCTTCGAAGTTTCATGAACGTCAGACTGACGTTTTGGTGAAGACAGCCGGTGGTCTGGACAGTTTTGCTGTACTGGATGTATGCCGAATTAATAGAAAACTACCTAATAATTCAACCACTTGCGTAAATAAACGTGCCATTAGTTTAGGTCCACCGGTGACAACGTAAACGTTAAATCTACAGTATTTTCACGAACGTCAGACTGAGGTTTTGGTGAAGACAACTGTTGGTCTGGCCAATTACACGAAAACCGACCTTTTTGGTGTATTGGATGTAAGCCGAATTAATAAATACGTCCTAATAATTAAAAAAAATGTGTAAAACGACGTTGTGCCATGAGTTTATGTCAACAGGAGACAACGTAAACGTTAAATCTACAGTATTTGTAATGGAGTTTGGCGCGTTGACATGAGCTACATGCTAGTTAGCTTAGCTTGTGTCCGCGGAGGTGTGCTGAATGCAACAACACCAGAGCCCTGATTAAAGCGTGACTTAATTGTTATTGCATCGATTGAATGACATTAATTATAAACTCATAATCTCACCAGGTGTGGTTTTGTTTGGCTACTGAGCTCTCCACATGTTCGCTTCTGCTGCTCCACTTTACTTTACGCTACCGTATCGCGATGAGAACTGTCGCGACTCGTGAATGCCGGCAGCCTCTTAACTCCTGCGTGGAGGAAGTATTCAAATCCTGTACTGCAGTAAAAGTACTTACACCGAATACACTACAAATACTCTGTGGCAGTAAAAATCCCGCACTGAAAATGTGACTTCAGTCAAAGTATAAAATACTTCTTCCTACTCCTTTGGACACATAGGCATACTTTGTATGTGTCTCTGTGTCTTTTTGTGTGTCTCTCTGTCTGTCTTTCTTGGTCTCTGTCTCTGTCTGTGGGTCTTTGTCTCTGTGTGTCTGTCTGTGGGTCTCTCTTTTATCTGTGTCTGTCTTTGTGCATCTGTGTGTCTGTCTGTCTCTTGTTGGTCCCCAGTGGACGTCTTCATCTTTACAGATGTGTCTGTCTCTTGTTGGTCCCCAGTGGACGTCTTCATCTTTAGAGATGCGTGTGTCTGTCTCTTGTTGGTCCCCAGTGGACGTCTTCATCTTTAGAGATGCGTGTGTCTGTCTCTTGTTGGTCCCCAGTGGACGTCTTCATCTTTAGAGATGCGTGTGTCTGTCTCTTGTTGGTCCCCAGTGGACGTCTTCATCTTTACAGATGCGTGTGTCTGTCTCTTGTTGGTCCCCAGTGGACGTCTTCATCTTTACAGATGTGTGTGTCTGTCTCTTGTTGGTCCCCAGTGGACGTCTTCATCTTTAGAGATGCGTGTGTCTGTCTCTTGTTGGTCCCCAGTGGACGTCTTCATCTTTAGAGATGCGTGTGTCTGTCTCTTGTTGGTCCCCAGTGGACGTCTTCATCTTTACAGATGTGTGTGTCTGTCTCTTGTTGGTCCCCAGTGGACGTCTTCATCTTTACAGATGTGTGTGTCTGTCTCTTGTTGGTCCCCAGTGGACGTCTTCATCTTTACAGATGTGTGTCTGTCTGTCTCTTGTTGGTCCCCAGTGGACGTCTTCATCTTTAGAGATGCGTGTGTCTGTCTCTTGTTGGTCCCCAGTGGACGTCTTCATCTTTAGAGATGCGTGTGTCTGTCTCTTGTTGGTCCCCAGTGGACGTCTTCATCTTTACAGATGTGTGTGTCTGTCTCTTGTTGGTCCCCAGTGGACGTCTTCATCTTTACAGATGTGTGTGTCTGTCTCTTGTTGGTCCCCAGTGGACGTCTTCATCTTTACAGATGTGTGTCTGTCTGTCTCTTGTTGGTCCCCAGTGGACGTCTTCATCTTTAGAGATGCGTGTGTCTGTCTCTTGTTGGTCCCCAGTGGACGTCTTCATCTTTACAGATGTGTGTGTCTGTCTCTTGTTGGTCCCCAGTGGACGTCTTCATCTTTACAGATGTGTGTGTCTGTCTCTTGTTGGTCCCCAGTGGACGTCTTCATCTTTACAGATGTGTGTCTGTCTGTCTCTTGTTGGTCCCCAGTGGACGTCTTCATCTTTAGAGATGCGTGTGTCTGTCTCTTGTTGGTCCCCAGTGGACGTCTTCATCTTTAGAGATGCGTGTGTCTGTCTCTTGTTGGTCCCCAGTGGACGTCTTCATCTTTAGAGATGCGTGTGTCTGTCTCTTGTTGGTCCCCAGTGGACGTCTTCATCTTTACAGATGTGTGTGTCTGTCTCTTGTTGGTCCCCAGTGGACGTCTTCATCTTTACAGATGTGTGTGTCTGTCTCTTGTTGGTCCCCAGTGGACGTCTTCATCTTTACAGATGTGTGTCTGTCTGTCTCTTGTTGGTCCCCAGTGGACGTCTTCATCTTTAGAGATGCGTGTGTCTGTCTCTTGTTGGTCCCCAGTGGACGTCTTCATCTTTAGAGATGCGTGTGTCTGTCTCTTGTTGGTCCCCAGTGGACGTCTTCATCTTTACAGATGCGTGTGTCTGTCTCTTGTTGGTCCCCAGTGGACGTCTTCATCTTTACAGATGCGTGTGTCTGTCTCTTGTTGGTCCCCAGTGGACGTCTTCATCTTTACAGATGTGTGTGTCTGTCTCTTGTTGGTCCCCAGTGGACGTCTTCATCTTTACAGATGCGTGTGTCTGTCTCTTGTTGGTCCCCAGTGGACGTCTTCATCTTTAGAGATGCGTGTGTCTGTCTCTTGTTGGTCCCCAGTGGACGTCTTCATCTTTACAGATGCGTGTGTCTGTCTCTTGTTGGTCCCCAGTGGACGTCTTCATCTTTACAGATGTGTGTGTCTCTTGTTGGTCCCCAGTGGACGTCTTCATCTTTAGAGATGCGTGTGTCTGTCTCTTGTTGGTCCCCAGTGGACGTCTTCATCTTTACAGATGTGTGTGTCTGTCTCTTGTTGGTCCCCAGTGGACGTCTTCATCTTTACAGATGTGTGTGTCTGTCTCTTGTTGGTCCCCAGTGGACGTCTTCGTCTTTACAAATGTGTGTGTCTGTCTCTTGTTGGTCCCCAGTGGACGTCTTCATCTTTACAGATGTGTCTGTCTCTTGTTGGTCCCCAGTGGACGTCTTCATCTTTACAGATGTGTCTGTCTCTTGTTGGTCCCCAGTGGACGTCTTCGTCTTTACAAATGTGTGTGTCTGTCTCTTGTTGGTCCCCAGTGGACGTCTTCGTCTTTACAAATGTGTGTGTCTGTCTCTTGTTGGTCCCCAGTGGACGTCTTCATCTTTACAGATGTGTCTGTCTCTTGTTGGTCCCCAGTGGACGTCTTCATCTTTAGAGATGCGTGTGTCTGTCTCTTGTTGGTCCCCAGTGGACGTCTTCATCTTTACAGATGTGTGTGTCTGTCTCTTGTTGGTCCCCAGTGGACGTCTTCGTCTTTACAAATGTGTGTGTCTGTCTCTTGTTGGTCCCCAGTGGACGTCTTCATCTTTACAGATGTGTCTGTCTCTTGTTGGTCCCCAGTGGACGTCTTCATCTTTACAGATGTGTCTGTCTCTTGTTGGTCCCCAGTGGACGTCTTCGTCTTTACAAATGTGTGTGTCTGTCTCTTGTTGGTCCCCAGTGGACGTCTTCGTCTTTACAAATGTGTGTGTCTGTCTCTTGTTGGTCCCCAGTGGACGTCTTCATCTTTACAGATGTGTCTGTCTCTTGTTGGTCCCCAGTGGACGTCTTCATCTTTAGAGATGCGTGTGTCTGTCTCTTGTTGGTCCCCAGTGGACGTCTTCGTCTTTACAGATGTGTCTGTCTCTTGTTGGTCCCCAGTGGACGTCTTCATCTTTACAGATGTGTCTGTCTCTTGTTGGTCCCCAGTGGACGTCTTTGTCTTGTGTCTCTTAGCGTCCTGAGTGCTCCAGCTTCTCTAACCTTAACCAGTAACGGCCAAAATGACGTGAAAACGCACATTTTTATTGAAAAACATCACATTTTCCTCCAGACCTACGGCCAAATAACTTCATTAAAGTCTTCCACGATGTGGCATTATGATATGATATGATATATATATATATATATATAGATAGATATATATAGATATATATCTATCTATATATAGATAGATAGATATATATACAGTTAATACTACAGCATTGATTAATTAATTACCTGTTGCTACAATCAAAAAACATCTGAAGGAAACTCCTCCCACTGTCAGGCAGGTGTCCGTAGTGACATCACTGGTTACCCGGCAACGTGTAGTCCACACATGATTGGCTGCTGAGAAGTCAGAGGTCCAGGGAGGGGGGGTCCCGCAATGCGATTTGATATGTTTCTGCAATAAAGCAATTTATTACCTTTTTTATTTTTTTTTTCCCCAATTCAAATGATAAGAAAGGAAAACTTTATTAATGTTCGTTTTTTAATCGTTAACGTCGTCTTCAGGTCAGATCGGACTCGTTTTCAAAGGTTTGTTATAAACGTGAAATGAAGGAAGTCGAAATACGGGTGACAAATGTTGGAAAAAGCAGCAAAATGTATGAAAAAATACAAAAATTTGATAAAAAAAGCTTTGTTAAAAGCAACAAAAACGTTGAGATAAACATGTTTTTCATGACACCACGAGGGTTAAGAAGTCGTGTTTTTATCACTTTAATGTTTATTTTATTGTGGTTTTTTTTTGCAAATTTGTGTGTCTTTTTACGATTTTTTCGGTCACTTTTTCGGCGTTTAAAAAATTAAGTTTTTGTTGATTCTTTCCTGCTTTTTTGTAGTGTGTGTGTACATGTGTGTGTGTCTGTGTGTGTGTGTGTGTGTGTTTGTGTGTGTGTGTGTGTGTGTTTTCATGATCCCAGGAAGACACCACGAGGGTTAAGAAGTCGTGTTTTTGTCACTTAAACGTTTATTTTATTAGGTTTTTCGGCAAATTTTTGCCGCTTTTCCCAATTTTTTCGGTCACTTTTTCAGCGTTTAAAAAATAAAGTTTTTAGTTTCCTGCTTTTTTGTAGGTTTTTTTTTTTCAACATTTGTCGCTTTTTCAACAATCCTAAGCTGTCCCGTCACAATAAAGGCCAAAAATGAAGAAAAAAAAACAATAAATATGGCGATACTGCGTCTCTCCCAGATGTGAGTCACATGCTCCGATTAAACTGTCGTACTGAGATTAGTGAAATCCATGAAATAATAAAGTTTTCTCATTACAAACAATAACAGAAGATGGGAATCATTTCAGAAAAGTTGTAGCTATCTATGGTTGATTGATGCTAAGCTAACGTTAGCTCTAAACACCATTCGCCTGACAGCCTTTGTTGTGTTTGATGCTAACTTGTAGCTAAGCTAGCAGTGAACCAACTTGGTTAAGTAGGTCCATTTTTAC
>CM057242.1:195197-212457 GCA_029931835.1 Etheostoma nigrum
TAGGGTTACATTACAGCTTGTTTCTACCTGATGCTGAACATCTGTCCTGTAGGGTTACATTACAGCTTGTTTCTACCTGATGCTGAACATCTGTCCTGTAGGGTAACATTACAGCTTGTTTCTACCTGATGCTGAACATCTGTCTTGTAAGAAGTAAAAATGAGTGAGAAAACGTGTTGTTCTGGGTATTCTGTGCACTTGCATGTACATATAACGTCATTCTTTCTGTCTATAATATCTTTAGATCCGTGTCTGATGTTCTCACCGGTCAGTGAATGCACCGCTTCCTCTTCATCGATCCGGGTCTCAACCTGCAGCTCCTTCAGGCTAACGGCATCGAGCGGCTCGTCTGCTTTCTGCAACAAAAGCAGAAAATATGTAACTAAGGTCTCGACTTCAAACATTTTATACATGCTCGGATAGACTGGTGCACGACACCGTGGTCTGTACATGAAGAATCATCCAGATGTTTCACTGTGGTCTGTTTGTGTTTAACCCTCATGTTGTCCTCATGTTGTCTTCATGTTCTCTTCATGTTGCCCTCATGTTGTCATGTTGTCCTCATGTTGTCTTGATGTTCTCCTCATGTTGTCCTCATGTTGCCCTCATGTTGCCCTCATGTTGTCCTAATGTTGTCTTCATGTTGTCTTCATGTTGCCCTCATGTTGTCCTCATGTTGTCTTCATGTTCTCCTCATGTTCTCCTCATGTTCTCTTCATGTTGCCCTCATGTTGTCCTCATGTTGCCCTCATGTCGCCCTCATGTTGCATTTATGTTGCATTTATGTTGTCTTCATGTTGTCTTTATGTTGCACTCATGATGTCCCCCATGATGTCCTCACGTTGTCTTCACGTTTTCCCCATGTTGTCCCCACTTTGTCCTCACGTTCCCCTCATTATGTCCCCCATGTTGTCCTCATGATGTCCCCCGTGTTGCCTTCATGTTGTCCTCATGTTGTCCTCATGTTGCCCTCATGTTGTCTTCTTGTTGTCCTCATGTTGTCCTCATGTTGCCCTCATGTTGTCTTCATGTTGCCCTCATGTTGTCCCCATGTTGTCCTCATGTTGTCCTCATGTTGTCCTCATGTTGTCCTCATGTTGTCCTATATCAATGTTCTTTTTAATTCCCCAAAATAACATGATTGATTCCACCCAACGCTCTTTGCCAAGTACAAATCTCTACTTTCATTAATTTTGGGGCGTCTTATTCAATTTTATAGCATTGTAAAACAAATGGAAGTGTTTTTGAAATAGTATTGAGTAAAAGTTGACATATTCCAGTCTGTGATTATCATCAACATCCATTCCTTTAATTTTAGTCTCAATAATTCCTAATTTCTGCTTTTCTAACTCAAACATTAGGTATAATTTCCTATAAATGAGGTTTATTGACCATAAATTCCAAAAATAACTGTAAAACTAAAGTTAATAAGTTAGTGTTACGTAGTGTTAAACGTCAAAAAAGGACAAAAACGTAAAAAAATAAATAAATAAATATCACTAAGAAGCGCCATTTTGTCGGGAAGTTATGCAGAAATGCAAAAATGATCAGAGTTGCCAACAGGGACGTTGTAGAGCGTCCTCTGGTGGACAGACTATGCAACGCCATCACTAACGGGGACGTTGTAGAGCGTCCTCTGGTGGACAGACTATGCAACGCCATCACTAACGGGGACGTTGTAGAGCGTCCTCTGGTGGACAGACTATGCAACACCATCACTAACAGGGACGTTGTAGAGCGTCCTCTGGTGGACAGACTATGCAACGCCATCACTAACAGGGACGCTGTAGAGCGTCCTCTGGTGGACAGACTATGCAACGCCATCACTAACAGGGACGTTGTAGAGCGTCCTCTGGTGGACAGACTATGAGATTAGATGATAATCCTTTATTAATCCCACAATGGGGACATCCCCTTGTCACAGCAGCAGTTCTCTACAGTAAAACAAGCTACCACAGTGTTGAGAGTGTGAGCCTCACCTTGTTGTCTGCGTCCGACAGCGTGGAGCTGTTGTCCGTCGTGGAGGCGGCGGGCGCGTCAGCGGCGGCGGCGGTGGGAGAGCCGGCGGAGGCGGGGGGGCGACGCCGCGCCCCTCCCTGCTGTGGATCTCCAGGTGCCTCGTTAACACCCTCTGCCTTGAGAACTGTTTCTTGCAGACGTCGCAGTGGAACGGCTTCTCCCCGGTGTGCGTGCGGACGTGCTCCCTCAGCCGGGACGCTTTGCTGAAGCTGCGGTCGCAGATGTCGCAAACAAAGGAGCGCCCCCTCTGGTGGAGCTGCAGGTGCTGCTGCAGCTTCTCGGCGGAGGAGAAGTCTTTGTGGCACATGAAGCAGCGGTGAGGCGCTTCCTCCTGGTGAAGGATCAGGAGTTGTTTTGTTAGAAAGGAAACTCATCACCATGTTTTAGCTTCAACATGCTGCCTGACCCTCTCCACGGATATTACACCACGGGGGGCAAGATGAAAGAATTTGATCCAAGCAGGATTAGGCCCCAATCACATACTGTACCCTTCACCATACACAGAGATTGGCATGGGGAACTTTCCATAAGATCATCTCTCAATGCAAATCAACCCAGCTGTTATGCTAACTGAGATAACACCATGCCGATGTCTAGGTATGGTGAAGGGTGTGTGATGATGATGGGGGGGGGGGTACTGCCAAAAGGAACTTTATCAGGATGCATAGTATCCTGATCCATGTAATATCTGGCCTTTAATAATAAAAATGTGTCTGTCTCTATGGGAATATAACATAGGGGGGTATGGCTGCACGATTATGGCCAAAATGATAATCACGATTATTTTGATCAATATTGTGATCACGATTATTCTCACGATTATTTGTTGATATTAAGTTTTTCGAGTGTGATGGACGTGCTCACAGAGAGACGGCTGACTCATTATGAACGGGTCCAGCACGGGTCGAATGGCGGATACACACATTGTGTGTATGAAACGTCTGTATCGTCACTGTGGTGCATTTTTATGAACTATGATATTCTGACCATGGGTCACACCTCTGGACCAGGCCCAGGTCCTGGTCCAGGTCCAGCAGCATGGGACAAAATGTTGCGTTTACTGGTAAACCTTGTGACCGAGGTATAACCGACTGCTATCTGTTGAGTTGTCTTCCCGTTACTCTGTCCTGTATGACTGTCTCCATCTAGAGAATAAGCTGCGTGATGCAGGGAACTACTCTGATTGGCACATGAGCAGACAGTGGTTTACAGAGATGTGGATGGGCTATGAAATGACGCTTTGAAAAATAAATAAATAAATAAATTGCTCGATCACGCAAATTTGATCGTGGGAAGTCAAAATCGTGATCATGATTAAAATTCGATTAATTGTGCAGCCCTAGTAGGGGGAGTGTATACTTATGCCCCAGTATTTTAAGGAAGAATATTTACTTATTTACTATACATTATTCATTCACTAATTGGTGTCTTTAAATTTTTTTTTTTCCTCTTTTCAGTCAACCTAAGCAGGGTTCCTATGCTCATGAGCAGCACCGCATAAACTAAGAATCTCAAAGTAAGAACATTTGAAATACTGACTCAGAATCTCCAAAATATTGGCTCAGTATCTCCATATATTGATTTAGTAAGTAAGAACATTGACTTGCCAGGACCCGGGTTAGTTATCAGTCGGGCTCTAAATCCTGCCCTCTTCACTCCTCTCCTACGACAATGAACTGTCAACAGTCGACTACCATAACACGTACCTGCGTGGATAATAACAAACAGACCACTGTTCCTCACCTTCCCCGCTGCAGCAGCTTCCTCCGCTGCGTGTTTCTGCAGGTGTTTCCTCAGCAGGCCCGGCCGGTTGAAGCTCTTCGAGCACATCGAGCAGCGGTGAGGCTTTTCGCCGGTGTGGAGCCTCACGTGGTCCCTGAGGGACGCCGGCGTGGAGAAGGTCTTCTCGCAGACGGCGCAGGAGTGCGGGCTCGTCTCGGCGTGGCTCTTCTGGTGCTCGGTGAGGCCCGAGTTGGAGGCGAAGCGCTTGGGGCAGAGCGGGCAGCCGAACGGCCTCTCCCCGGTGTGCGTCCGCTCGTGCTGGACGAGATGGCGCCGCTGGATGAAGCCGTGGCCGCACACCGAGCAGCGGTGGGGTTTCTCCGCAGCGTGGCCGAGCTTGTGCCGCCGCAGGCAGCTCCGCTGGGCGAAGCTGACGCCGCAGACCGCGCAGGAGTGCGGCTTCTCACCGGTGTGAACTCGCTGGTGCACCGTCAAGGTTTTCTTCTCGGCAAAGCGCTTCCCGCACACGGAGCAGCTGTGCGGTTTGTCGCCAGAGTGCGTGCACATGTGGGCCGCCAGCCGGTACGGGCGCGTGAACACGCGGCTGCATACCGGACAAGTGTGGTGCCGGCGTTTGGACCGAATCCTTCTTGGTTTTGATGACGGTTCTTCTTCTGTCTGGACATCTCCTGCAGGAAAGGAAGGAAGGACTTTAATATCTCTGTGAAAAGGTTCTTTCTCCCTTTCACTGGGCCCTGTTCCCAGAGTTAAGATCAGTTCAAATTTATTGTCATATGCACCTTAGTACAGCGCACCACAGCAATGAAATACAATATGCCTTATTGCACTCTCTCAGCACCAGCCAACAGTAACAACTATAACGACAACAATAATAATAATAATAATGTAAAAAACATAAAACCATTAAACCACCACAATAAACAGTGGCTAAGTGACTAAATACAGACCCCAGCCCTCCTTCCTGCTGTGCCCTCATTCAGTAACCTTATTACCTGTTGTCAATTGTACAACGGTAGAAGTTCTGTAGAATATTTAGGGACATACCATATTTCTTAAGACACCTCAAAAAATATAGCCTCTGATGTGCCTTCTTAATGGCACAGCTGATATGAAGCGACCATGTGAGGGAGTCTGAAATGTGGATGCCTAAGAATTTCAACGTGTTGACAATTTCAACAGGAGAGTTGTTAATATAGACAGGTGTATGTGTGAGTTTGTTCTTCCTGAAATCTATAATGACCCCCTTAGTTTTCTCCACATTAAGGGACAGGTTATTTTTGCGGCACCACTTAATCAAGTTACTCACCTCATCCCTGTAGGCAGTTTTATTATTGCTGCCAATGAGTCCTATCACAGACTGTGTGGTGTTTGGTGTTTTTTGCCCACGACGTCTCCGTCCAGGCAGCAAAAACCACCATTGAGTGTTTGGCGTCTGCTTTCATTTTCAGTGTAATGTAAGTTATTGTTTTAGTTTATTTGTGTCCTTTTTCTTTGGCCTTATGCAGGTTTTAGGGGCAGATCAAGGAAAGTGAGTGCATGTTTGCCTCATAAAGGTCCTTTCTGAAGGGAGGGGCCGGGCAGTCCTTAGGTGTAGAACAACAGGTACGATAGTTCTGCAGTAAATAAGATTTTATGACATTTGGGGTGCCTATTGTTGTGGGTGCACATGTGTATAAATGGTAATGTCAGAAGTAACTGATGAGTTAACCCGTTTGTGCCGGATGCTTCGCGCCGACACATGACATCTACCGCCGGTTACTGCGTTGCAACTCTGAACCTCCCGCCGGCCGCTGCGTGGCGCAAAGAATCATCCAGCTCTTCATCATCATCATCATCATCATCATCATCATCATCATCTACCACATCCTCCCTCCCAAACTCCTCACTATCTTCCACCTCAATGCCAACATCCTCCTCTGTCGGAGACATTTTCTCGCTCGTCTCTCAAAAATTAAAAAACAAACGCACATGTATGTCTGGTTGATTGACATGATTTTCAGCAAACCACAGTACATGTTGGTGGTCACATGGCTTTAAATGGCCAACAAGACCCGCCCTCATGTGTATTTGAACCAATGACAGTCGAATACAATGACAGTCGAATACAAAATGCTGCCACGCAACAGCCGGCAGGAGGTTCAGAGTTGCAACGCAGTAACCGGCGGTAGATGTCATGTGTCGGCGCGAAGCATCCGGCACAAACGGGTTAAGCTCTGGGACTCTCTTCCTCTCAACATTATTTATTATATTATTATCCTCTAGAGCTTTAGATCCCTTTAAAAACACATCTTTTTGCTCTGGCTTTCAACATAAGCTGAGCTGGGACATTTTATTGTTGTTATTGTTTTAAGTAAAGTTTGTATCTGTTGTCTGTTATTGTTTTGGCATATTCTGTTTTAAAAGGTTTTGTCGGCTACTTCTTATGCTTTTTGTCTTATGCTGTTCTCTGTATCTGAGTGTTTGTAAATGTGCTCTATGAATAAACTTTGACCTTGACTTCAGTGGACCAAAAGGTCGTTTTGACCCCTGTAAACAGCGCCTGCCGTCTCAGCGAGGACGCTAGAGACAGAAATGGTCTCTGACCCTGAGCAGCAAGCGGTGGACAGTCCTCTCCTCGTCCTTCTGCTTCCTCTTTCTCTCCATTCATCTCGTCATGCTCCGACCCTCTGAGGGGGGACGCGTCTCCTCCGGGACTCTGGGACAAACAGAGGGACACGGTCAGAAATCAGTCCCAGGTCCAGGGTCCGGGGTCCGGGGTCCGGCCCCCCCCCCCTCAGAATAATTTCATCATCAAAATCAGACAGGAACCACTGAAGTTATAATAAAGTTAGGTTTACATGCAAGTAGAATCACTTTCATAGTACTCACTGGGGGGGTATTACAGCAAAGTAATACTGCATCAATACACAGGCGCCAAGTATGGATCTGTTATAATATATATATATATATAATATATAATATATATAATATATTATATATGTGTTGGTCAGTTTGTCCCATTGATAACATTGAAGATGAACAAACAGAGAAATGTTTCTTTTTAGATGAAACAGATGTTGAGAAGTTTCTTTTTGGGGACGTCAAAAGTTGGAAAAAAGGTTATAAATTGCAATATATATATATATATATATATATATATATATATATATATATATATATATATCGCAGAATATTGTGTAAATATTGTGCTAACGGTTTAATATTGGGCTAACAGTTAAATGTTGTGCTAACGGTTAAATGTTGTGCTAACGGCTAACAGTTAAATGGTGTGCTAACAGTTAAATGTTGTGCTAACAGCTAATGGTTTAATGTTGTGCTAACAGTTAAATGTTGTGCTAATGGCTAACAGTTAAATGTTGTGCTAACGGCTAACAGATAAATGTTGTGCTAGCGGTTAAATGTTGTGCTAACAGCTAACAGTTAAATGTTGTGCTAACGGCTAAAAGTTAAATGTTGTGCTAACAGTTAAATGTTGTGCTAACGGCTAACAGTTAAATGTTGTGCTAACGGCTAACAGATAAATGTTGTGCTAGCGGTTAAATGTTGTGCTAACAGCTAACAGTTAAATGTTGTGCTAACGGCTAAAAGTTAAATGTTGTGCTAACAGTTAAATGTTGTGCTAACGGCTAACAGTTAAATGTTGTGCTAACGGCTAAAAGTTAAATGTTGTGCTAACAGTTAAATATTGTGCTAACAGCTAACAGTTAAATGTTGTGCTAACAGTTAAATGTTGTGCTAACAGCTAACAGTTAAATGTTGTGCTAACGGCTAACAGTTAAATGTTGTGCTAACGGCTAACTGTTGTGCTAACGGCTAACGGTTAAATGTTGTGCTAACGGTTAAATGTTGTGCTAACAGTTAAATGTTGTGCTAATGGCTAACAGTTAAATGTTGTGCTAAAAGTTAAATGTTGTGCTAACAGTTAAATGTTGTACTAACAGCTAACAGTTAAATGTTGTACTAACAGTTAAATGTTGTGCTAACAGCTAACAGTTAAATGTTGTGCTAACGGCTAACAGTTAAATGTTGTGCTAACGGCTAAATGTTGTGCTAACGGCTAAATAACGTCAGCACAACGTTGTTGATGATGATATATTAATATATATATATATATATATATATATATATATATATATATATATATATTAATTGCTCTGTCTCCTGCTGCGCAATTATCAAATCAAAAGTTCCTCTTCACATTATATTAGATATATTACGGTAACGTTACGATCGAGGGACGCGTTCATCGATGCGTTACATCCAGCCAATCAGAGACGAGAAAGAGCCATTGCATTAATAACCGATGTGTTTTTTCCCTGTGAAGCTAAAAGCTAAGCTAAGCTAGCTTGTTAATAACAAACTAGCTAACGCGTTAACGGACACACACACCGTTAAAGTTCCGTAGTGTTCAGCAGACGGAAGGCGAGAAAAGACGTTAAAAAGGTATCGAAACACTGAGACATGTATGAAAATCCACCACTTTTGACTTTTGGCTAATGCTAACTGTGCTAGCTGTGCTAGCTAGCTAGCATTGAAGCAGGCCAGGCGTCATACAACGTAAACACTCATTTCTGTCGTCAAACGATGACTACGTTCATTTTTTAGGATCGCTTTTAAACACATGAACCTACCGGAGGAAGGAGGGACTCCTCAAACAGCCTGTCGCGGGAATGCAGGTCGATGACATGCAAAAGTAAAGCACCTAAAATGCTACGTTCTTAGGTAGGAGCCAGTGTCAATACCCGAGGCGAATCGGGATTGTGCGCATGCGCAGACGCTCAACGTTTTTGTACGACGGTGTACGACACTACCAGATCAATTTCTTTAACTGGCTATGGTTATGATTGCAGAGATAAAGGTTACACTTTCTATGAATATATATATATATATATATATATATATATATATATATATATATATATATATATATATATGCATTCCCCATCATATAGACATATGGTGATACCTCATAATAGCCGTGGTAGAACTGATACTAGTTCAGTAGGTAGTAGTACTGAGTATTTCCAAAGACCTTTTATTATTGAAAGTACAATGTATACAGACACTTCTTCACACCAGACAGAGAGTGGTCTAGACCTGCTCTATCTGTAAATTATAGAGTGGTCTAGACCTGCTCTATCTGTAAATTATAGAGCGGTCTAGACCTGCTCCATCTGTAAATTATAGAGAGGTCTAGACCTGCTCTATCTGTAAATTATAGAGCGGTCTAGACCTGCTCTATCTGTAAATTATAGAGCGGTCTAGACCTGCTCTATCTGTAAATTATAGATTGGTCTAGACCTGCTCTATCTGTAAATTATAGAGGGGTCTAGACCTGCTCTATCTGTAAATTATAGAGTGGTCTAGACCTGCTCTATCTGTAAATTATAGAGCGGTCTAGACCTGCTCTATCTGTAAATTATAGAGAGGTCTAGACCTGCTCTATCTGTAAATTATAGAGCGGTCTAGACCTGCTCTATCTGTAAATTATAGAGAGGTCTAGACCTGCTCTATCTGTAAATTATAGAGCGGTCTAGACCTGCTCTATCTGTAAATTATAGAGCGGTCTAGACCTGCTCTATCTGTAAATTATAGAGCGGTCTAGACCTGCTCTATCTGTAAATTATAGAGCGGTCTAGACCTGCTCTATCTGTAAATTATAGAGAGGTCTAGACCTGCTCTATCTGTAAATTATAGAGCGGTCTAGACCTGCTCTATCTGTAAATTATAGAGCGGTCTAGACCTGCTCTATCTGTAAATTATAGAGCGGTCTAGACCTGCTCCATCTGTAAATTATAGAGCGGTCTAGACCTGCTCTATCTGTAAATTATAGAGCGGTCTAGACCTGCTCTATCTGTAAATTATAGAGCGGTCTAGACCTGCTCTATCTGTAAATTATAGATTGGTCTAGACCTGCTCTATCTGTAAATTATAGAGTGGTCTAGACCTGCTCTATCTGTAAATTATAGATTGGTCTAGACCTGCTCTATCTGTAAATTATAGAGCGGTCTAGACCTGCTCTATCTGTAAATTATAGAGAGGTCTAGACCTGCTCCATCTGTAAATTATAGAGTAGGTCTAGACCTGCTCTATCTGTAAATTATAGAGTGGTCTAGACCTGCTCTATCTGTAAATTATAGAGTGGTCTAGACCTGCTCTATCAGTAAATTATAGAGAGGTCTAGACCTGCTAGATATCAGTGAACCTTTCAGTTATTTCTCAAGTATAACTGACATAACTTTTAGCACATGTATGTATTTATTTATTCATTCATTCAACAAAAACTTTATCGAACACACATTTCCATGACAACAGCTCTACTGTTTCTTCTTCACTACGTGAGCACAGTCATATTTTCCGCGGACCACTTTGAGTTTGACCCCGGGCAGATCCTGCGTCCTGCCCCCCTCCACCAGCACCACGTTGTGCTCCTGCAGGTTGTGTCCCTCCCCGGGGATGAACACCACCGCCTCCTTCCCGTTGGACAGCCGCACGCGAGCGCACTTCCTGTTGGCCGAGTTGGGCTTCTTGGGCTTCCGGATCATGGTCTTCAGGACCACGGCCTTCAGCTGGGGGCGGCCGAAGGTGGCGCCGACAGATTTCGGGGGCGGTTTGGGTTTCCCCTGGCGGTGCATCTGGTTGAGGGTGGCCATCGTCCTGGAAACGATGGGACCCGTCCAGGCAGAGGCATGCTGGGACGCTGCAGAGAGGCACGAGGAGGTAACACTAGGGGGTATCTATGTTAAAATACAGGGGCATAAGTATACACCCCCCTATGTTAAAATACAGGGGCATAAGTATACACCCCCTGTGTTAAAATACAGGGGGCATAAGTATACACCCCCTATGTTAAAATACAGGGGGCATAAGTATACACCCCCCTATGTTAAAATACAGGGTGCGTAAGTATACACCCCCCTATGTTAAAATACAGGGGCATAAGTATACACCCCCTATGTTAAAATACAGGGGGCATAAGTATACACCCCCTATGTTAAAATACAGGGACATAAGTATACACCCCCTATGTTAAAATACAGGGGGCATAAGTATACACCCCCCTATGTTAAAATACAGGGTGCGTAAGTATACACCCCCCTATGTTAAAATACAGGGGCATAAGTATACACCCCCTATGTTAAAATACAGGGGCATAAGTATACACCCCCCTATGTTAAAATACAGGGTGCGTAAGTATACACCCCCCTATGTTAAAATACAGGGGCATAAGTATACACCCCCTATGTTAAAATACAGGGGGCATAAGTATACACCCCCCCCATGTTAAAATACAGGGGGCATAAGTATACACCCCCCCTATGTTAAAATACAGGGGCATAAGTATACACCCCCCTATGTTAAAATACAGGGGGCGTAAGTATACACCCCCCTATGTTAAAATACAGGGGGCATAAGTATACACCCCCCTATGTTAAAATACAGGGGACATAAGTATACACCCCCTATGTTAAAATACAGGGTGCGTAAGTATACACCCCCCTATGTTAAAATACAGGGGCATAAGTATACACCCCCTATGTTAAAATACAGGGGGCATAAGTATACACCCCCTATGTTAAAATACAGGGGCATAAGTATACACCCCCTATGTTAAAATACAGGGGGCATAAGTATACACCCCCTATGTTAAAATACAGGGGCATAAGTATACACCCCCTATGTTAAAATACAGGGGCATAAGTATACACCCCCTATGTTAAAATACAGGGGCATAAGTATACACCCCCCTATGTTAAAATACAGGGGGCATAAGTATACACCCCCTATGTTAAAATACAGGGGCATAAGTATACACCCCCCTATGTTAAAATACAGGGGGCGTAAGTATACACCCCCCTATGTTAAAATACAGGGGGCATAAGTATACACCCCCCTATGTTAAAATACAAGGGGCGTAAGTATACACCCCCTATGTTAAAATACAGGGGGCGTAAGTATACACCCCCTATGTTAAAATACAGGGGGCGTAAGTATACACCCCCTATGTTAAAATACAGGGGGCGTAAGTATACACCCCCTATGTTAAAATACAGGGGGCGTAAGTATACACCCCCTATGTTAAAATACAGGGGGCGTAAGTATACACCCCCCTATGTTAAAATACAGGGGGCGTAAGTATACACCCCCCTATGTTAAAATACAGGGGGCATAAGTATACACCCCCCTATGTTAAAATACAGGGGGCGTAAGTATACACCCCCTATGTTAAAATACAGGGGGCATAAGTATACACCCCCCTATGTTAAAATACAGGGGGCATAAGTATACACCCCCCTATGTTAAAATACAGGGGGCATAAGTATACACCCCCCTATGTTAAAATACAGGGGGCATAAGTATACACCCCCCTATGTTAAAATACAGGGGGCATAAGTATACACCCCCTATGTTAAAATACAGGGGGCATAAGTATACACCCCTTATGTTAAAATACAGGGGCATAAGTATACACCCCCTATGTTAAAATATAGGGGCATAAGTATACACCCCCTATGTTAAAATACAGGGGCATAAGTATACACCCCCTATGTTAAAATACAGGGGCATAAGTATACACCCCCTATGTTAAAATACAGGGGCATAAGTATACACCCCCCTATGTTAAAATCCCATAGAGACAGGTTTTCATTATTAAAGGCCAGATACTTCATGGATCAGGATAATATGCATCCTGATAAAGTTCCCTTGGCCTTTGGTATTACCCCCTCCCAGTGAACTCTGTACCTGAACAAGACTCGTTGACAGCGTGCAGGTGTGTGAACTCTCACCTTGAAACAGAGACGTCAGCACCGGCCTCAGGCTCCATAAGGACGACATTCCTGAGACCAGAGGAGATAACTTCATTATTACAAGTTACAACAACTGGGGCAGTTATTGGGAGACTCATATAAAACTGACTAATTATGAAACCACTTAAAGTGAATAAAATCACTTTTTCTGGGATTTGGGGGATTATTTTGTGTCTCTGGAGCTTCCACACATACACTTGGATAAAACCATCCATAAATATGGTGTTAATAGAGTTATGAACCTGAAAATGAGCAGAATATGGGCGCTTTAAATACGACAGATTGCAAAATCCTCACAGAGACGTATAGAATTGAATTGAAAATGCCTTTAAAAAACTCAGTTAAGCAGGAAGAAAGCAGAAAACATTCACATTTTACAGTCTGAAAACAGCATTTTCTGCATGAAATTTCTCTTTAACAAACAATCGATCATCTAAATAGTTTCAAATTATTCTATTATCGACCGACTAATTGATTAGTCGACTAATCGTCGCAGCTGTAATGTCTGTGAGGCCCTTAAAATACACAGAAACACACACCAGCTGCTATCATACCCACTGCAAAATATTGATTTTTGCACCAAACTCTCTTAAAAACGGCCCAACTTTTTCTTAACGGTGCCCACAACTCCACACCCTGGTGGAACATAACTAATCTAACAAAATAGAGTCCTCTGGGTCATTTCGGCATGATAATATACCCCCCCCCCCCCCACACACACAATGCATGCCGAAGTAGAGTCCAAACCCTGCTGGTTTCTACCATGTCTCAAGTGTACTTAATTACTCCTCTATTACTTTCTGGTGAGCAACGAACCCTTAAATGTCCGATTTTGTGAATGGAGTCTGGTGTAACGTGCGTTCTACTAATGAGTACTGAACCTAACGGCATCCTGCTAACCTTGGCATATAGGTTGAAAATCACTTGAATTAAGATTATTCTGGAGTAACAGATGTATGCCGAAGTAGAACCTAAACCCTGCTGGTTTCTATCATGTCTCAAGTGTACTTAATTACTCCTCTATTACTTCCTGGTGAGCAACGAACCCTTAAATGTCCCATTTTGTGAATGGAGTCTGGTGTTACCTGGGTTGCACTATTGAGTACTGAATCAAACGGCATCCTATTGTTATATATATATATATAGAAAATCACTTGAATTAAGATGATCTTGGTGTAACAGATGTATGCCGAAGTAGAACCTAAACCCTGCTGGTTTCTACCATGTCTCAAGTGTACTTAATTACTCCTCTATTACTTTCTGGTGAGCAACGAACTCTTAAATGTCCGATTTTGTGAATGGAGTCTGGTGTTAGCTGCGTTCCATTAATATGAATTGAACCAAAACGTGATCCTACAAACTGCAGCCTACATCTGTTGATAAACGCACCAAAACTTTAAAAGAGCACATCTGTCCACGTGCTACAGTAGGTTCTGCTGTACTTATACACACAACATGGCTAATAATAGAGGTTATTTGACATTTACCGGCTCGGAGGACCCGGGACAAACTGTCGCCACCGTCAGACTCTCACAATATCCGGGCACAATAAACGGGATTTAAACGATATGAGACTAATTATCTTATTTTAATAAAACAAACACAAAAAGCTACCAAGGACTTCACGTCCTAACCATGTTTACAGGAAGTAATTCCGCCAACAAAAAAGTGCTTCCGGAGGTCCTAGCCCTGACCCACCAAAATAAGACGTGTTTAGGTATTTATATATTTATATATTTATATATAAATACACACGAGCGAGATATATATAGATATAGATCTATATCTATCTATATAGATTTATATATATCTCTACATATCTATCTATATAGATATTAATTTTTTCCCTCCCACAATTACCCCTTATGTTTCTCCCCCTAATTGCCCCTATATGTTAATAAGCTGCACCCCCCCAGCCCCGGATGGGAGTCTGACCCCCCCCCCCAGCCCTGTATGGGAGTCTGACCCCCCTCCCCAGCCCCGGATGGGAGTCTGACCCCCCTCCCCCCCAGCCCCGGATGGGAGTCTGACCCCCCTCCCCCCCAGCCCCGGATGGGAGTCTGACCTCCAGCCCCGGATGGGAGTCTGACTCCCCCGCCCCCCCTGTATGGGAGTCTGACCCCCCCCCCCCAGCCCTGTATGGGAGTCTGACCCCCCCCCCCAGCCCTGTATGGGAGTCTGACCCCCCCAGCTTGTCCAGAGTCCACGCTGACTCGTGTTAATCAGTTTGACGAGTCCGGAATCTGACGTCACGTTTTATAGCCGTCATCATGTTTTATCAGATAAAACATCTCCCTGAAACACGACAAGAGCTTACTATTATTATTATTATTATTACTATTATTACTATTATTACTATTATTATTATTATTACTACTACTATTATTATTACTATTATTACTATTATTACTACTACTACTACTACTATTATTATTACTATTATTATTTTTAATTAATGTGGATTAGTTCCGTGTCTACAGCTGCGTGAATGTAAGAGCTGTTTGAGAAAAAGTTAACTTTCTTCCCGTTTCAGACTAAATCTATAAAATAAATTCCTCTCACACACACACACACACACACACAGAAACACACACACACACACACACCCTTCCTACGGGCCTGTATAATATATCCAACACCACAGGAGCAACATCTCTACAAATGTAACATTACACAAGTTATATATATATATATAATATATATATATATATATACACACACATTTACAGTAAAGAGAGATATGAACAAATTGCTCTTCCGGGTCCACAGATTATTAATTATATAATTATGCTGATGGATAAGAAGCTCAGTCGAAAGGTCTCGTCCTTCACAGCAGATTCTTATCAGAGTTACACATTAAACCACACACACACACACACACACACACACACACACACACACACACACACACACACACACACACAGGTGAAGCCTCCAGTCAGTCCGGTGAAGATGAAGACGAGGCTGCAGCTCTTCCTGCTCGTCTCCGTGGCGATCTGCGCTGCCGGGAAGCCGCTGAGCAAGGCGGCGGCCAGGAACAAGCTGCTGCTCATCTCCTTCGACGGCTTCAGGTGGGACTACGACCAGGACGTGGACACGCCGCACCTGGACCAGCTGGCGCGGGACGGCGTCAAAGCCAAATACATCACCCCCCCGATGCTGACCATGACGTCCCCGTCACACTTCACCACCATCACCGGTAACCCATAGAAACAAGCTGTAATGTAACCCTACAGGACAGATGTTCAGCATCAGGTAGAAACAAGCTGTAATGTTACCCTACAGGACAGATGTTCAGCATCAGGTAGAAACAAGCTGTAATGTTACCCTACAGGACAGATGTTCAGCATCAGAGAGAAACAAGCTGTAATGTAACCCTACAGGACAGATGTTTTAGCATCAGGTAGAAACAAGCTGTAATGTTACCCTACAGGACAGATGTTCAGCATCAGGTAGAAACAAGCTGTAATGTTACCCTACAGGACAGATGTTCAACATCAGGTAGAAACAAGCTGTAATGTTACCCTACAGGACAGATGTTCAGCATCAGGTAGAAACAAGCTGTAATGTTACCCTACAGGACAGATGTTCAGCATCAGGTAGAAACAAGCTGTAATGTTACCCTACAGGACAGATGTTCAGCATCAGGTAGAAACAAGCTGTAATGTTACCCTACAGGACAGATGTTCAGCATCAGGTAGAAACAAGCTGTAATGTTACCCTACAGGACAGATGTTCAACATCAGGTAGAAACAAGCTGTAATGTTACCCTACAGGACAGATGTTCAGCATCAGGGAGAAACAAGCTGTAATGTTACCCTACAGGACAGATGTTTCAGCATCAGGTAGAAACAAGCTGTAATGTAACCCTACAGGACAGATGTTTTAGCATCAGGTAGAAACAAGCTGTAATGTAACCCTACAGGACAGATGTTCAGCATCAGGTAGAAACAAGCTGTAATGTTACCCTACAGGACAGATGTTCAGCATCAGAGAGAAACAAGCTGTAATGTAACCCTACAGGACAGATGTTTTAGCATCAGGTAGAAACAAGCTGTAATGTTACCCTACAGGACAGATGTTCAGCATCAGGTAGAAACAAGCTGTAATGTTACCCTACAGGACAGATGTTCAGCATCAGAGAGAAACAAGCTGTAATGTTACCCTACAGGACAGATGTTCAGCATCAGAGAGAAACAAGCTGTAATGTAACCCTACAGGACAGATGTTTTAGCATCAGGTAGAAACAAGCTGTAATGTAACCCTACAGGACAGATGTTCAGCATCAGGTAGAAACAAGCTGTAATGTTACCCTACAGGACAGATGTTCAGCATCAGAGAGAAACAAGCTGTAATGTAACCCTACAGGACAGATGTTTTAGCATCAGGTAGAAACAAGCTGTAATGTTACCCTACAGGACAGATGTTCAGCATCAGAGAGAAACAAGCTGTAATGTAACCCTACAGGACAGATGTTCAGCATCAGAGAGAAACAAGCTGTAATGTAACCCTACAGGACAGATGTTTTAGCGTGTACAGAGCAGCATATCTCCACCAGACTCTATACACGCTAAAAGTAGTGATTATTTACATGGAGTCTGGTGGAGATATGCTGCTCTATACACGCTAAAAGTAGTGATTATTTACATGGAGTCTGGTGGAGATATGCTGCTCTATACACGCTAAAA
>CM057242.1:217957-230457 GCA_029931835.1 Etheostoma nigrum
TCTCCACCAGACTCCATGTAAATAATCACTACTTTTATCATCGTAAAACACACTTCATTCAACGAGGACAGAAACTAAATAAAACTACCAAAAGCCGTCTTGGTTCATCTTTCCACTGTTCCAACAATCACCACTCTGGTCTGGTTGGAATAAACTCTTAATTCACCCATTTACATGTGGAGATATGCTGCTCTATACACGCTAAAAGTAGTGATTATTTACATGGAGTCTGGTGGAGATATGCTGCTCTATACACGCTAAAAGTAGTGATTATTTACATGGAGTCTGGTGGAGATATGCTGCTCTATACACACTAAAAGTAGTGATTATTTACATGGAGTCTGGTGGAGATATGCTGCTCTATACACGCTAAAAGTAGTGATTATTTACATGGAGTCTGGTGGAGATATACTGCTCTATACATGCTAAAAGTAGTGATTATTTACATGGAGTCTGGTGGAGATATGCTGCTCTATACACGCTAAAAGTAGTGATTATTTACATGGAGTCTGGTGGGTTTGGTGATGGTGATGTCGGGGCTGTTTCATGTTAAACTAAGGAGTAGACAACCTTTGAAACTGGTCCAGTATTAAGACAAATAATGCTGCTTTACCTTTCATCAGACATCAGACTCACCTGTGGGTCAGACAGGTAAAGTGTCTCTGCAGGTGTCCTCGTCTCTTCGTCCTCTGAACACGAATCAAATCCATCCTGGTTGTAATAAACTTCTGCAGCCTGAGGGTCCTCCGGGATATCTGAACACACACACACACACACACACACACACACACACACACACACACACACACACACACACACACACACACACACACATCACTATTTATTTAACTGTCTATGCAATCACTCCGCCCAAGTAGCAGTGCTTCGCCTTTCTGAGAATATAGTTCCCAGTTAGCATGCAGTTAGCAGATGGCTGTGTGTCATGTGACCTTGTTATGTGTCCACCCTGTGACACATGGAAATATACACAGCCAAACATGTAAATAGGAACACGTTGGCGTTATTTAGTCACTTATTGGAGCAGTAGCTAGTTGGAACCAGTTACCTGCAGCATCTATGCTAAGCTAAGCTACTGTACATCAAAAAAAGTAATAAAAAGTCATAGTATAGTATGTAAAAGAAATTCAAATTCAGATTTAGATTTTTTGAAAGTTATTCAGCTTAAGTCCTGAGTGATGAATCCCGAGTCCTGAATCTTGGGTTTTGAGTCACGAGTCTTAAGTCCTGAGTCCTGACTCCTGAGCCTTGGGTCATGAATCCTGAGTGTTCAGTCCTGAGTCCTGAGTCTCCAGTCCTGAGTCCTGATGGACTTCATTTGTCCCCCTTACTCTACCACTCTGCCTGGTATTATTCTTGCTAACGAGCTCTGAGTTTTTAAAGATGCAGGATGTTTAATTCATGGAGGGATTCTCTGAGGAAGGGACAGAGTCGTCCACCCCCTCCCCCGTCCCCCCCCCGTCAGCCAATCACGCGGCTGGGATCAGACAATGGGCGGGGGGGGAACACCCAGGAATTCATGGCCGAGAAAACAGACGTCAACAGTCGGCTTTAAGAGACACCGCCGAGGCTTTTAGACATCAACCTCCTGTCTCCCAAGAACTCTCTCTCTCTGCTCTCTCTCTCTCTCTCTCTCGCTCTTTCTCTCTCTCTCTCTGTCTTTCTCTCTCTCTCTCTCTCTCTCTCTCTCTCTCTCTCTCTCTCTCCGCCTGTCTCTGTCTCTCTCTTTCTGTCTCTCCTGCAGGAAACTCTCCAGTGTCTGAAGATCTCCGGAATAAAAGCCGTGTCTCTGTGGACGCGCTAATTATAATGTTATACTTTAATTATAAAGAGATGCTTAAGAAAAACAACAGCGGGGGAGAGGGGGAGAGGGGGGGGGGGGGTTTAGAGGAAAGACATTTGAGTAAAGTGAGGAAATCTTTAGGGAAATTATCTTTTATAACTTAGGGAATGTTTTGTAAAAATGAGTTGAGGACAGCGAGGATGTGTTTTAGACACACAGCGAGGATGTGTTTTAGACACACGGCGAGGATGTGTTTTAGACACACGGCGAGGATGTGTTTTAGACACACGGCGAGGATGTGTTTTAGACACACGGCGAGGATGTGTTTTAGACACACCGTGAGGATGTGTTTTAGACACACGGCGAGGATGTGTTTTAGGCACACAGCGAGGATGTGTTTTAGACACACCGTGAGTTTTAGACACACCGTGAGGATGTGTTTTAGACACACAGCGAGGATGTGTTTTAGACACACAGCGAGGATGTGTTTTAGACACACCGTGAGGATGTGTTTTAGACACACAGCGAGGATGTGTTTTAGACACACAGCGAGGATGTGTTTTAGACACACAGCGAGGATGTGTTTTAGACACACCGTGAGGATGTGTTTTAGACACACAGCGAGGATGTGTTTTAGACACACGGCGAGGATGTGTTTTAGACACACAGAGAGGATGTGTTTTAGACACACCGTGAGGATGTGTTTTAGACACACCGTGAGGATGTGTTTTAGACACACAGAGAGGATGTGTTTTAGACACAGCCTTTCTGCCAGGATGACTTCTTCTCTCCCTAAAGTCGGCCTTTCCTTCTTTAATTTCGGCGTTGACCCCGAGCTCGATGACGCAATCACACGTCCGTGAACTCCGTAACGACACAAAGAGCTCTGCATTTTCCTTAAAATATGTATCCCATGATGCACTGCTCCCCCGGCAGGCGGCCGGGACGATAACAGATCACGAGTTCCCTTTTCTAATTTGAAGCGGCCATCAGAAGTGACAGTGACTTAATGAGATTTGTAACCTCGTTAAAACCCCGACGCGAGGAAGGCGCCGCGACCCAGATCTCCGGAGAGCTCCTCGGCGTCGGGTCGGCTGCAGGTTTCATTAGTTCTGACTTACCGGCTGCTGCAGGGCGCCGGAGTTAATCCACCGACACGACATGATGAAAAGTTATTCTTTAAGAATAAATATTAAGAGGAATTATACTGTCTGCTGAGCTGCTCACAAGAAATTAAAGTTAAGAGACATAATGTTAATTATATATATAAATATAGACCTTAGTGGTCCCTAATACTGTATCTGAAGTCTCTTTATATAGACCTTAGTGGTCCCTAATACTGTATCTGAAGTCTCTTTTATATAGACCTTAGTGGTCCCTAATACTGGATCTGAAGTCTCTTTTATATAGACCTTAGTGGTCCCTAATACTGTATCTGAAGTCTCTTTATATAGACCTTAGTGGTCCCTAATACTGGATCTGAAGTTTCTTTATATAGACCTTAGTGGTCCCCTAATACTGGATCTGAAGTCTCTTTATATAGACCTTAGTGGTCCCTAATACTGTATCTGAAGTCTCTTTATATAGACCTTAGTGGTCCCCTAATACTGGATCTGAAGTCTCTTTTATATAGACCTTAGTGGTCCCCTAATACTGGATCTGAAGTCTCTTTTATATAGACCTTAGTGGTCCCTAATACTGTATCTAAAGTCTCTTTTATATAGACCTTAGTGGTCCCTAATACTGTATCTGAAGTCTCTTTATATAGACCTTAGTGGTCCCCTAATACTGTATCTGAAGTCTCTTTATATAGACCTTAGTGGTCCCTAATACTGGATCTGAAGTCTCTTTATATAGACCTTAGTGGTCCCTAATACTGGATCTGAAGTCTCTTTATATAGACCTTAGTGGTCCCCTAATACTGTATCTGAAGTCTCTTTATATAGACCTTAGTGGTCCCTAATACTGGATCTGAAGTCTCTTTATATAGACCTTAGTGGTCCCTAATACTGGATCTGAAGTCTCTTTATATAGACCTTAGTGGTCCCCTAATACTGTATCTGAAGTCTCTTTATATAGACCTTAGTGGTCCCTAATACTGGATCTGAAGTCTCTTTATATAGACCTTAGTGGTCCCTAATACTGTATCTGAAGTCTCTTTATATAGACCTTAGTGGTCCCTAATACTGTATCTGAAGTCTCTTTATATAGACCTTAGTGGTCCCTAATACTGGATCTGAAGTCTCACCGTCCTCCTGCTTCATCAGGATTGGCTGTGAGCCTCCTGGTGACCGGAGGTCCTGGATGCTGATTGGCTGAAGTTTGCAAGCTCCGCCCTCTCTGCCGTCCTGGGGTTTTAGACTCTGTTAGTTCCTGTCCCTTCAAACATCCGACTCAGAGACAGAAGTAGACCCTCGACACTTCCTCTACGTATTAGTAGCAGATGCTAACATTTGCTAAAAATATGCTAACTCGCTAACACATGCTAATACACTAAAAACATGCTCAGACACTAAAATATAATTAAACATGCTAACACATGCTCCCACGCTAAATTATGCTAAAAACCTGCTAAGCATGAGCATGGGTTAGTGTATTAGCATGTGGCTAATATACTAACCCATGCTCATATGCTAAAATATGCTAAAATATGCTAACACAAAATAACAAGCGTGAGAAACACGCTTACACATGTTAACATGCTAACACATGCTAACAAATGCTAACATGCTAACACATGCTAAAATGCTAACACAAAATAACATGAGAAACACGCTTACACATGTTAACATGACACATGCTAACAAATGCTAACATGCTAACACAGGGTAAAATGCTAACATGACTGTAGATTATCTACTTAACCCTCGTGTTGTCGTCCCGTTAACCATGAACTTGTCCTTCCAGATCAAAATAGAAAAATTTATATTTTTTTGTTGCTTTTTCTGATTTATGTAAACTTATGCCCCTGTATTTTAACATAGGGGGGTGTATACTTATGCCCCCTGTATTTTAACATAGGGGGATGTATACTTATGCCCCTGTATTTTAACATAGGGGGGTGTATACTTATGCCCCTGTATTTTAACATAGGGGGGTGTATACTTATGCCCCTGTATTTTAACATAGGGGGTGTATACTTATGCCCCTGTATTTTAACATAGGGGGGTGTATACTTATGCCCTGTATTTTAACATAGGGGGGTGTATACTTATGCCCCCTGTATTTTAACATAGGGGGGTGTATACTTATGCCCCCTGTATTTTAACATAGGGGGGTGTATACTTATGCCCCCTGTATTTTAACATAGGGGGTGTATACTTATGCCCCTGTATTTTAACATAGGGGGGTGTATACTTATGCCCCCTGTATTTTAACATAGGGGGGTGTATACTTATGCCCCTGTATTTTAACATAGGGGGGTGTATACTTATGCCCCTGTATTTTAACATAGGGGGTGTATACTTATGCCCCTGTATTTTAACATAGGGGGGTGTATACTTATACCCTGTATTTTTACATAGGGGGGTGTATACTTATGCCCCCTGTATTTTAACATAGGGGGGTGTATACTTATGCCCCCTGTATTTTAACATAGGGGGTGTATACTTATGCCCCTGTATTTTAACATAGGGGGGTGTATACTTATGCCCCCTGTATTTTAACATAGGGGGGTGTATACTTATGCCCCCTGTATTTTAACATAGGGGGATGTATACTTATGCCCCCTGTATTTTAACATAGGGGGTGTATACTTATGCCCCTGTATTTTAACATAGGGGGGTGTATACTTATGCCCCTGTATTTTAACATAGGGGGGTGTATACTTATGCCCCCTGTATTTTAACATAGGGGGGTGTATACTTATGCCCCCTGTATTTTAACATAGGGGGGTGTATACTTATGCCCCCTGTATTTTAACATAGGGGGGTGTATACTTATGCCCCTGTATTTTAACATAGGGGGGTGTATACTTATGCCCCCTGTATTTTAACATAGGGGGGTGTATACTTATGCCCCCTGTATTTTAACATAGGGGGGTGTATCTTATGCCCCCTGTATTTTAACATAGGGGGGTGTATACTTATGCCCCCTGTATTTTAACATAGGGGGGTGTATACTTATGCCCCTGTATTTTAACATAGGGGGGTGTATACTTATGCCCCCTGTATTTTAACATAGGGGGGTGTATACTTATGCCCCCTGTATTTTAACATAGGGGGGTGTATACTTATGCCCCCTGTATTTTAACATAGGGGGGTGTATACTTATGGCCCCTGTATTTTAACATAGGGGGTGTATACTTATGCCCCCTGTATTTTAACATAGGGGGGTGTATACTTATGCCCCTGTATTTTAACATAGGGGGGTGTATACTTATGGCCCTGTATTTTAACATAGGGGGTGTATACTTATGCCCCCTGTATTTTAACATAGGGGGGTGTATACTTATGGCCCTGTATTTTAACATAGGGGGGTGTATACTTATGGCCCCTGTATTTTAACATAGGGGGTGTATACTTATGCCCCCTGTATTTTAACATAGGGGGGTGTATACTTATGCCCCTGTATTTTAACATAGGGGGGTGTATACTTATGGCCCTGTATTTTAACATAGGGGGGTGTATACTTATGGCCCCTGTATTTTAACATAGGGGGTGTATACTTATGCCCCCTGTATTTTAACATAGGGGGGTGTATACTTATGCCCCTGTATTTTAACATAGGGGGGTGTATACTTATGGCCCTGTATTTTAACATAGGGGGGTGTATACTTATGGCCCTGTATTTTAACATAGGGGGTGTATACTTATGGCCCCTGTATTTTAACATAGGGGGTGTATACTTATGCCCCCTGTATTTTAACATAGGGGGGTGTATACTTATGCCCCTGTATTTTAACATAGGGGGGTGTATACTTATGGCCCTGTATTTTAACATAGGGGGGTGTATACTTATGGCCCCTGTATTTTAACATAGGGGGGTGTATACTTATGGCCCCTGTATTTTAACATAGGGGGGTGTATACTTATGGCCCTGTATTTTAACATAAGGGGTGTATACTTAGTCATTATATCCACATTACTGATGATTATTCATCATATGTCCCCTGTGTGACGGGAGAGAACTCATCGTGTTCTTACATTCAGAATATCCAGGCTGACTTTTTCAAAATGGCGGCTCCTGAGCTCCCTCCTGCGGGTGTGGATCTCCTCGTACTTCTCCTCCGCCAGTTTCCTGTCGACACAGAAACCAAAACCTTTCTAAAGTGCCCGAATTATGAAAAAATAATATACATTTTTCTGGGATTTGGGATCTGATCCAGTCTCTGAGTGTCCTCCGATCCGGGTTCTGAATGTCCTGTGATCCGGTTTCTGAATGTCCTCTGTCTTCAGTCTCCGGCTGAGCTGTCCAACATCTGCACGGCTTTCTACAATACTAGAGACGAGGTGGCTAACCGTAGCATGCTAGCTCGTTCTCAATGGAAAACAATGCTCCAACAGCCACTAGACCAGAATCTCTAAAGGAACTACTTCCTGTCCCTGTTCTACTTCCTGTCCCTGGTCTGCTTCCTGTCCCTGGTGTGTCCCTAGTCTAGACGCAGTCTCCTGTTACTGTCAGACTCGGCTGCAACGCTCACTTCTTATGAATGGAGCCGAAGACTCGGCGTGCGTGCGTGCGTGCGTGCGTGCGTGCTATCTAAGTGTGCATGAGTGCTACCTGAGTATCTGTGTGTGTGCGCACGTGCATTATACTCTAGTCTCTTTGTGCGTGTGCATTTGTTACCTGACTTTCCCTGTGTGTGTGTATGTGCATGTGTGTGTGTGGCGGTGCCTGTGTGTGTGTGTGTGGTGTGTGTGTGTGTGTTTCAGGTGGCGTGTGTCATCCTCTAATGTGTCCCCGCGTGATTGGATCCGCTCTGATGAGTTGCAGCTGGGAGCTGGGCAACGCTTCATTACCCAGAATCCAACGTGTTTAACAGCCGCTCCGAGCCCCGAGCTCTGTCTCAGCCAATCAGCACGCACGCTTCCTGGGCTCGGAGGGACAGAAGAGACGGGAGTCTGTCTCAGCCAATCAGCACCTTAACGCAACCGAAGACCAGGGACGGTTGGAGACAAAACCAACGTCGGGAAACCAAGTTATTACTCAGAGGAGTCAAGGTAGAGAGAGTGTGTGTGTGTGTGTTACCTGAGTGTGTGTGTTACCTGAGTGTGTTACCTGAGTGTGTGTGTGTGTGTGTTACCTGAGTGTGTGTGTTACCTGAGTGTGTGTGTGTGTGTTACCTGAGTGTGTGTGTTACCTGAGTGTGTGTTACCTGAGTGTGTGTGTGTGTGTGTTACCTGAGTGTGTGTGTTACCTGAGTGTGTGTGTTACCTGAGTGTGTGTGTTACCTGAGTGTGTGTGTTACCTGAGCGTGTGTGTTACCTGAGTGTGTGTGTTACCTGAGTGTGTGTGTGTTACCTGAGTGTGTGTGTGTGTGTGTGTGTTACCTGAGTGTGTGTGTTACCTGTGTGTGTGTTACCTGAGTGTGTGTGTTACCTGAGTGTGTGTGTGTGTTACCTGTGTGTGTGTGTGTGTGTTACCTGTGTGTGTGTGTTACCTGAGTGTGTGTGTGTTACCTGAGTGTGAGTGTGTGTTACCTGTGTTTGTGTGTGTGTTACCTGAGTGTGTGTGTTACCTGAGTGTGTGTGTGTTACCTGAGTGTGAGTGTGTGTTACCTGTGTGTGTGTGTTACCTGAGTGTGTGTTACCTGTGTGTGTGTGTGTGTTACCTGAGTGTGAGTGTGTTACCTGAGTGTGTGTGTGTTACCTGAGTGTGTGTGTGTGTTACCTGAGTGTGTGTGTGTTACCTGTGTGTGTGTTACCTGAGTGAGTGTGTGTGTTACCTGAGTGTGTGTGTTACCTGTGTGTGTTACCTGAGTGTGTGTGTGTGTTACCTGAGTGTGTGTGTTACCTGAGTGTGTGTGTTACCTGAGTGTGAGTGTGTTACCTGAGTGTGAGTGTGTGTTACCTGAGTGTGTGTGTTACCTGAGTGTGTGTGTTACCTGAGTGTGTGTGTGTGTTACCTGTGTGTGTGTGTTACCTGAGTGAGTTTGTGTGTTACCTGAGTGTGTGTGTTACCTGTGTGTGTTACCTGAGTGTGTGTGTGTGTTACCTGTGTGTGTTACCTGAGTGTGTGTGTTACCTGTGTGTGTTACCTGAGTGTGTGTTACCTGAGTGTGTGTGTGTTTTACCTGTGTGTGTTACCTGAGTGTGTGTGTGTTACCTGTGTGTGTGTGTTACCTGTGTGTGTTACCTGAGTGTGTGTGTGTGTTACCTGTGTGTGTTACCTGAGTGTGTGTGTGTGTTACCTGTGTGTGTTACCTGAGTGTGTGTGTGTGTTACCTGTGTGTGTGTGTTACCTGTGTGTGTGTGTGTTACCTGTGTGTGTTACCTGAGTGTGTGTGTTACCTGTGTGTGTTACCTGAGTGTGTGTGTGTGTTACCTGTGTGTGTGTGTTACCTGTGTGTGTGTGTTACCTGTGTGTGTGTGTTACCTGTGTGTATTACCTGAGTGTGTGTGTTACCTGTGTGTGTTACCTGAGTGTGTGTGTTACCTGAGTCTCTTTGCCTTCTCGTCAGCAGCTTCCAGTTTGCGGAGCCTCATTCTCTCTCTGGGCGTCATCTGTTCGACCTCTGACCTCTCCATCAGCGTCTGCAGGTGAACCTTCGTCTTCCTGCACACACACACACACACACACACACACACACACAGACACACACACACACACACACAGTAACCCACACAGACACACACACATTAACACAAATACGCAGACACACACACACACACAGTAACCCACACAGACACACACACACATTAACACAAATACGCAGACACACACACACACACACACATACACACACACACAGTTATATAAAGATTGAACAACATTAGACATTAAACCAGTTTCCGAGCCATTTGTTTCATGAAAACCGTCTTTAAATGTCTCTTAATGACATCACACTCTTACTGAAGTAGGTTTTATATTACTGTGTGTGTATGTATGTGTGTGTGTGTGTGTGTGTGTGTGTGTGTGTGTGTGTGTGTGTGTGTGTATGTGTGTGTGTGTGTGTGTGTGTGTGTGTGTGTGTGTGTGTGTGCGATGGATGAGTTGACAGTGAGCAGTGTGCAAACACACACACACACACACACACAGCTGATTAACACCCTAACATATCTCGCTTCTCTAATTATAGCAGATACTCACTAAAAGTATGTATATGTGTGTGTTTGTATGTGTGTGTATGTATGTATGTGTGTGTATGTGTGTGTGTGTGTGTCTGTGTGTGTGTGTGATTATGTCTGCGTATTTGTGTGTTAATGTCTGTGTATGGGTTACTGTGTATATGTGTGTGTGTGTCTGTGTGTATATGTGTGTGTGTGTGTGTGTCTGAGGCAAAGCAGCATAACAAAGAGGAAGAAGAAAGGACGGTGATGAAGAAGAGGAAGGAGGGATGGGGGGGGGCAATAAAATGCAGAAAGAAAAGCAGTCGAGGAGGAAGCAGTTAAACAGTTGTAAATATTCAAGTATCTGTTCTTGTATTTTATCCTAGTATTATATGTATTTAAATTGTTTCCTAGTATTTCATTATATTTATATTCTGTGCTGTGTGACTGATATAACACTATAATGTCCCATTTTATTGGGATCCATCCTCTTTCCATCCATCCGTCCCTCCATCCCTCTGTCCATCCATCCGTCCATCCATCCGTCCCTCCATCCCTCTGTCCATCGATCCATCCATCCATCCGTCCCTCCATCCCTCTTTCCATCCATCCGTCCCTCCGTCCATCCATCCATCCATCCATCAAGGATTAGGAAACAGGAAGTCCTACATGTTCCTGGCGATGACTTCTGCATCTTTCTTGCTTTCTTCTTTCAACACCAACCTGTCCTTCATTTTCTGTAAAAAATGACAGATTTTTCTTTTTTGAGGACATGAAGACAACATGAGGACAACATGAGGACAACATGAGGACAACACGAAGACAGCATGAGGACAACACGAGGACAACATGCAGACAACATGAGGGCAACATGAGGGCAACATGAGGACAACATGAGAGTAACATTAGGGCAACATGAGGGCAACATGAGGGCAACATGAGGGCAACATGAGGGCAACATGAGGGCAACATGAGGACAACATGAGGGCAACATGAGGGCAACATGAGGGCAACATGAGGGCAACATGAGGGCAACATGAGGGCAACATGAGGGCAACATGAGGGCAACATGAGGGCAACATGAGGGCAACATGAGGGCAACATGAGGGCAACATGAGGACAACATGAGGGCAACATGAGGGCAACATGAGGGCAACATGAGGGCAACATGAGGGCAACATGAGGACAACATGAGGACAACATGAGGGCAACATGAGGACAACATGAGGGCAACATGAGGACAACATGAGGGCAACATGAAGACAACATGAAGACAACATGAAGACAACATGAGGACAACATGGGGACAACATGGGGACAACATGAAGACAACATGAAGACAACAAGAAGACCACATGAAGACAACATGAAGACAACATGAGGACAACATGGGGACAACATGAAGACAACACGAGGGCAACATGAGGACAACATGAGGACAACATGAGGGCAACATGAGGACAACATGAAGACAACATGAAGACAACATGAGGACAACATGGGGACAACATGGGGACAACATGAAGACAACAAGAAGACCACATGAAGACAACATGAAGACAACATGAGGACAACATGGGGACAACATGAAGACAACAAGAAGACAACATGAAGACAACATGAGGACAACATGAGGACAACATGGGGACAACATGGGGACAACATGAAGACAACATGAGGACAACATGAGGACAACATGAAGACAACAAGAAGACCACATGAAGACAACATGAAGACAACATGAGGACAACATGGGGACAACATGAAGACAACATGAGGACAACATGAAGACAACATGAAGACAACAAGAAGACAACATGAAGACAACATGAGGACAACATGAAGACAACATGAGGATAACATGAGGACAACATGAGGACAACATGAGGACAACATGAAGACAACATGAAGACAACATGAAGACAACATGAGGACAACATGAGGACCACATGAGGACAACATGAGGACAACATGAGGACACCTCCCTGTAAGACCAGGGCCTTTATTCTTTTTAAGGGTTTTATTCAACTTTTGTTCTTGTTAAAGATGAAAAGAAAAGAAATTAAAAGATAACTTCTTCATGACCGCCCCCCCCGAGCTGAAGCACTCGTCTCTGCTCAGATATCCCAGAGTGCAACGCTGCAGTAAAGGAACCCATCAGCATAATGGTACTTCAGTGGAAACCATGGCAACCGATGTGTAAATGCGTTCTCTCTCTTCAGGAGTATCAACAATAACCCACGGGGGGGGGGGACAGACGCTCGGACAGACGGCACAGCAATTAGATCCTGCTGTGTGTGTGTGTGTGTGTGTCTGTGTGTGTGTCTGTGTCTCTGTGTGTGTCTCTGTGTGTGTGTCTCTGTCTGTCTGTGTGTGTGTGTGTGTGTGTGTGTGTCTGTGTGTGTGTGTGTGTGTGTGTGTGTGTGTGTGTGTGTCTGTGTCTCTGTGTGTGTGTCTGTGTCTCTGTGTGTGTCTCTGTGTGTGTCTCT
>CM057242.1:235457-240457 GCA_029931835.1 Etheostoma nigrum
AGAGGTTGAGAAGAAGTAACAGAGAGGAAGGGAAACGCAGCGAGAAGAAGACGACGTGAGCGCGTCCCACCTGTCGTGCATGTAGTGAAGGCCGAGCAGCAGCTGGACGAGCCAATCAACGACCTGCGTTTCAGGGAGGCTCCGCCCCCCTCATCTCACCTCCTCCAGCTTACAGTCCAGATCCCGGTCCTATAAATAAATACATTTTCATTCTGATAAATTGGGTTTAAATATAAATCAATATGAAATGTAAAAATATCAAAGGAATAGTAAGTAAAACCTTATTGTGTGTAAGTTGCACTTATTGTATTTTCTGTAAATACCATTTTAAATAAAAGTCGGGTTCCCCAGCTCTGCAGGGCATTGTGGGTAATGATGTGCGCCGACTGTTTTTATCTTTTATTAAAGTCCACTCGTATGAAAAATGCTTTCAAATGAATCCTCAGCTCTGAGAGCTGGGAGGGAGAAAGGGGGCAGGGGGGAGAGAGAGAGAGAGATAGACAAAAAGAAAAGAGAGAGAGACACAGACAGAGAGAGAGAAAAGAGAGATGAATAAGGCAGTGCGAGAGTCATTAGTGCAGAGAGAGTGTCAAGATGAGAAGAAATAAAATAATAAAAATATGGGAGAGGAGGGGGGAGAGTAAAGAGACAATAAACAGCAAAATTAAAAAGTGACAAACCGTCAAGAAAAAGAGCAATAAAACGTCAGCATGGTGAATACTGGAGAGGAGAGAGAGAAAGAGAAAGAGAGGTTTTGGTTTTAAAAGTCCCGTTATTGGACCATCGTCAGATCACAAAATTAACTCACAAACATATACAAAAGAGAGGAGAAGAGAGAGAAAGAGAGACGAGAGGAGAGGGAGAAGACAAGAGGAGAAAGAAGATGGGAGGAGAGAGAGAAGACGGGAGGAGAAAGAAGATGGGAGGAGAGAGAGTGAGACGACAAGAGGCGAGAAAGAGAGAAGACAAGAGGAGAGAGAGAGGACAAGAGGAGAGAGAGAAGACAAGAGGAGACAGAGAGAAGACAAGAGGAAAGAGAGAAGACGAGACAGAGAGAGAGAGAGAAGACAAGAAGAGAGAGAGAGAAGACAAGAGGAGAGAGAGAGAGCGAGGACAAGAGGAGAGAGAGAGAGCGAGGACAAGAGGAGAGAGAGAAGACAAGAGGAGAAAGAGAGAGAGAGCGAGAAGATGTTACAGAAGTCTCTCGTTAGCATCTCGGAGGCTACTTGTCTCAAAGTGACGCATGTGACTCAGATCTGCCCTCTCCTCCCGTCGGCAGTACCAGGTGTTGTGTGCTGGTTGGTACCTGGCCAGGTGTTGTGTGCTGGTTGGTACCTGCCAGGTGTTGTGTGCTGGTTGGTACCTGCCAGGTGTGGTGTGCTGGTTGGTACCTGCCAGGTGTTGGGTGCTGGTTGGTACCTGGCCAGGTGTTGTGTGCTGGTTGGTACCTGCCAGGTGTGGTGTGCTGGTTGGTACCTGCCAGGTGTGGTGTGCTGGTTGGTACCTGCCAGGTGTGGTGTGCTGGTTGGTACCTGCCAGGTGTTGGGTGCTGGTTGGTACCTGGCGAGTGTTGTGTGCTGGTTGGTACCTGGCCAGTGTTGTGTGCCGGTTGGTACCTGCCAGGTGTTGTGTGCCAGGTGTTGTGTGCTGGTTGGTACCTACCAGGTGTTGTGTGCTGGTTGGTACCTGGCCAGGTGTTGTGTGCTGGTTGGTACCTGGCCAGGTGTTGTGTGCTGGTTGGTACCTGGCCAGGTGTTGTGTGCTGGTTGGTACCTGGCCAGGTGTTGTGTGCTGGTTGGTACCTGGCCAGGTGTTGTGTGCTGGTTGGTACCTGGCCAGATGTTGTGTGCTGGTTGGTACCTGGCCAGGTGTTGTGTGCTGGTTGGTACCTGCCAGATGTTGTGTGCTGGTTGGTACCTGGCCAGGTGTTGTGTGCTGGTTGGTACCTGGCCAGGTGTTGTGTGCTGGTTGGTACCTGGCCAGGTGTTGTGTGCTGGTTGGTACCTGGCAGAACTCGGTGATGATGCAGAAGGCGTCTCGCTCCAGGAAGCTGTGGTAGAAGGCGAGGATGGCCGGGTGGTGCAGCTGAGACAGCAGCTGGGCTTCCTGCGTGGCTCGCACTGTCTCGTCTGGGCGGAGGTCGCCCAGAGGAATCTGTTTCAACACCTTCCTGCGGGGGGGGGGGCAGATCAGACACCCGGGCAGGAAGTACAGCCCGGCCCATGAAGGGTTTCATTTTAAGGCCGATACAAATATTTGGTTATTTAAAAATCTGATACATCGGCCAATATACTGTATATTAAAAAGAAATCCAGAAACATAACCAGATTTCCCCTAACATTAGTTATTTGTAGTTATTTATGAGTACTCCATAGTTCCCCAAAGGAGAAGGAAACATTTAGGGCAAGCCAAAAGGAGAATCGGAGACAGGAATGAGCAGTGCTCTGACCGCTGTTCGTCCCATAGTTCCAGTTCAAGTTAAGTCTAAGGAGGGATATAAGACTTTGATCCCTTACGCCTTCCTGGATCCTGGGAGCTCATCATTCTGCAGGGAGCGGCTGATGAACAAGCTGAATCTCAGGGGAAGAAGAGCAGGTATTCTTCTACAGACTATGGGTCAGGAGAAGGTCGTTGGAAGCCATAGTGGTTCATATTTGGAGGTGGTGAACTGCCTGATATCTACACTCAGAAACCCAGGCCAGTTCATTGAGGCAACATTCCTCAACAGAAAGATCTTCAATGGTGAACACATCTGAAATATGGACAGATAAGAGAGATGGATTCAGAGATTGACCTGCTGATTGGAACCAATGTCCCAAAGGCACCGGAGCCGTGGCAAGTTGTCCGAAGTATGGATGGGAGTCCATACGCAGTCAAAACTATGCTGGTCTGGACTGTAAATGGACCTCTTAAAAAGGTGACAGGAGTAGAGAAACTACTCGTGGACAGCCAGATGTCACTGTCAATAGAATCTCTGCTGGGAGCTTGGATGATTTGTGGAAGCAGCAGCTAAAGAACGATTTTCCTGAGTGCAGTCAGGATGAGCAGATGGGGTTAGAGAGAGAGGACGGTCAGTTCCTGGAATAGGTTACAATAACTAAAGTGGATGGATGCCCATTACAGTATTAGCTTACCTTTGAGGAAAAAGGATGTAAACATGCCAAATAACACGAGAGTTACCCAAACAGAGCACTCTGAGCCTCAAGAGGAGGTTCGGCAAAGATCCTTCGTTTCACTCTGATTATACTGCATTCATGGAGGATGTCATCTCCAAGGGCGATGCAGAGATGGTACCACCTGAGGATCTGGAACCGAGTGACGGTAGGTTATGGTATATACCACCCAAAGAAGAAGAGGATCAGGGTTGTCTTCGATTGCGAAGTTACTTTCCAAGGAACCTCATTGAATGTGCAGCTCCTTCAGATACCTGATCTTACTAGCAAACTAGTTGGACTCATGACAGGATTTTTTTGAAAGGATCCAGTTGTACTCATGGCAGACATCGAGGCAATGCTTCATCAGGTCAGAGTACCACTTGAGGATTCAGATCTGTTGAGGTTTCTTTGGTGGACTAATGGAGACCATAATCAGAACCTGGTACAGCACAAGTCTGGCAAGTTTTGCCCTCAGGAAATGTGCAGAGCAGAATCGGGAACAGTTCAGCCCAAGGGTAATTGAAAGAGTTACCACAATTTCTATGTGGATGATTGCCTTACATCAGTGGCTTCTGAGGAAGAGGGACTGGCACTCTACAAAGACCTTCTTGCCCTTTGTGCTAGAGGGGGCTTTCCACTCAGGAAGTGGATTAGCAACAGACGTGCAGTGCTATACCTACCGCGGAGAGAGCGAAAGAGGTTAAGGATTTGGATAATGACACGCTTTAGAAAGAGCATTGGACGTGCAGTGGTGCGTTCAGTCCTTAACCAGAAGAAGGATCCTTTCCATGGTCAGTTCAATATATGACCCCTTAGGAATCTTGGCACCTGTTGTCTTGTCTGCCAAAAAGATCCCTGGAAGAGGACCTTGCTTGGGATGATGTTGAACCAGACTCTGCTGTACAGGAGTGGAGAACTTGGCTGAATGAGCTCTGTCAGCTTGAAAGTTTTAAGGTTGACAGATGTCTGAAACCTGTGGACTTTGGGGAAGTAGTCTCTGCTCAGTTACACCACTTTGCACATGCCTGTGAGAGTGGCTATGGAACGGTTTCCTACCTGCACAGACAAGTTCATTGTGTTCGTAATGGGTTAGGCCAGAGTGGCCCCATTGAAACCAATTACCATTCCTTGTATGGAGACAGCTGCCATGGTTGCAGGTCGAATGGACGAGTTGTGGAGGAAGGACTCCATTTTTTGGACCGATAGTACTTCGGTACTAAAGTACATCAGCAATGAGGCCTCAAGGTTTCTGACCTTTGTAGCCAATCCGGTTTCAAAGATAATTAGCATCTCAAATCCATCTCAGTGGAGATAGTTAACACCACAAGCAATCCTGCCACCTGGCTTCTAGGGGAATAAAGGTGGCAACGCTTCTGAAAGATAACATCTGGGTGTCTGGACCTCAGTTTCTTGTTGGACCAGAAGAGAGGAGGCCTGAAAACCCTGATGGTTCTGGGAGAATCTTATCAGACGACCCTGAAGTTAAGGTGAGCTTGATGGTGAATGCTGTACGGGCTGAAGAGAAGATGGACTTAGTCACCTGCTGATCAATCACTTCTCCTCCTTGATACACCTGAAGAAGAGCTGGTTGGATCCTTAAGGAGCTTGCTGCTGTGCTTCAGTCGGAAGAGAAAGCAGCTGAGTGTGACTCAAGGTGGCTTGGATAAGGACCAGCAGGAGAGTCAGATAGTAAAGGAGATGCAGAGTATCAGGACTCAGACTGTCAATGATCCTTTCAATTGAGGAATTCAGACAGGCGGAGATTATAAGGTTTTGTCAGAAAAGGAGATTTCCAGAAGAATTCGACAGCTTGCAAAAAGGAGAAAATGTGAAAAGGACTAGCCA
>CM057242.1:250457-277957 GCA_029931835.1 Etheostoma nigrum
AGAGCAGCATATCTCCACCAGACTCCATGTAAATAATCACTACTTTTAGCGTGTATAGAGCAGCATATCTCCACCAGACTCCATATAAATAACCACTACTTTTAGCCTGTATAGAGCAGCATATCTCCACCAGACTCCATGTAAATAATCACTACTTTTAGCATGTATAGAGCAGCATATCTCCACCAGACTCCATGTAAATAATCACTACTTTTAGCGTGTATAGAGCAGCATATCTCCACCAGACTACATGTAAATAATCACTACTTTTAGCGTGTATAGAGCAGCATATCTCCACCAGACTCCATGTAAATAATCACTACTTTTAGCGTGTATAGAGCAGCATATCTCCACATGTAAATGGGTGAATTAAGAGTTTATTCCAACCAGACCAGAGTGGTGATTGTTGGAACAGTGGAAAGATGAACCAAGACGGCTTTTGGTAGTTTTATTTAGTTTCTGTCCACTTTGAATGAAGTGATATGATGATAAAAGTAGTGATTATTTACATGGAGTCTGGTGGGTTTGGTGATGTGAATAAAACAGCATACACATTAGCTGGTTAACAGCACTGCACTGATAAACAGTGTATATAATTAATATCATACAATTACATCACTGTATAATGGCTAGCTAAGCCTAAAACCTTCTACTTACACCCCTCAGTAGCCTCCTAGTGAAATCACAGCCTCCAAAAGTCATCGTTGCGTGTTGATGGTCATTTATGGATCAAAACGATTTTCATATCAACGCCATAATCCATGTGTCCATCAAGCTCCATCAACAAACATTGCGTTGCCTACATGAGCATTTGCTTCTCCAATTAACAGCACACCTGTTACCTGTTACCTGTAGAAAGGTTCCTACCTACAGTTTCAAAGACTCACCGCCAGGGGGCAGCCTATGCACGTGTAAGGAGAGATGGACGCTGTGTGTATATTAATATTAATATTAACGGTCTATGGGTCTGACTGCAGAATATGAAAAAACCCAAAATATGTAACCCTAGTCACAAGTTATTTATTCTGCAGTGTTATATAATATGGGTTGTTGTAATTTTTAACAATAAATTATTTATTTAAATTAAACCACGAAACATGCCGTTATATCGTATGCCGGTGAAACGCTAAACCACATCTCATTAGCAAAACCTCACATTTAATATTTGGTTAGCTTATTCATAAATATTTCTCACCGCGCCAAACAAACATGACTTTTTTAAATCCTAAGTTTAGACTAGAAAATTCGGCATTAAAAAAAACACCAATGAGCTCCTATTTTAGCTAGTTTTTTAACTTTTATCCGTACAACATACAGGCAGTCGGTGAAAGTCAGACCCGTTAAAACTAGCTTTTTTACAACAAGGTTTGGCGGAGAAACAAAGTTCATTTCACATTATCCGGGGTCCATTTAAATCTAAAACGACGGATTGGTGTTCTTATATGAGCACTGACACAATGTTTAACAATGATTAATTCACGCCGTTATAGTATATGCGGGGAAATCGCCATTCAATACTCCATTAGTAAAACTTAAATTTACATTTTTTTTAGCCGTTTCATTAAGAATTCTCACCTGGACAAACTTGAATTGGGATTTTCTTAAATTGTTAATAAACACTAAGAAATTCGGCATACAACCAACACGCCAAATAACTTATTTTACCTTATTTTACAGCTGACGGACCATACTCCGATATTAAATCCTCGCATTTTTGATTAGTTTTGTCATTAGGGATTCTCACTCATCAAAAACAATGAAGAAGAATTGTTTTGTTAATTGGAAGTTTCGACTTGAAAATTCGGCGTTCAATTAACTCCCAAAATGAGCTCTTATTTTAACTAGAATTGAACTTTTATCCCGACAACCTATAGTAAACACAGCGGAGGGATACGCGTTGAAAATGGCTTTTTCTGAACGAGGTTTGGCGAGACCTGAAAGGCGAGGGTCCAGCTGGGAGGAGGCCTCGGGGAAGACCTTGGACTAGGTGGAGGGACGTCCAGCTGGGAGGAGGTCTCGGGGAAGACCCAGGACTAGGTGGAGGGACGTCCAGCTGGGAGGAGGTCTCGGGGAAGACCCAGGACTAGGTGGAGGGACGTCCAGCTGGGAGCAGGCCTCGGGGAAGACCCAGGACTAGGTGGAGGGACGTCCAGCTGGGAGCAGGCCTCGGGGAAGACCTAGGACTAGGTGGAGGGACGTCCAGCTGGGAGGGGGCCTCGGGGAAGACCCAGGACTAGGTGGAGGGACGTCCAGCTGGGAGGAGGCCTCGGGGAAGACCCAGGACTAGGTGGAGTGACGTCCGGCTGGGAGGAGGTCTCGGGGAAGACCCAGGACCAGGTGGAGGGACGTCCAGCTGGGAGGAGGCCTCGGGGAAGACCCAGGACTAGGTGGAGGGACGTCCAGCTGGGAGGAGGCCTCGGGGAAGACCCAGGACTAGGTGGAGGGACGTCCAGCTGGGAGGAGGCCTGGGGAAGACCCAGGACTAGGTGGAGGGATGTCCAGCTGGGAGCAGGCCTCGGGGAAGACCCAGGACTAGGTGGAGGGACGTCCAGCTGGGAGGAGGCCTCGGGGAAGACCCAGGACTAGGTGGAGTGACGTCCAGCTGGGAGGAGGTCTCGGGGAAGACCCAGGACCAGGTGGAGGGACGTCCAGCTGGGAGGAGGCCTCGGGGAAGACCCAGGACTAGGTGGAGGGACGTCCAGCTGGGAGGAGGCCTCGGGGAAGACCCAGGACTAGGTGGAGGGACGTCCAGCTGGGAGGAGGCCTGGGGAAGACCCAGGACTAGGTGGAGGGATGTCCAGCTGGGAGCAGGCCTCGGGGAAGACCCAGGACTAGGTGGAGGGACATCCAGCTAGGAGGAGGCCTCGGGGAAGACCCAGGACTAGGTGGAGTGACGTCCAGCTGGGAGGAGGTCTCGGGGAAGACCCAGGACTAGGTGGAGGGACGTCCAGCTGGGAGGAGGCCTGGGGAAGACCCAGGACCAGGTGGAGGGACGTCCAGCTGGGAGGAGGCCTCGGGGAAGACCCAGGACTAGGTGGAGGGACGTCCAGCTGGGAGGAGGCCTGGGGAAGACCCAGGACCAGGTGGAAGTACGTCCAGCTGGGAGGAGGCTTTGGGGAAGACCCAGGACTAGGTGGAGGGATGTCCAGCTGGGAGCAGGCCTCGGGGAAGACCCAGGACTAGGTGGAGGGACGTCCAGCTAGGAGGAGGCCTGGGGAGGACCCAGGACCAGGTGGAGGGATGTCCAGCTGGGAGGAAGACTCGGAGAAGACCCAGGACTAGGTGGAGGGATGTCCAGCTGGGAGCAGGCCTCGGGGAAGACCCAGGACTAGGTGGAGGGACGTCCAGCTAGGAGGAGGCCTGGGGAGGACCCAGGACTAGGTGGAGGGATGTCCAGCTGGGAGGAAGACTCGGAGAAGACCCAGGACTAGGTGGAGGGACGTCCAGCTGGGAAGAGGCCCCGGGGAAGACCCAGGACTAGGTGGAGGGACGTCCAGGGAGGAGGCCTCAAGAAGACCCAGGACTAGGTGGAGGGACGTCCAGCTAGGAAGAGGCCTGGGGAAGACCCCGGACTAGGTGGAGGGACGTCCAGCTGGGAAGTGGTCTCGGGGAAGACCCAGGACTAGGTGGAGGGACGTCCAGCTGGGAGGAGGCCTCGGGGAAGACCCAGGACTAGGTGGAGGGACGTCCAGCTGGGACGTGGTCTCGGGGAAGACCCAGGACTAGGTGGAGGGACGTTCAGCTGGGAGGAGGCCTCGGGGAAGACCCAGGACTAGGTGGAGGGACGTCCAGCTGGGAAGTGGTCTCGGGGAAGACCCAGGACTAGGTGGAGGGACGTCCAGCTGGGAGGAGGCCTCGGGGAAGACCCAGGACTAGGTGGAGGGACGTCCAGCTGGGAAGTGGTCTCGGGGAAGACCCAGGACTAGGTGGAGGGACGTCCAGCTGGGAAGTGGTCTCGGGGAAGACCCAGGACTAGGTGGAGGGACGTCCAGCTGGGAGGAGGCCTCGGGGAAGACCCAGGACTAGGTGGAGGGACGTCCAGCTGGGAAGTGGTCTCGGGGAAGACCCAGGACTAGGTGGAGGGACGTCCAGCTGGGAAGTGGTCTCGGGGAAGACCCAGGACTAGGCCAACCATTGGTTGCTTCCAGCGTGGGAATGACGACAGGAGACAGAAATGGTGCAATGAGCCTTTAATTTACAACATGCAACAAATCACAACCTTTAAAAAATGTAGAAAAACAACAAAGTCATGTGAGCTCGTTGTGATGTGACGTAATAACACTGTGGACATTTTTCTTCTCCTCACCAAACCAACCGTAACACACACCCGCCGTTCTAAATGTGGATCCATCACCAGTCCTTCCAGAAAAATCCACACGCTCTTTGTGATTGGTGCAAAAATCCTTAATTATGGGTCACGTTTCCTTAAAAAACGTGATGAATAAAGCGGGATAATTATGCAAAAACTGGAGGAGGGAGAGGAGGAGGGAGGGAGAGGAGGAGGAAGAGGAAGAGGGGGAGGGAGAGGAGGGAGGAGGAGGAGGAGGAAGAGAAAGAGAGAGAGATGAGGGAGAGGAGGAGGGGGAGGGAGAGGAGGAAGAGGAGAGGAAGAGGAAGAGAAGGAGAGAGATGAGAAAGAGGAGAAAGAGGAAGATGAGGAGGAGGAGGAAGAGAAGGAGAGAGATGAGGGAAGAGGAAGAGAAGGTGGAGGAGGGAGATGAGGGAGAGAAGGAGAGATGAGGAAGAGGAGGAAGAGAAGGAGAGAGAGATGAGGAAGAGGAGGAAGAGAAGGAGAGAGATGAGGGAGAGGAGGAGGGGGAGGAGGGGGAGGGAGATGAGGAGAAGAGAAAGAGAGAGAGATGAGGGAGAGGAGGAGGGGGAGGGAGAGGAGGAAAAGAGAGGAAGAGGAAGAGAAGGAGAGAGATGAGAAAGAGGAGAAAGAGGAAGATGAGGAGGAGGAGGAAGAGAAGGAGAGAGATGAGGGAGGAGGAGGAAGAGAAGGTGGAGGAGGGAGATGAGGGAGAGAAGGAGAGATGAGGATGAGGAGGAAGAGAAGGAGAGAGAGATGAGGAAGAGGAGGAAGAGAAGGAGAGAAAGATGAGGGAGAGGAGGAGGGGAGGAGGGGGAGGGAGAGGAGGAGGAGGAAGAGAAAGAGAGAGAGATGAGGGAGAGGAGGAGAGAGAGATGAGGAAGAGGAGGAGGAAGAGAAGGTGGAGGGAGATGAGGAAGAGCAAGATGAGGAGGAGGGAGAGAAGGTGGAGGAGGGAGAGGAGGAAGACAAGGACAGAGATGAGGGAGAGGAGGAGGAGGAAGAGAAAAAGGAAGGAGAGGAGGAAGAGGGAGAGGAGGAGGGCAGAAGATGAGGAGAGGAGGAAGGAGGAGGAGGAAGAGAAGGAGAGAGAGGAGGAGGGAGAGGAGGAGGGAGAGGAGGAAGAGGGAGAGGAGGAAGGGCAGAAGATGAGGAGAGGAGGAAGGAGGAGGAGGAAGAAGGAGAGAGAGGAGGAGGGAGAGGAGGAAGAGGAGGAGGGAGAGGAGGAGGGAGAGGAGGAGAGAGGAGGAGGGAGAGGAGGAAGAGAGGAGGAGGGAGAGGAGGAGAGAGAGGAGGAAGAGGAGGAGAGAGAGGAGGAGGGAGAGGAGGAGAGAGAGGAGGAGGGAGAGGAGGAGGGAGAGGAGGAGAGAGAGGAAGAGGGAGAGGAGGAAGGGGCAGAAGATGAGGAGAGGAGGAAGGAGGAGGAAGAGAAGGAGAGAGAGGAGGAGGGAGAGGAGGAAGAGAAGGAGGGAGAGAAGGAGGAGGGAGAGGAGGAAGAGGGAGAGGAGGAAGGGGCAGAAGATGAGGAGAGGAGGAAGGGGCAGAAGATGAGGAGGAGGAAGGAGGAGGAGGAAGAGAAGGAGAGAGAGGAGGAGGGAGAGGAGGAAGAGGGAGAGGAGGAAGGGGCAGAAGATGAGGAGAGGAGGAAGGAGGAGGAGGAAGAGAAGGAGAGAGAGGAGGAGAGAGAGGAGGAGAGAGAGGAGGAGGGAGAGGAGGAAGAGGGAGAAGATGAGGAGAGGAGGAAGGAGGAGGAGGAAGAGAAGGAGAGAGAGGAGGAGGGAGAGGAGGAAGAGAAGGAGGGAGAGAAGGAGGGAGAGGAGAACGAGTGAGAAATTGCGGGAACTTCCACAAACTGCGGTTTGATGAAGAAGAGTAATTACATCACTTCGTAACGTTCCCATGGCAACGGGGAATAAACGGCTGCGTTTGTGTGACGTGAACATTTTACATCTTCCTGCTGAGATATTCGGGACTTTTATTCTGAAATCGTGCAGAAATCGACCATTTATTTAATTAAAGTGCGGCGTATTAGAAATAATGAGTTATGACGTCACATAGGCAGGTTTTTCTGGAGGGAGGGGCAACAACAGGACATTAAGGCACTTTGGAGAAAAACCTACAGGGGGGGGGGAGGTCTCAGTCCACTCAGCAGCCCTGATCCAGACCAGCCCCCCCACCCCCACCCCCCCAATACCACACACTGGAGTGTTTCCTAAGTTAGACACCCCCAGTAACCCTAGTAACGGTCCTGGACCAGTACTCATTAACCCTCCTGTTGTCCTCGTTTACAAAAACGTTCTGTATCTGTGAACAGAACGCTGAAAAAAGTGACAAAAAACTACAAAAATGCAGGAAAAAAAATCAACAAAATATTATTTTTTATACGCTGAAAAAGTGACAAAAAACTTCAAAAAACATATGAAAAAGTAACAAAGCAATTATTAAAAAATTGAGAGAAAAAAAATTAAAAAAACATCAAAGGGACCAAAAATAAATTTGAAATGTTTTATACGCTGAAAAAGTAACCAAAGAAATTGGAAAATGTGACCAAAAAAAATGTAAAAACATTACAAAAAGCAATAAAAAATATTATAACAAAATTTACTAAAATATAATTTAAAAAACGTCAGAGAAAAAATCAAAAAAAAAATCGACACAAATATTTTTTTTTATACGCTGAAAAAGTAACAAAAAAATGAAAAAACATTAGAAAAAGCGACAATTTTTTAAAACAAATTGACTAAAATATAATTAAAAAAACGTCAGAGATAAAAACAATCAACTAAAATATTTTTTTTTATACGCTGAAAAAGTAACAAAAGAAATTGGAAAATGTGACTAAAAAAAAGAAAAACATTAGAAAAGCGACAAAAAATTGTAAAAAAATTGACTAAAATATAATTAAAAAAAGGTCAAAGATGACAAAAACAATCAACTAAAATATAATTTTTTATACGCTGAAAAAGTAACAAAAAAAAATCGGAAAAAGTGACAAAAAAACATGTTAAAAAATTGACTAAAACATAATTAAAAAACGTCACAAAGTGGCAAAAGAAATAGGAATAAAATTGACAAAAACGACGAAACAAATGTACAAAAATAACAACAAAAAGCCAGAAAACACAAAGCTGCAGGTCGACGGGAAGACGACACGAGGGTTAACGATGTACCATGCAACCATGACAACAGACCATTAAGCATCAGAAAATACATACAAGCCAAAATGAATAATAATAATAATAATTATGGAAAGGATTCCTACAGAGATAGACCTTAAAAACCTGTTTTAGATATTTAAGTTTAACCAGAAACTTAAGTTAACTCTTAAGTCGCTAGCGCTAAACCCACCAGACTCCATTTAAAAAAACAATACTTTTAGCGTGTTTAGAGCCAACATATTTTCACATGTAAATCGGTAAACTATGTGTTTATTTCAACCAAAACTAGAGTTGTGATGATTGGAAATGTGGAAAGACGTCCTAAAATGTCTTTTTACAGCTTTATTTTGTTTCTGTCGACTTTGAACGAAGTGTGTTTTACGATGCTTAAATTGCTGATTATTTACATGGAGTCTGGTGGGATTAGCGAACGTAATTTAGCAGATGGTTTCATGTTAAAAAAAAGGATCTTACTCTTTAACAGAAAGGTCAACCTCCTTGGAAATCCATCCCATAATGTTGTTAGACACTTAGAATAATAATCTGGACTTTTAAGGACTTTTAAAACCTGTGTAAGACTAAACCAACCAGACTCCATTTAAAAAACACTACTTTTAGCGAGTATAGAGCCTACATATTTTCACATGTAAATCGGTAAACTATGTGGTTATTTAAACCAAAACTAGAGTTGTGATGGTTGTAAAAGTGTAAAGACGACCCAAAAACAGCTTTTTATAGCTTTATTATGTTTCTGTCGACTTTGAATGAAGTGTATTGTACAATGCTTAAATTGCTGTTTATTTACATGGAGTCTGGTGGGTTTAGCGAACATAATTTGTCGATGTTCCTGGATCTTCACCCCCCTGCCTACTCCTACCTACAGCACCTTTAATTTGTTCTTCTGGTTCTTCATTACATCACATTGGATCACTTTAAACAGCATTGGCTGTTTAAGTAGTTTTATCAGTGCATCTAAAGTCAAATACATAAATAAAGCTTTCATGTCAAACTGGTTCAGACTGGAAATTAAAAAAAGAAAAATAACAGTGCAGTGGAGCAGCGAATACACAGCAAATGTGAAGTTAAAAACAAAAACACTATTTCAAAAGTGAAATGCAGTTTGTAGAAAACAGCTGTTGAGTTTGTGTTATAGACGTTGAAAAAGCCTGATTAATACTGACGATCGTGAGAGAAGACGGGTCCAACAATTTGGAGCTTTTATATTTCAACCTGGACCTTATTTTCCTTAGAAACAAGCTGTAATGTTACCCTACAGGACAGATGTTCAGCATCAGGTAGAAACAAGCTGTAATGTTACCCTACAGGACAGATGTTCAGCATCAGGGAGAAACAAGCTGTAATGTTACCCTACAGGACAGATGTTCAGCATCAGGTAGAAACAAGCTGTAATATTATCCTACAGGACAGATGTTCAGCATCAGGGAGAAACAAGCTGTAATGTTACCCTACAGGACAGATGTTCAGCATCAGGGAGAAACAAGCTGTAATGTTACCCTACAGGACAGATGTTCAGCATCAGGTAGAAACAAGCTGTAATGTTACCCTACAGGACAGATGTTCAGCATCAGGTAGAAACAAGCTGTAATGTAACCCTACAGGACAGATGTTCAGCATCAGGGAGAAACAAGCTGTAATGTTACCCTACAGGACAGATGTTCAGCATCAGGGAGAAACAAGCTGTAATGTAACCCTACAGGACAGATGTTCAGCATCGGGGAGAAACAAGCTGTAATGTTACCCTACAGGACAGATGTTCAGCATCAGGTAGAAACAAGCTGTAATGTTACCCTACAGGACAGATGTTCAGCATCAGGGAGAAACAAGCTGTAATGTTACCCTACAGGACAGATGTTCAGCATCAGGTAGAAACAAGCTGTAATGTTACCCTACAGGACAGATGTTCAGCATCAGGGAGAAACAAGCTGTAATGTAACCCTACAGGACAGATGTTCAGCATCAGGTAGAAACAAGCTGTAATGTTACCCTACAGGACAGATGTTCAGCATCAAGGAGAAACAAGCTGTAATGTTACCCTACAGGACAGATGTTCAGCATCAGGGAGAAACAAGCTGTAATGTTACCCTACAGGACAGATGTTCAGCATCAGGGAGAAACAAGCTGTAATGTTACCCTACAGGACAGATGTTCAGCATCAGGGAGAAACAAGCTGTAATGTTACCCTACAGGACAGATGTTCAGCATCAGGGAGAAACAAGCTGTAATGTAACCCTACAGGACAGATGTTCAGCATCAGGTAGAAACAAGCTGTAATGTTACCCTACAGGACAGATGTTCAGCATCAAGGAGAAACAAGCTGTAATGTTACCCTACAGGACAGATGTTCAGCATCAGGGAGAAACAAGCTGTAATGTTACCCTACAGGACAGATGTTCAGCATCAGGGAGAAACAAGCTGTAATGTTACCCTACAGGACAGATGTTCAGCATCAGGGAGAAACAAGCTGTAATGTTACCCTACAGGACAGATGTTCAGCATCAGGGAGAAACAAGCTGTAATGTTACCCTACAGGACAGATGTTCAGCATCAGGGAGAAACAAGCTGTAATGTTACCCTACAGGACAGATGTTCAGCATCAGGGAGAAACAAGCTGTAATGTAACCCTACAGGACAGATGTTCAGCATCAGGGAGAAACAAGCTGTAATGTAACCCTACAGGACAGATGTTCAGCATCAGGTAGAAACAAGCTGTAATGTTACCCTACAGGACAGATGTTCAGCATCAAGGAGAAACAAGCTGTAATGTTACCCTACAGGACAGATGTTCAGCATCAGGGAGAAACAAGCTGTAATGTTACCCTACAGGACAGATGTTCAGCATCAGGGAGAAACAAGCTGTAATGTTACCCTACAGGACAGATGTTCAGCATCAGGGAGAAACAAGCTGTAATGTTACCCTACAGGACAGATGTTCAGCATCAGGGAGAAACAAGCTGTAATGTTACCCTACAGGACAGATGTTCAGCATCAGGGAGAAACAAGCTGTAATGTAACCCTACAGGACAGATGTTCAACAGACTTAGATTATTCTTCTAAGTGTCTGACAACATTACGGGATGGATTCCTACAGAGATAGACCTTAAATACCTTTTAAATCTTTCTGTTTAACCAGAAACAGCTCTGAAGTCTCTAGCGCTAAACCCACCAGACTCCATTTAAAAAAAACAATACTTTTAGCGTGTATAGAGCCAACATATTTTCCACATGTAAATCCATAAACTATGTGTTTATTTCAACCAAAGCTAGAGTTATAATGGTTGAAAAAGTGGAAAGACGACCCAAAACTGCTTTTCATGGTTTTATTTTGTTTCTGTCGACTTTGAACGAAGTGTGTTTTAAGATGCTTAAATTGCTGATTATTTACATGGAGTCTGGTGGGTTTAGCGAACGCAATTCAGCAGATGGTTTTATGTTAAAAAAAGGATCTAACTCTTTAATAGAAAGGTCGACCTCCTTAGAAATTCTTCCATAATGTCGTCAGACACTTAGAATAATAATCTGAGTCTGTCAGCAGCAGAAACAGAACTTTTGGGAAGGTGAATACAAGCTGCACAATCACCCCATTAACTTACATTGCAGCTTGTTTCTCCGCTGCAGACTGCAGCGATCTCGCTAAATACTGGACCGATATCAAAGACTGACATGCCCATCAGTCCCCTAGACACATTGGGAAATAAGGTCCAGGTGGAAAAAAAACTGAGAGTGACCCTTTAATCCGAGGACAGGCCAATGTTTTACGTTGTAAAATGCGACAGCGTTACAAATGCAGCACCGTAAACAACATCAATTCCACAATGTAGTTGTATGTAGCTGTGCTTAACATTTTTATTTTAATACATCGCAACGCTTCAATTCACCGGACATTCAACGCAACGTGCTTTAAATAGCATTCAGTCTGTACTAGAGCCTGACCGATATATCGGCCGATATTTGGCATTTTCCAAAACTATCATATCCCCATTTATAATGGCCGATAAGCGAATATTTAAAAAAATTAATTTTTTAGATTTTTTGGTTGTTTGTTGTTTTTTGGTTGTTTGTTGTTCTGGCAGAAATCTGACGGTCTCACATCATCATCAAGGGTTTTGGTAACAGGAAGTGGCAGAAAAGTGTCCTCTTTCACACCGATGACCCGGGTCGGACCAGGGTCAACCGGACCAGGGTTAAACCAGACCAGGGTTCAACCAGACTAGGGTTAATTAGACCAGGGTCAACCAGACCAGGATTCATCAAACCAGGGTCAACCAAACCAGGGTTCATCAGACCAGGGTTCATCAGACCAGGGTCAACCAAACCAGGGTTCATCAGACCAGGGTTCATCAGACCAGGGTCAACCAAACCAGGGTTCATCAGACCAGGGTTCAACCAGACCAGGGTTCAACCAGACCAGGGTTCAGCCAGACCAGGGTTCAGCCAGACCAGGGTTCAACCAGACCAGGGTTCAACCAGACCAGGGTCAACCAGACCAAGGTTGATCAGACCAGGGTTCAACCAGACCAAGGTTGATCAGACCAGGGTTCAACCAGACCAGGGTTCAACCAGACCAGGGTCAACGGAAACATCTTCAACATGTTGTGTTATCGATGTCATGATGTCACGATGATGTCACGTTGTATCGTTACACCCTTAGTTCAGCCCTGGTTCGACCCTCGGTGTGAAAGAGGTCCAGATCTCAGGCCTCACTCTCCGTCTTCCAGCGCCCAGATTGAAATATGATTTTTAATTTTCCAAAATCTCTCCGAGAGCAGAACCGCTCCAGCGGGACAACCACGTTAATGGACCTTTTTCCCAGCAGACATCTTGATACGTCATCGTAGGAAAAGCCCAGCTGACACGGATCACCTTGACGATGGCTCAGTTCCATTAAGTGTCCCAGTGAGCCGTGTCAGTGGGACAGCATGCTCAACACCAGGGTCTCTCCTAAATGGAATGCAGCCATTATTAATGGCGTTTGAATACACCTGTTCTTCTCCTCCAATGACATGTCAACATGTACGCCGCGAATAAGGTCAATTGACTGTCTCCGTAGAGTCATAATCTCTCTCTTCAGATCTATCCATGTTTCTCTAAAAACTGATGTGCTTTCTGAAAATTCAGATTTAAAGTCAACATTTTACAGATTTTTGTTTTTTTTAAAGCACCGAGGACAGTCATGCACGTCCCGTCTGTGAGAGGAACTGGACAGCACTGTAAGAAATACTTTGAGTCCTTTTGAAATGTCCACAGCGGAGACGTTGTGTCCCACTGTGGGCAGTTAACGTGATGCTTCCAGGTAGGTACTGCCCCCCCCCCAAAAGAAAAGACCATCTACTATTTTTAACCATTAAAAGGTGAACTATGAGTTCCTGCATGGTTTCATTTTTGTTTCAAATTGTAGAGGGGTGGGGGGGGGGGAGGACGCATGATTCCCCCCCCATCCAATTTTAGGCATCTCTCCTTGATCCGCTAGCTGCACCCCCCCCCCCTAAAAAAAAAAAAGCCCAGTCCCGGGAGTGAACACAGGCCGTAAACGTCAAACAAAAACTAGAGGCACAGGCTGTGCACCAAATACAACAAAACACTCCAGCCAATCACCAACAGGATGGTTGGGGGAGGGGAGGGGGGGTATTAGTAACGTTAGTAAAGGCCTTTTTATGGATGGACGTAGAATCGATGGCGTACCCCCCCGGCGTGCTCAGCTTGGTCTGTTTTGTTTGGAACGTCAACAGAAGTGCAGTCATGCAGGAACTCGTACTGCACCTTTAACATCTCAAATCACTGGCGCCCCGGTACCGCAATTTTCCTTTTGCATTGATAGCATGCTAATGTTTTCCTTTTGTTTCAATTGACAAAATCTTTTGGCATGCTATCGTTGTTGTCTTTTAGCACACATTAGCCCCTGAGTAATGTCTGATTTAGCATGCTAACAAAGTCATTAGCATGCAAGTTATTGTCTGTAAAATTGTTGCTCTGTCATGTTTTTCCAGCACACTACAATAACAATTGAATATTTTAGTGTGCTAGCCAAAATTAGCATATCAGGCTAACAGGGCTAAACTGTGCATTGTTTTATTGTTGGGCATTTTAAAAAAGTATTTAAAAAGAGTTTAATGCATCCGTGGTCCATTCTGTTTTTTACTGAGCTCGTAGAATAAAAAAAGTTGGAATGAATGAGACATCGAGCAAATCAAGCTACGCGCTGTAAACCACAGAGGAAGTGCAAAGAAAGCGGCAACCCTAGCGGCAAGATTTTTGGCGGGAACTCGTCGGGGATTGCTTTATGGCACACGACAGGAAGAGGGCGCTGTTCCTCAAAGCCCAGTGACGTTCAGACCAAAGATTTCGAGACCAAACTTGCAGATAACGGCGTATCATCGGCATAGAAACAAATTCCTGGACTTCAGTTTTTCCTCAGATCTAATGATTAACCCTCATGTTGCCCTCATGTTACCCTCATGTTGTCTTCATGTTGTCCTCATGTTGTCCTCATGTTGTCCCCATGTTGTCCCCATGTTGTCCTATATCAATGTTCTTTGTAATTCCCCAAAATAACATGATTGATTCCACCCAACGCTCTTTGCCAAGTACAAATCTCTACTTTCATTAATTTTGGGGCGTCTTATTCAATTTTATAGCATTGTAAAACAAATGGAAGTGTTTTTGAAATAGTATTGAGTAAAAGTTGACATATTCCAGTCTGTGATTATCATCAACATCCATTCCTTTAATTTTAGTCTCAATAATTTCTAATTTCTGCTTTTCTAACTCAAACATTAGGTATAATTTCCTATAAATGAGGTTTATTGACCATAAATTCCAAAAATAACTGTAAAAAGTTAGTAAAGTTAGTAAGTTAGTGATACTTAGTGTTGAAAACGTTAGAAAAAGGGACAAAAACGTAAGAAAAAGTTAAAAACATCAATGAACCAGCCTCTGGAGACGGGATCAGCTGTTCTGAGTCGAGACGGAGACAGTTCAGAGCGCTGAAGCTTTTCCTAAAATCTCATTGCGATCTTTGGTCTGAACGGGGCTTTAAAGCTAACGCAGCTTACATTGTTGTGTTGTGGGCGTCAGAGCCTTTTGACAGCGGATAGAGGACGGAGGGGGAATAAAAAATAAACCATGTCGACCTTTTCAAAAGAGGGAAAGTCAAGACAGGAAGTGAGGAGAGTGCAGATTTGAGTCGCGCACGCTCAGATGTAAACGGTTTACGACATAGCTGTGAATTTGTGAAATCCATGAAATAATAAAGTTTTCTCATTACAAACAACAACAGAAGATGGGAATCATTTCAGAAACGTAGCTATCAGCTATGGTTGATTGGTTGCTAACGTTAGCTCAAAACACCATTCAACTGACAGCCTTTGTTGTGTTTGATTGCTAGCTTGTAGCTAAGCTAGCTAGCTTGTAGCTACAAGCTAGCAATCATCATCGTTACAGAAGTCTCTCGTTAGCATCTCTGAGGCTACTTCAGACGTTACAGAGGTCTCGTTAGCATCTCGGAGGCTACTTCAGATGTTACAGAAGTCTCTCGTTAGCATCTCGGAGGCTACTTCAGATGTTACAGAAGTCTATTGTTAGCATCTCGGATGCTACTTCAGAAGGTACAGAAATCTCTCGTTAGCATCTCGGAGGCTACTTCAGACGTTACAGAAGTCTCTCCTTAGCATCTAGTTAGCATCTGGTTAGCATCTCGGAGGCTACATAAGACGTTACAGAAGTCTTTCGTTAGCATCTCGGAGGCTACTTCAGACGTTACAGAAGTCTCTCGTTAGCATCTCGGAGGCTACTTCAGATGCTACAGAAGTCTCTCGTTAGCATCTAGTTAGCATCTGGTTAGCATCTCGGAGGCTACTTGAGACGTTACAGAAGTCTCTCGTTAGCATCTCGGAGGCTACTTCAGACGTTACAGAAGTCTCTTGTTAGCATCTCGGAGGCTACTTCAGAAGCTACAGAAATCTCTCGTTAGCATCTCGGAGGCTACTTCAGACGTTACAGAAGTCTCTCGTTAGCTTCTAGTTAGCATCTGGTTAGCATCTCGGAGGCTACTTGAGACGTTACAGAAGTCTCTTGTTAGCATCTCGGAGGCTACTTCAGAAGCTACAGAAATCTCTCGTTAGCATCTCGGAGGCTACTTCAGACGTTACAGAAGTCTCTCGTTAGCATCTCGGAGGCTACTTCAGATGCTACAGAAGTCTCTTGTTAGCATCTCGGAGGCTACTTCAGAAGCTACAGAAATCTCTCGTTAGCATCTCGGAGGCTACTTCAGACGTTACAGAAGTCTCTCGTTAGCATCTCGGAGGCTACTTCAGATGCTACAGAAGTCTCTCGTTAGCATCTAGTTAGCATCTGGTTAGCATCTCGGAGGCTACTTCAGACGTTACAGAAGTCTCTCGTTAGCATCGTATATGCAGATGCTAACTACTTGTCGCAAAGTGACGCATGCGCGACTAAAATGTGCACTCTCCTCTCATTGGGCAGTGACAGAGGGAAAGTCAGGACAGGAAGTAGTTGCGATGTCTTTCGCTGATTCTACTGAAATGTTACTGAGCACCGTTAACGTGTAGACATCTAAGGAGGGAGAGTAATATGAGTAATACCTTAACTACTGTCCTTTAACGGGAGGGTTTTTACATTTCGGACTGTTCTGGTCCCGGATCACATGTTTAAAGTATGATCCAATCAGGTTGAGTGTCCAGGCGGTTGCTAGGCAGAAAACTTGACACAGCAGGACTCGGTAAACTGCCAAGGCAACCGGTCTGGTTCTTCATGGGGGGGCTGATTAGACTGCTGCACCTGGAGGGGGGGGGGACAGAGAGAGAGAGAGAGAGGGAAAGATGGAGGGAGAGGGATGGATAAAGATAGAGGGAGGAAGGGGGAGAGGGAGGGAGAGAGAAAGAGGGATGGATTAAAAGAGAGGGAAGGGGAGGAAGGAAGGAAGGGAGGAAAGAAGGGATGAGGGAGAGAGGAGAGGTAGAGGGGGGAGAGAGAGGGGGAGAGAGGAGAGGTAGAGGGGGGAGAGAGAGGGGGAGAGAGGAGAGGTAGAGGGGGGAGAGAGGTCATTTAGCTGACACTTTTATCCAATTGCTATATATATATATATATATATAGACATATATACAGTGGGTACGGAAAGTATTCAGACCCCTTTAAATTTTTCACTCTTTGTTTCATTGCAGCCATTTTCCAAAAATCAAAAAAGTTCATTTTATTTCTCAGTAATGTACACTCAGCACCCCATCTTGGACAGAAAAAAACAGAAATGTAGAAATTTTTGCAAATTTATTAAAAAACAAAAACTGAAATATCACATGGTCATAAGTATTCAGACCCTTTGCCGTGACCCTCATATGTAACTCAGGTGCTGTCTATTTCTTCTGATCATCCTTGAGATGGTTCTACACCTTCATTGGAGTCCAGCTGTGTTTGATTATACTGATTGGACTTGATTAGGAAAGCCACACACCTGTCTATATAAGACCTTACAGCTCACAGTGCATGTCAGAGCAAATGACAATCATGAGGTCAAAGGAACTGCCTGAGGAGCTCAGAGACAGAATTGTGGCAAGGCACAGATCTGGTCAAGGTTACAAAAAAATTTCTGCTGCACTTAAGGTTCCTAAGAGCACAGTGGCCTCCATAATCCTCAAATGGAAGACGTTTGGGACGACCAGAACCCTTCCTAGAGCTGGCCGTCCGGCCAAACTGAGCTATCGGGGGAGAAGAGCCTTGGTGAGAGAGGCAAAGAAGAACCCAATGGTCACTGTGGCTAAGCTCCAGAGATGCAGTCGGGAGATGGGAGAAAGTTGTAGTAAGTCAACCATCACTGCAGCAATCCACCAGTCGGGGCTTTATGGCAGAGTGGCCCGAAGGAAGCCTCTCCTCAGTGCAAGACACATGAAAGCCCGCATGGAGTTTGCTAAAAAACACCTGAAGGACTCCAAGATGGTGATAAATAAAATCCTCTGGTCTGATGAGACCAAGATAGAACTTTTTGGCCTTAATTCTAAGCGGTATGTGTGGAGAAAACCAGGCACTGCTCATCACCTGTCCAATACAGTCCCAACAGTGAAGCATGGTGGTGGCAGCATCATGCTGTGGGGGTGTTTTTCAGCTGCAGGGACAGGACGACTGGTTGCAATCGAGGGAAAGATGAATGCGGCCAAGTACAGGGATATCCTGGACGAAAACCTTTTCCAGAGTGCTCTGGACCTCAGACTGGGCCGAAGGTTTACCTTCCAACAAGACAATGACCCTAAGCACACCGCTAAAATAACGAAGGAGTGGCTTCACAACAACTCCGTGGCTGTTCTTGAATGGCCCAGCCAGAGCCCTGACTTAAACCCAATTGAGCATCTCTGGAGAGACCTGAAAATGACTGTCCACCAACGTTTACCATCCAACCTGACAGAACTGGAGAGGATCTGCAAGGAGGAATGGCAGAGGATACCCAAATCCAGATGTGAAAAACTTGTTGCATCTTTCCCAAAACGACTCATGGCTGTATTAGATCAAAAGGGTGCTTCTACTAAATACTGAACAAAGGGTCTGAATACTTATGACCATGTGATATTTCAGTTTTTGTTTTTTAATAAATTTGCAAAAATTTCTACATTTCTGTTTTTTTCTGTCCAAGATGGGGTGCTGAGTGTACATTACTGAGAAATAAAATGAACTTTTTTGATTTTTGGAAAATGCCTGCAATGAAACAAAGAGTGAAAAATTTAAAGGGGTCTGAATACTTTCCGTACCCACTGTATACACTCACCGGCCACTTTATTAGGTACCCCATGCTAGTAACGGGTTGGACCCCCTTTTGCCTTCAGAACTGCCTCAATTCTTCGTGGCAAAGATTCAACAAGGTGCTGGAAGCATTCCTCAGGGAGTTTGGTCCATATTGACATGATGGCATCACACAGTTGCCGCAGATTTGTCGGCTGCACATCCATGATGCGAATCTCCCGTTCCACCACATCCCAAAGATGCTCTATTGGATTGAGATCTGGTGACTGTGGAGGCCATTTGAGTACAGCGAACTCATTGTCATGTTCAAGAAACCAGTCTGAGATGATTCCAGCTTTATGACATGGCGCATTATCCTGCTGAAAGTAGCCATCAGAAGTTGGGTACATTGTGGTCATAAAGGGATGGACATGGTCAGCAACAATACTCAGGTAGGCTGTGGCGTTGCAACGATGGTCAATTGGTACCAAGGGGCCCAAAGAGTGCCAAGAAAATATTCCCCACACCATGACACCACCACCACCAGCCTGAACCGTTGATACAAGGCAGGATGGATCCATGCTTTCATGTTGTAGACGCCAAATTCTGACCCTACCATCCGAACGTCGCAGCAGAAATCGAGACTCATCAGACCAGGCAACGTTTTTCCAATCTTCTATTGTCCAATTTTGATGAGCTTGTGCAAATTGTAGCCTCACTTTCCTGTTCTTAGCTGAAAGGAGTGGCACCCGGTGTGGTCTTCTGCTGCTGTAGCCCATCTGCCTCAAAGTTTGACGTACTGTGCGTTCAGAGATGCTCTTCTGCCCACCTTGGTTGTAACGGGTGGTAATTTGAGTCACTGTTGCCCTTCTATCAGCTCGAACCAGTCTGGCCATTCTCCTCTGACCTCTGGCATCAACAAGGCATTTCCGCCCACAGAACTGCCGCTCACTGGATGTTTTTTCTTTTTCGGACCATTCTCTGTAAACCCTAGAGATGGTTGTGCGTTAAAATCCCAGTAGATTAGCAGTTTCTGAAATACTCAGACCAGCCCTTCTGGCACCAACAATCATGCCACGTTCAAAGTCACTCAAATCACCTTTCTTCCCCATACTGATGCTCGGTTTGAACTGCAGGAGATTGTCTTGACCATGTCTACATGCCTAAATGCACTGAGTTGCCGCCATGTGATTGGCTGCTTAGAAATTAAGTGTTAACGAGCAGTTGGACAGGTGTACCTAATAAAGTGGCCGGTGAGTGTATATATATATATATATATATTTATATATATACTGTATATATATATTTATATTTATTTTTCACTTTGTGAACCTATAACATGCACAACAAAAGGTATAAAACACAGAAAGGAAAGGGGAAAAGCGTAATATGAGCAGGATTGGTGGTACCGGTCTGATGAGCGCCGCAGGTCACGCTGTAAGACGTCCACAAACTTACGGCCATCAGGAACGTCGCTATGAACCCGAACACCTGAAACACACATCACACCCCAGTTTACCTCCCGTTTTGTCATGAAAATATTACCTTCTAATAATCATCTATTATTCTATCTATTCTATATAATAATAATTATCTATTATAATAATAATAATTCAGTTTTTGCCTCTTTTATGGTTGATTATCACATGCTTGAGTCTTTTGTGGTGAGATAACTGGGATTGGTAACTGAATGGTGGGTGGGTGGGGGGGGCACCAGACTGTGTCCTGTGTTTAGGTTCTCTATCAGAAATGTACAGTCATGTTAACAAAGGGGCGCTCTAACCCCTTAAATTCCACAGGATGCAGAACCGTCCGTCAACACCCACAAGTTTTTAAGTAAGTATGTAAGGAGGGAAGGAAAGAAGGAAGGAGGAATAAATAAGGAAGGACGGACAAAAAACAGGGACGAAAGGAAAGTAGGGAACGAGGAAGTACGTAGGGAACGAGGAAGGAAATGCAGAGAAGGATGTCAGTGAGGACAGAAGAAAGCAGAAGACAGTGACGGTGACGGTGAGTTGATACGCACCGACCCGGCCACCAGCGCCGAGACGCCGCCGCTCTTCACCGCGGCCGCGATGGAGGCGATGAAGATGAGGACGGCCCCGACGGAGTAGTGGAAGAACTCCTGAAACGCCACAAACAACATGTCAACAACAACAACATGTCAACAACAACAACAACATGTCAACAACAACATAGTAGGATATGTCAGGGGTAGGATAACCCTAGGGTAACAGGTAGGATGTGGGTGACCCTACTCACTGGGGTAGGGTAACAGGTAGGGTAACGGTAGGATGCGGGTGACCCTACTCACTGGGGTAGGATAACCCTAGGGTAACGGGCAGGATGCGGGTGACCCTACTCACTGGGGTAGGATAACCCTAGGGTAACGGGCAGGATGCGGGTGACCCTACTCACTGGGGTAGGATAACTCTAGGGTAACAAGATCAAGATCAACTTTATTGTCCCCTGAGGGAAATTTGTCTTGGGCATCAGTGCTACATAAGGCTGCAGTAAACATCAATAACACGTAGACTTTACACTCACATACAACATACAATCACCTACATTACATTACATTACATTACACAAGTATCAATGAACCTCCCTTGTCAATCATTGGTTACCAAGTCAATAAAACCTGAATAATAAAAAACAGATCATTCTGTGTAATTGCACTAGAGCACATGAAGAAGAAAACAATATGACAGAAACAAAGTACAACCGCCACTATTCTATACAACAAAATCTCATGAAGATCTGGTTAATAAAAATTAAACTAAACTAAAATTAGACTATGATTAAAAATAACTAAATAAAGTGCCGTAAGTGCTTCAAGCTATTTTGTTCCGAGCCGATTGTTTATTTAGGAGCGCTATGGAAGTTGGAACGAAGGACGGCCCATAGCGATTACTTTTACATCTGCTAGCTCTAAGGCGTTCCCCGAAGGTAAAACATTGGATTCCGAGTGCAGAACATGGGAAGGGTCCTTCAGAACATGGGAAGGGTCCTTCAGAATATGGGAAGGGTCCTTCAGAATATGGGAAGGGTCCTTCAGAACATGGGAAGGGTCCTTCAGAATATTGGAAGGGTCCTTCAGAACATGGGAAGGGTCCTTCAGAATATTGGAAGGGTCCTTCAGAATATGGGAAGGGTCCTTCAGAACATGGGAAGGGTCTTTCAGAATATGGGAAGGGTCCTTCAGAACATGGGAAGGGTCCTTCCTTCAGAACATGGGAAGGGTCCTTCAGAACATGGGAAGGGTCCTTCAGAACATGGGAAGGGTCCTTCAGAACATGGGAAGGGTCCTTCAGAACATGGGAAGTGTCCTTCAGAATATTGGAAGGGTCCTTCAGAATATGGGAAGGGTCCTTCAGAATATGGGAAGGGTCCTTCAGAATATGGGAAGGGTCCTTCACAACATGGGAAGGGTCCTTCAGAATATGGGAAGGGTCCTTCAGAATATGGGAAGGGTCCTTCACAACATGGGAAGGGTCCTTCAGAATATGGGAAGGGTCCTTCAGAATATGGGAAGGGTCCTTCACAACATGGGAAGGGTCCTTCAGAATATGGGAAGGGTCCTTCAGAATATGGGAAGGGTCCTTCACATCATGGGAAGGGTCCTTCAGAATATGGGAAGGGTCCTTCAGAATATGGGAAGGGTCCTTCAGAATATGGGAAGGGTCCTTCACAACATGGGAAGGGTCCTTCAGAATATGGGAAGGGTCCTTCACAACATGGGAAGGGTCCTTCAGAATATGGGAAGGGTCCTTCAGAATATGGGAAGGGTCCTTCAGAATATGGGAAGGGTCCTTCACAACATGGGAAGGGTCCTTCACAACATGGGAAGGGTCCTTCAGAATATGGGAAGGGACCTTCACAACATGGGAAGGGTCCTTCAGAATATGGGAAGGGTCCTTCACAACATGGGAAGGGTCCTTCAGAATATGGGAAGGGTCCTTCAGAATATGGGAAGGGTCCTTCACAACATGGGAAGGGTCCTTCACAACATGGGAAGGGTCCTTCAGAATATGGGAAGGGTCCTTCAGAATATGGGAAGGGTCCTTCACAACATGGGAAGGGTCCTTCAGAATATGGGAAGGGTCCTTCAGAACATGGGACGGGTCTTTCAGAACATGGGACGGGTCTTTCAGAACATGGGAAGGGTCCTTCAGAACATGGGAAGGGTCCTTCAGAACATGGGAAGGGTCCTTCAGAACATGGGAATGGTCCTTCAGAACATGGGAAGGGTCCTTCAGAACATGGGAAGGGTCCTTCAGAACATGGGAAGGGTCCTTCAGAATATGGGAAGGGTCCTTCAGAACATGGGAAGGGTCCTTCACAACATGGGAAGGGTCCTTCAGAATATGGGAAGGGTCCTTCACAACATGGGAAGGGTCCTTCAGAATATTCTGAGCCTGGGAGACAACTGTTTTTTTCAAAGATGGTCTGAAGGGAAGTGTAGTCTTTCTTTCCCATAACCTTCATTGCTGCTTTTATTAGTTTATCAGTTTTAGTTTGGCCCTGGATGGTAAGGGTGCCAGACCAGGATCCCAAGCCATATCTGATCAGACTTTCCAGTACAGAACTGTAAAATAAAGTCCTGATCTTGGTCCTCACCCCTATCAGTCTCAATCTGCGGAGAAAATGCAGTCTTTGCGCCAATTTGGCACACAAATAGTCGACATGAACATTTCCTTTTAGTTGGTTATCTAATTGTATACCCAAGTACTAATATGAAGTTACTTGCTCGAGTTCTCTATCCCCGATGATTACGTTGTCATGGGCACGCACTTCTCTGGGATCCAATGTCATCTCTTTTGTTTTCGTATTATTAAGGATGAGATGATTCCTCGCACACCAATTCTTAAAGAGGTCAATCTCCCTGTGATAAGTTGAAGGGCAGTCACCAGCATGCAACAAACTTAAAATAATTGTGTCATCAGAAAATGTTATGACACAGTTGTTGGACTCCCTACGTCTCCACTCGTTAGTATACAGTGTGAACAAGAGAGGGGAGCTAACAGCTCCTCGAGGTACCCCTGTACTGCAGTATTGTAACTTAGAGAGTGGAGCATTTACCCTGACTTGTTGTGACCTATTTGTTAAAAGACAATAAAACCATTTGATAATTAAAGGATTAACTTTCATGTCCGCAAGCCTCTGAACTAGCAAATGAGGGCGGACCGTATCAAAAGCAGAACTAAAATCAGCAAATAAAACACGTGCATGAGTGTCAGAATCTTTTAAGTGCTTCCTCATTAAATGAGACACTGTAATGACGGCATCCTCAGTGCTACACCCTTCCCTGTATGCAAACTGGAAGGGATCGACACAAAGAGTTACTTCCTGTCTGAGTAAGTTCAGCATTACTCTCTCAAAACACTTCATTACCTCGCATGTACATAGTACATACTCACCTGTAAATCTTGCTCGTATTATGTTCATTGTACATATCTGTAAAATTTCTACTTATAGTAATACCCAAACTGTATATTATATTCAGTACATATCCAGCTGTAAATCTTGCTCACAATACTTGTTATCTATATTTTATATTCATAGGACAAACCCATCTGTAAAACTCTGTTTATAATAGTATTCATTTCTGTATTTATTCAGTACATAGCCATGTCCTGCACTTACTGCTATTGCACTTCTGGTTAGACCTAAACTGCATCTCGTTGCCTTGTACTTGTACCTGTGTAATGACAATAAAATTGAATCTAATCTAATCTAATCTAATCTAGTCTAATCATGTACGTGCAACAGGTCTAAAATCCTTATTAGCTTTAGGAGAGGACATTTTTGGAACAGGGACTATTATAGACTTCTTCCAGAGACCGGGACCAGTGTGACTGTCAAATGACAGCTGAAAGATAGGGCACCACGCCTCAGAGAGTTCTGATGAACACTTTTTGAGCACGAAGGCCGGGAACCCATCTGGACCCATAGATTTTACAGGTAGGATGCGGGTGACCCTACTCACCGTCAGCGGCCAGTTGATGCAGGGCATCCTCGCCTGCAGCCGGAACAGGTGCATGAGGAAGAAGATGAGGAAGGCGATGAGGAACCACAGCGTCACCACCTCGAAGAACTGCATGGTCGCCCAGCTGGGCCACCCGTAGACGCAGTGCACGCACAGGAAGGCCGTGAGCAGCGCCAGCTGCCAGGAAGCACACACAACAGACCTGTTACTAAGCAACTGAACGCTTGATGCTCCCAAAGCTACAATCTAAGTTCAACCTGCACGTTGTAGCGTGTATAGAGCAGCATATCTCCACCAGACTCCATGTAAATAATCACTACTTTTATCAGCATAAAACACACTTCATGCATAGTGGACGGAAACTAAATAAAACTACCAAAAGCCGTCTTGGTTCATCTTTCCACTGTTCCAACAATCACCACTCTGGTCTGGTTGGAATAAACTCTTAATTCACCCATTTACATGTGGAGATATGCTGCTCTATACATGCTAAAAGTAGTGATTATTTACATGGAGTCTGGTGGAGATATGCTGCTCTATACACGCTAAAAGTCAGTGATTATTTACATGGAGTCTGGTGGAGATATGCTGCTCTATACACGCTAAAAGTAGTGATTATTTACATGGAGTCTGGTGGAGATATGCTGCTCTATACACGCTAAAAGTAGTGATTATTTACATGGAGTCTGGTGGAGATATGCTGCTCTATACATGCTAAAAGTAGTGATTATTTACATGGAGTCTGGTGGAGATATGCTGCTCTATACACGCTAAAAGTAGTGATTATTTACATGGAGTCTGGTGGAGATATGCTGCTCTATACACGCTAAAAGTAGTGATTATTTACATGGAGTCTGGTGGAGATATGCTGCTCTATACACGCTAAAAGTAGTGATTATTTACATGGAGTCTGGTGGAGATATGCTGCTCTATACACGCTAAAAGTAGTGATTATTTACATGGAGTCTGGTGGGTTTGGTGATGGGGATTTCAGGGCTTTGAGTTTTTCCTTGTCAGTGAATTAATTGATTATCAAAGCAGTTGCATGATATATTTTTCTGTGGATGGAATAATCGAGTCATTCACTGACAGCTCTACTGACATCGTTCTCTTCTGGTAGCGTGGGTAGTTGTCTCAGTTACTGACTGTACTACAGGATATCCTGCAGAAGTGCCTCGCCTGGAGAAACACGCTGCAGGAAATGCTGCTGTACAGTCGATGGTCACTAACTGAAATACAACTCAGGGTTTTCCCTAACTAGTATAAGCTTTACACAAAGTCAAAGTGTCTTTATTAGTCTCCCTAAGGAGAAATCTGTTTTGGATACTGAGTAACAATACTGCATGAGTTACGACAGACACACAACAACAAGCACAGGGCTAAAAATATTTTTTTAAATGGACAATAAACATTATGGGCTATACATATACAGGGGGGTTTTAAAGTCTAGGCCCCCCAGGTAAAAATGTGTATTAATGAGCATAAAGAAGCCAAGAAAAGATGGAAAAATCTCCAAAAGGCATCAAATGACAGATCAGACATTTGTATAATATGAAGACAACATGAGGACAACATGGGGACCATATGAGGACAACATGAAGACAACATGAGGACATCATAGGGACAACATGAGGACATCATGGGGACAACATGAAGACAACATGAAGACAACATGGGGACAACATGAAGACAACATGAAGACAACATGAGGGCAACATGAAGACAACGTGGGGACAACATGAGGACACAAGAAGACAACGTGGGGACAACATGAGGACAACATGAGGACACAAGAAGACAACGTGAGGGCAACGTGAGGACAATGTGGGGACAACATGAAGACAACATGAAGACAACATGGGGACACAAGAAGACAACATGGGGACACAAGAAGACAACGTTAGGACAACGTGGGGACAACATGAGGACACAAGAAGACAACGCGAGGGCAACGTGAGGGCAACATGAGGACACAAGAAGACAACGCGAGGGCAAAATGGATAATGATCCTAAACACACCTCAAAATCCACGGGGGATTACATCAAGAGGCGTAAACTGCAGGTTTTGCCATGGCCTTCACAATCTCCTCAAAATTGAAAATCAACACTTTTTAATCAATGTTTTTTAACTTTTTTACGTTTTTGTCCCTTTTTTCAATGTTTGTCACTTTTTTGACGTTTTCAACACTACGTAACACTAACTTATTAACTTTAGTTTTACAGTTATTTTTGGAATTTATGGTCAATAAACCTCATTTATAGGAAATTATCCCTAATGTTTGAGTTAGAAAAGCAGAAATTAGGAATTATTGAGACTAAAATTAAAGGAATGGATGTTGATGATAATCACAGACTGGAATATGTCAACTTTTACTCAATACTATTTCAAAAACACTTCCATTTGTTTTACAATGCTATAAAATTGAATAAGACGCCCCAAAATTAATGAAAGTAGAGATTTGTACTTGGCAAAGAGCGTTGTGAGGAATCAATCATGTTATTTTGGGGAATTAAAAACAACATTGATATAGGACAACATGAGGACATCATGAGGACAACATGAGGACAACATGGGGACAACATGAAGACAACATGGGGACAACATGAAGACAACATTAAGACACAAGAAGACAACGTGAGGACAACATGGGGACAACATGCGGACAACATGGGGACAACATGAAGACAACATGAGGACAACATGGGGACAACATGAAGACAACATTAAGACACAAGAAGACAACGTGAGGACAACATGGGGACAACATGCGGACAACATGGGGACAACATGGGGACCACATGAGGACAACATGAAGACAACATGAAGACAACATGAGGACAACATGAAGACAACATGAGGACAACATGAAGACAACATGAAGACAACATGAGGACAACATGAGGACAACATGAAGACAACATGAAGACAACATGAAGACAACCTGAGGACAACATGAGGACAACATGAGGACAACATGAAGACAACATGAAGACAACCTGAGGATAACGTGAGGGCAACATGAAGACGACATGGGGACAACATGGGGACAACATGAAGACAACATGAAGACAACATGAGGATAACGTGAGGACAACATGAAGACGACATGGGGACGACATGGGGACAACATGAGGGCAACATGGGGGTTAACTGTTTTATTTATTTTGATTTATTCATGCTAAAGCTGTTTTTATAGCTGAAAGTTTGTTTTTTGTGCATTTCTAAAACCTCCTCCTTCTTCTCTATTTAAATGTCTTGTAATCCCAAAAGGATCAATAGTTACAAGTCTAGGACTTGGTAACT
>CM057242.1:290197-365121 GCA_029931835.1 Etheostoma nigrum
ACCCTATTGTTTTCCTAGGGATTATTTTTAGGGGTCCAAGCCCGAAGCTGCGTGTACCGCGTGTAACGCGGTTCACACAGCAGGGCTGTGGAACCCTATTGTTTTCCTAGAGATTATTCTTCTTCTTCTTCATTATTCTTCCCCGCATAAAACCCATACTGCAGCCTAAACCGCACATGGTGGCAACGCGCAATTTTCAGGACTGGTCCCAAACTCCGCAAAGACCTCACAAATGTTTTTTTACCCACGTCCACCACTAGGTGGCGCTATACCAGAAAAAACGCATTTGGCCCTATAACTCCCAAACCGTACATCCGATATTTAAAAACCATATATCCACGCGTTCCCTGGATCCTACTGAATCTCGTGATATAGGCCACGCCCATTTCCGCCTAGACTTTTATGCGTGAAAAATCGCGATTTATCGAAAACCAACTTTTTCGAACTCCTCCTAGACCGTGCAATGGATCGGCACGAAACTTGGCACATAGCATCTCCCGACCGACCTGACAAAAAGTTACATACAGATTTTTTATAGCATAAAAACTGCGCGTATTACGCGCAAACAAATTTGTGTTGCTAACTATGAAAACACCGTCTTTGCCATATCTCGGCCAAAATAAATGCTATCAAAGCCAAACTTTGGCATATCCTTTGGTATGAGCCTCTGAGGCTGTAAACCAAATTTGACGAACATTGGCCACTAGGGGGCGCTACAAATACAATAACTTTATATCTCATGAACCGCTTTTCCAAATTTTACAAACTTTGATGGGTGCCATCTAGGCCCACTCCTGGTGCTCTGACCTAAATATGGTAAAGATTGGACATTAGGAAGCGCTATAATCAATGTTTATTGGTTTTCAAAACACTCAATGCATTTAAATGGTAAATTTGCAATTGCAATATCTCTGCCATAATAAATGCTATCAACACCAAACTTGTGAGGATTGTTTGGCATGCCGCTCCGAAGCTCTGTACCACATTTGGTAAAGATAGGCCATTGGGGGGCGCTATAATCACCATAGACAATTTTGGGCCATTTTATCCAGGTTTTACATCCAGCCTAGGAGACCAGAGTTTTTCTGGGTCATTGCGCTATTAATCCGTACCGTTACGTGCGCCTCTCAATGTTTCCCGAAGTTTGAAATTAACAGGGTAGATGTACAATGGGTAGCTGACCTGACTTACCGAATATTACACATGTGGAACACTAGGTGGCGGTAAAATGACGTCAAACGTGTTTTTGCCTATAACTCCTACATTATACATCACACATTAAAACTCTTGATGTCCACGTGTTCACTACATCAAGCTGAGTCACACGATATAGGCCACGCCCATTTCCGTTTAAAATTATTTTCGCAATATTGCGACAAGTGCGAAGCCAACTTTTTCGAACTCGTCCTAGGCCGTGCGACAGATCTGCACGAACCCTGGTGTATAGCATCTGCAGATGGCCCTGACAAAAAGTTGCATAATGAATTTTGCTACGTAATTGTGTGCACATTTGACGACCAAGCAAAGTTTCTGTAGTAAGCTACCAAACACATATCATATCATATCTCGGCCAAATTAAAAGGTATCAACATATCACTTGTGAGCAGTATTGACCATGCCTTTCCGATGCTCTGTACCAAATTTGGTAAAGACGAGCCATTAGGGGGCGCTATAATCAACATTTATTGGTTTCGTCAAAACACTCAATGCATTTAAATGGGATATTTGCAATTGCAGTATCTCTCCCACAATAAATGCTATCGACACCAAACCTGTGGCGATTGTTTGGCATGCCGCCCGGAGGCTCAGTTCCAAATTTGGTAAAGATAGGCCATTAGGGGGCGCTATGATCAACGTAGACAATTTTGGGCCATTTTATCCAGGTTTTGTATCCAGCCTAGGAGACCAGAGTTTTTCTGGGTCATTGCGCTATTAATCCATACCGTTACGTGCGCCTCTCGATGTTTCCCGACGTTTGCCCTTCCGCTTTCGCTTTGGGTTCCACTTTCGTGCGCTTTCCGGGTCGCCGGGGTCGACTGGCGCGGGGAGGCTTGGACCCCGTTGTAACTGCGTGCAGTTCTAGTTTTTTTTCCATTATTATTCTTCTCCGCATAAAACCCATACTGCAGCCTAAACCGTATTTGGTGGCGACGCGCCATTTTCAGGACTGGTCCCAAACTCCGCAAAGACCTCAGCCAAAAAAATTGACCCACGTCCAGCCACTAGGTGGCGCTATAGCAGAAAAAACGCGTTTGGCCCTATAACTCCCAAACCGTACATCGGATATTTAAAAACCATATATCCACGCGTTGCCTGGATCCTACTGAATCTCGTGATATAGGCCACGCCCATTTTCGCCTATACTTTTATGCGTGAAAAATCGCGATTTATCGAAAACCAACTTTTTCAAACTCCTCCTAGACCGTGCAATGGATCGGCATGAAACTTGGCACGTAGCATCTCCAGACCAACCTGACACAAAGTTGCATAAAGATTTTTTATAGCATAAAAAATGCGCGCATTACGCACAAACAAATTTGTGTAGCTAACTACGAAAACACCGTCTTTGCCATATCTCGGCCAAGATAAATGCTATCAAAGCCAAACTTTAGGATATAACTTGGTATGGCCCTCTGAGGCTCTGAAACAAATTTCACAAAGATTGGCCACTAGGGGGCGCTACAGATACAACAAGTTTATATCTCATGAACCGCTCATCCAAATTTTACAAAATTTGATGGGGGCCATCTAGGTCCACTCCTGAGGTGGTCCTTACAGTGGGGTACTGATTGGTTCAAGTGGGCGTGGCCTATGGGCCAATGTCTGGATTAACCACTTCCACTAAAGTGAATTACTTGAAATTAACAGGGTAGATGTACAATGGGTAGCTGACCTGATTTACCGAATAGTACACATGTGGAACACTAGGTGGCGCTACAATGACGTCAAACGTGTTTTTGCCTATAACTCCTACATTATACATCACACATTAAAATTCTTGATGTCCACGTGTTCACTACATCAAGCTGAGTCACATAATATAGGCCACGCCCATTTCCGTTTAAAATAATTTTCGCAATATTGCGACAAGTGCAAAACCAACTTTTACAAACTCGTCCTAGGCCATGCGACAGATCTGCACGAAACCTGGTGTATAGCATCTGCAGATGGCCCTGACTAAAAGTTGCATAACGAATTTTGCTACGTAATTGTGTGCGCATTTGACGACCAAGCAAAGTTTCTGTAGTAAGCTACCAAAAACGGCCAAATTAAAAGGTATCAACATATCACTTGTGAGCAGTGTTGACCATGCCTTTCCGATGCTCTGTACCAAATTTGGTAAAGATGAGCCATTAGGGGGCGATATAATCAACATTTATTGGTTTCGTCAAAACACTCAATGCATTTAAATGGGATATTTGCAATTGCAATATCTCTGCCACAATAAATGCTATTGACACCAAACCTGTGACGATTGTTTGGCATGCTGCCCGGAGGCTCTGTACCAGCATTGGTAAAGATAGGCCATTAGGGGGCGCTATGATCAACGTAGACAATTTTGGGCCATTTTATCAAGGTTTTGTATCCAGCCTAGGAGACCAGAGTTTTTCTGGGTCATTGCGCTATTAATCCATACCGTTACGTGCGCCTCTTAATGTTTCCCGACGTTTGCCCTTTCGCTTTGGGTTCCACTTTCGTGCGCTTTCCGGGTCGCCGGGGTCGACTGGTGCGGGGAGGCTTGGACCCCGTTGTAACTGCGTGCAGTTATTTAATATTTCATTTTTCATACATTTTTATTTATTTAATTATTTATGCATGTATTGCCTCATTTATTTATGTCATGATGTATTACAAAGGAAAACGTATTATTGATTTATTATTGAATTAAACGGCGTCCATGGCTTTCAGCGTGATGTTCTGGAACGGTCTGTCACTGCGTCACTTCCTGTAGAGGGAATTTAACCCGGAAGAGGGTGTGGTCCGCAGTTGGGGAGTTGGCTGGATGAGGAAGCAGCTTTAGTGCCGCAACGCGACCAGAACCCGAGACCGGATCCAGACCTGTGTTCCCCAGAGACTCCGACACCAGACCCGGACCCGTCTGCCCCCGAGACCCGCGACAGACCGACACCAGGCCGCTGGACGTTAGCTAACGGCTAAGCTAGTTATCTGCTAACAGCGACGCTGACGTCGGGACTGGTTTCTTCCTAACCCTAACCCAGGTGAGAAGATCCCTCAGGTACGCTCACCTGGCTCTGATGCTAATAGGAAGCTAACAGAGGAGCCCTCAGGTACGCTCACCTGGCTTCCATGCTAACAGGAAGCTAACAGGAAGCTAACAGGGCGGTGGTCGCTGTTAGCTGCGGGAGCTAACTGCTTATTACAACACGTCAGGTTGAGAAATAACTGCTCGAGGCTAGTTACTGATTATTAGTACTACTACTACTACTACTACTAGAGGTCAGAGTAGAGTTTATTAGTACTACCACTACTACTATTAATATTAAGATTAAACAATAAATACAGAAATATAAAATAGCTGTTGAACACAAAAGGATACACAATGTTAGTTATATAGCATGTGCAACAGTTACAGCATGTTAGCATGTTATAGCATGTGCAATAGTTACAACATGTTATAGCATGTGCAATAGTTTCAGCATGTTATAGCATGTGCAATAGTTACAGCATGTTATAGCATGTGCAATAGTTACAGCATGTTAGCATGTTATAGCATGTGCAATAGTTACAGCATGTTATAGCATGTGCAATAGTTACAGCATGTTATAGCATGTCCAATAGTTACAGCATGTTATAGCATGTGCAATAGTTACAGCATGTTATAGCATGTGCAATAGTTACAGCATGTTATAGCATGTGCAATAGTTACAGCATGTTATAGCATGTGCAATAGTTACAGCATGTTATAGCATGTGCAATAGTTACAGCATGTTAGCATGTTATAGCATGTGCAATAGTTACAGCATGTTAGCATGTTATAGCATGTGCAATAGTTACAGCATGTTATAGCATGTGCAATAGTTACAGCATGTTATAGCATGTGCAATAGTTACAGCATGTTATAGCATGTGCAATAGTTACAGCATGTTATAGCATGTGCAATAGTTACAGCATGTTATAGCATGTGCAATAGTTACAGCATGTTATATAAAGTAGTAATATTTATACAGAGACAACAGTATTAACTATACATCCTATAATATCTTGAAGCAGATAGAAAAGAAGATGAGTGGAGGACTGAACAGCATCGATGCCGTGAAGAAGAAGATCAAAGTTCTGCAGGAGCAGGCGGAGGAGGCGGAGGACCGAGCAGCCAGACTGCAGAAGGAGGTGGAGAAGGAGAAGAGGAGCAGGGAGGAGGTAAAGACACACACACACACACACACACACACACACATATTTATATATATATATATACACACACACACACACACACACACACACACACACACAAAATGCAGTTTAGGTCTAACCAGAATGTAGATAACATTATTATTTATATATTATATTAACAGTATTGTGAACAAGATGTACAGCTGGATATGTACTGAATATAATATACAGGTGGATATTACTATAAATAGAATTTTTACAGATATTTACAATGAAAATAATATACTAATGGTTTACAGAGTTTACAGGTGAATATGTACTATGAATATATATATACACAGGCGGCTATTATAGACAGAATTTTTACAGATGGATATAATAATTTAGGCTAAAATGAGCAGTATAACAATGATTTAAGGTAGTACAAATAAAGTTTAGGCAGAAGCTCTCCGAATTAAAGTGCAGTGGAAGGTAACTGCATATTACAGTTAAAGTACGGTATTGCAGATGTATATGTAAACAACTGGTACTGAAAATAAACAGTCAGCAGTGCAGATATACCAGAAATACCAGTCAAGGTAAGTAGTGCAAGATCAGATATAAACAGTTGTTACTATAGTAACAGTCAGCAGTGCAGGTGAACATTATAGTATTGCAGATAACAAGATGGAGGCCGGTGTGAGGAGGGAGAGGACACACACACACACTCACACAGAGCTGATGGATGGGGGGGATGTCCGTCAGGTTGGGTCAGATTCCTGTGTGTGGTAAACAGCAGTTTCGGAGCAGAGGTCTGACTCGTGGAGCCAGTAGTGTCTGGTTAAAACAGGTGATGTTGTCTCGTCCTCAGCATTAGTTCTGCCCCCCCCATGTGTGTTAGCATGTTAGTTAGAGAGTATCCTTGATAGTAGCATGTGTTAGCATGTTAGTTAGCAAAGATGTTTGACTGTAGCATGTGTTAGCATGTCTCTCTGCCCTGCGGTGTGTCTGAGAGGCTGACTGCTCTCTCTGCCCAGCGTTGTGTCTGAGAGGCTGACTGCTCTCTCTGCCCTGCGGTGTGTCTTGTAGGCGGAGGGGGAGGTGACAGCTCTGGGTCGGCGTCTGCAGCTCAGCGAGGATAATCTGGAGCGAGTCCAGGAGAGACTGACCACAACGCTGCACAAACTGGACGAGGTGGAGAAGTCTGCCGACGAGAGCGAGAGGTACATGCCGGGCTCACGCCTGGCGCACACACCAGTTTGGGAGGAAGTCTGATCAAGATGCAGTGCTCGTCTTAAACTGTTTTTAATTTAGTATAATTCCCCCCAGAGGAATGAAGGTGATAGAGAACCGAGCTCTGAAAGACGAGGACCGAATGGAGCAGCAGGAGGTTCAACTCCGAGAAGCCAAACTTATCGCTGAGGAGGCCGACCGCAAATACGAAGAGGTTCACACTTTATACTTTATTTATACATATATATATATACACACACACACACACACACACACATACAGTGCCTTGCGAAAGTATTCGGCCCCCTTGAACTTTTCAACCTTTTGACACATTTCAGGCTTCAAACATAAAGATATAAAAAAATTATTTTTTGTGAAGAATCACCAACAAGTGGGACACAATTGTGAAGTGGAACGAAATCTATTGGATATTTAAAACTTTTTTAGCAAATAAAAAACTGAAAAGTGGTGCGTGCAAAATTATTTGGCCCCTTTACTTTCAGTGCAGCAAACTCACTCCAGAAGTTTAGCGAGGATCTCTGAATGATCCAATGTTGTCCTAAATGACTGATGGTGATAAATAGAATCCACCTGTGTGTGATCAAGTCTCTGTATAAATGCACCTGCTCTGTGATAGTCTCAGGGTTCTGTTGAAAGCGCAGAGAGCATCATGAAGACCAAGGAACACACCAGGCAGGTCCGTAATACTGTTGTGGAAAAGTTTAAAGCCGGATTTGGATACAAAAAGATTTCCCAAGCTTTAAACATCCCAAGGAGCACTGTGCAAGCGATCATTTTGAAATGGAAGGAGTATCAGACCACTGCAAATCTACCAAGACCTGGCCGTCCCTCTAAACTTTCAGCTCAGACAAGGAGAAGACTGATCAGAGATGCAGCCAAGAGGCCCATGATCACTCTGGATGAACTGCAGAGAACTACAGCTGAGGTGGGAGAGTCTGTCCATAAGACAACAATCAGTCGTACACTGCACAAATCTGGCCTTTATGGAAGAGTGGCAAGAAGAAAGCCATTTCTCAAAGATATCCATAAAAGGTCTCGTCTAAAGTTTACCACAAGCCACGTGGGAGACACACCAAACATGTGGAAGAAGGTGCTCTGGTCAGATGAAACCAAAATCAAACTTTTTGGCCACAATGCAAAACGATATGTTTGGCGTAAAAGCAACACAGCTCATCACCCTCAACACACCATCCCCACTGTCAAACATGGTGGTGGCAGCATCATGGTTTGGGCCTGCTTTTCTTCAGCAGGGACAGGGAAGATGGTTAAAATTGAGGGGAAGATGGATGCAGCCAAATACAGGACCATTCTGGATGAAAACCTGTTGGAGTCTGCAAAAGACCTCAAACTGGGACGGAGATTTATCTTCCAACAAGACAATGATCCCAAACATACAGCAAAATCTACAAAGGAATGGTTTACAAATAAACGTATCCAGGTGTTAGAATGGCCAAGTCAAAGTCCAGACCTGAATCCAATCGAGAATCTGTGGAAAGAGCTGAAAACTGCTGTTCACAAACACTCTCCATCCAACCTCACTGAGCTCCAGCTGTTTTGCAAGGAAGAATGGGCAAGAATGTCAGTCTCTCGATGTGCAAAACTGATAGAGACATACCCCAAGCGACTTGCAGCTGTAATCGCAGCAAAAGGTGGCTTTACAAAGTATTAACGCAAGGGGGCCCAATCATTTTGCACGCACCACTTTTCAGTTTTTTATTTGCTAAAAAGTTTAAAATATCCAATAGATTTCGTTCCACTTCACAATTGTGTCCCACTTGTTGGTGATTCTTCACAAAAAATAAAAATTTTATATCTTTGTTTGAAGCCTGAAATGTGTCAAAAGGTTGAAAAGTTCAAGGGGGCCGAATACTTTCGCAAGGCACTGTATACACACAAATGCTCCACATACACTCTTTCATCTATAAAGTTTGTCTTACAGTAGGTGGCAGGCAGCGTGGCCTATGACTAGAACCTTTACCTGACCATGTTGGTGTGTACTGTCACTTTAAGAGGTATTAAATTACTAAAGTATGACTAAACTAACCCTAACGAAATGGAAAGAGGCGGTAGGAGCTGCAGAAAGCCTTTGAATCAGTTACTGTACCTTTAAAGATGTGAACCAGGTGTGACATCAGCTGTTTGATTGACAGGTGGCTCGTAAACTGATGATGGTCGAAGCAGAACTGGAACGAGCTGAAGACCGGGCAGAGCAGGGAGAGAGGTCACACACACACACACACACACACACACAGAGAGATATATACATACACACGCACACACACAGATATATACATACACACACACACACACACACACAGATATATACATACACACACAGAGATATATACATACACACACTCTCACACACAGGTATATACATACACATACACACACACACAGATATACAGTATATATACATACACTTCTACACACAGATATATACATACACACTCTCACACACAGATATATACATACACACACACACACACAGATATATACATACACACTCTCACACACAGATATATACATACACACACACACACACAGATATATACATACACACTCTCACACACAGATATATACATACACACACACACACACAGATATATACATACACACTCTCACACACAGATATATACATACACACACACACACACAGATATATACATACACACTCTCACACACAGATATATACATACACACTCTCACACACAGATATATACATACACACACACACACACACAGATATATACATACACACACACTCTCACACACAGATATATACATACACACACACTCTCACTCTCACACACAGATATATACATACACACACACACACACACACAGATATATACATACACACACACACACACTCTCTCACACACACAGATATATATACACACACACTCTCTCACACACAGATATACACACACACACACACACAGATATATACATACACATCTCCAGACAGACTAACCGCTGCTTACTGCATGAAGCTGCTCTGATCAGAGAGAGAGAAAGATGCCCCCTGCTGGCCGTTACCCAGAATGCAGCTCTGTGTGTGGGTGTGTGTTTCTCTCTCTCTCTCTCTCTCTCTCTCTCTCTCTCTCTCTCTCTCTCTCTCTCTCTCTGAGGTCTCTGCTTCGCTAACAGCGCTCTGATTTTTTTCCTGTCTGTTTCCATGGAAACGTGTTGCTGCTGCATGTGTATGTAACAGTAAGGTCCGGAGGTTGGAAGAGCAGCTGAGGAGTTTCGACCAATCACTGAAGAGCCTGCAGGCATCTGAAGACAAGGTACTGAGGGTCACCTGACCTGTTGGCCAATCAGAGCAGCTCCTCCTCCTGACCTCTGACCTTAAGCTTCAGCTCCTCTTCTTGCTGCCGCTCTCTGCATGGCTTTAACCAATCACTGACACCCCGCTGCCAGGGACACCGGGACACCCTGACGCTAGGGACACCCTGACGCCAGGGACACCGGGACACCCTGATGCTAGGGACACCAACACCCCGCTGCCAGGGACACCAACCACCAGGACAACTGACGCTAGGGACACTGACCGCTAGGGAGACACTGGCCGCTAGGGACACCCTGACGCTAGGGACACTGACTCCAGGGACACCAACCGCCAGGGACACTGACCGCTAGGGACACTGACTCCAGGGACAGACCGACTGCCGGGGACACTGACCGTTAGGGACACCCTGACGCTAGGGACACTGACACCAGGGACAGGCAGACTGCCGGGGAAACTGACTAATAGGGACATTGACCGCAAGGGACAGCCTGACACTAGGGACACTGACGCTAGGGACACTAACGCTAGGGACAGACCGACTGCCAGGGACCCCCTGAACTCTAGGGCCAGGTGACCCCCAGGGACACACCGACCCCTAGATGTAGATCTACTCCGGCCTGTTCACACACCTTGGTTCCCTGATGGTGACTTGGTTCCCTGATGGTGATTTGGTTCCCTGATGGTGACTAGGTCCCTTGATGTTTCCTGATGGGGACTTGGTTCCCTGATGGGGACTTGGTTCCCTGATGGGGACTTGGTTCCCTGATGGTGACTTGGTTCCCTGATGGTGACTTGGTCCCCTGATGGTAACTTGGTCCCTTGATGTTTCCTGATGGTCACTTGGTTTCCTGATGGGGACTTGGTTCCCTAATGGTGACTTGGTTCCCTGATGGTGACTTTGGTGACTTGGTTCCCTGATGGTGACTTGGATCCTGATGGTGACTTGGTTCCTGATGGCAGAGTGGTGGACAGACAGGTTAGATAACTGTCTCCGTGTGTCCTTGGTGTCGGAGACACCCGACTGACTTGTCTTACCCCTCTGTGACCCCTGACCTGTAGAAAGAGCCGGCAGTTGGAGGAGGAGCTGAAAACAGTCTTCACGGGTTCAAAGTCTCTGCAGGCGCAGACGGAGAAGGTATGGGCGGGGGGGCACTCTGGCATCTATGGCTAGGTTCAGGTTCATGCTTTTATTCTGACAGGGTGAGATTCTGGGGGACCCTGATGCCCCTCCAGGTGAGTCCTTTGGCTCAGACTGATGTCCTATCATCTAGGAATAAAACCACGAGAGTCTCGATAGAGTCGGGTCTCCATTGTTTGGTGTAAGGTCATAAAGTCTCGGTATTAAATCATGTGATCATCATCAACCAATGGGTGCTCTCTCGCTCTCTCTCGATAGATAGATATACTGTATATAGATATATATGCATACATACTGTGTGTGTGTGTACACACAGTCAAGCCTGACATTATTTAGACATCTTAAGTTAGTTTTATTCAAGCAGCACGTGTTTCCTTGATGAGAGATGTCACCGGCGTCTCCCAGGAGATAATAAATAATACGACGACGTACAAGATTGTAGAAAAAAATATTTACTAGGACCCAACAGTTCTAGTAGTTAGCTGTGGTGAGGAAAAACTCCTTTTTAGGAAGAAACCTGGGGGGGGGGGGGGGGAATAGATGGATGGATGGATAGATGGATATAATACAGCGGAGTGGGACCCTGACAGTCTTCACATATTATGACAGGTGATGGAGGTGAGATGGAATCAGAGTCCTCTAGTGGTTGGCAGGGTACAAGACTCTGTTCTGATCCGTGATATTCTCTCTCTCTCTCTCTCTCTCACTCTCAGTACTCTCTGAAGGAGGACCGGTATGAAGAGGAGATCAAGAACCTGAGCCGCAAACTTAAGGAGGTAACGCTTCCTCTTTACCTGCTCACTTCGTGTGTGTGTGTGTGTGTGTGATGCTGACTTCCTTTGTGTGTGTGTGTGTGTCTGTGTGTGTCCGTGTGTGTGTGTGTCTGTGTGTGTCCGTGTGTGTGTGTCCGTCCGTGTGTGTGTGTGTCCGTGTGTCCGTGTCGTGTGTGTGTCCGTGTCCGTGTGTGTGTCCGTGTCCGTGTGTGTGTCCGTGTCCGTGTGTGTGTCCGTGTCCGTGTGTCCGTATCCGTGTCCGTGTGTGTGTCCGTGTCCGTGTGTGTGTCCGTGTGTCGTGTGTCCGTGTGTGTGTCCGTGTGTGTGTCCGTGTGTGTGTCCGTGTGTGTGCGTGTGTCCGTGTCCTGTCTCCAGGCTGAGAGCAGAGCTGAGTCTGCGGAGCGTTCCGTGGCCAAACTGGAGAAGACCATCGACGGCCTGGAGGGTGAGAGAGATGACTGTGTTACAGCAGCACACGCACATCAGTCACACAACACACAATATAAATGAGATACATACAGTAATGTAATATCTGACGATATAATAGAATATATGATAATATTATATATTATAATATATGATAATATTATAATATATGATGATATAATATAATATAAAATCTAATATATGATGAAATTAGGGCTGTAACGATACACCAGACCCAGGCTTTGGTTCCTATCTAGATATTTATTTATTTTTTTTACCACGGTTCGATGCAAACCTCGATTCTGATTTATTTTTGGGGTTCTCAGTAAACTGATTCCAACATTATTTCTGCCACGTGGCATCATTCTGTCGTTGATTACATCCCAGTTTACAACAGACATTATTTATTGATATCGATCCAACACCAGAGATTCCTTAAAATAATGTTTCCCAAGTCCTTTCAGTGGTGCGTTAACTCGATGGAATGAGACATAAGAATAATGGGAACAAACCTGCTTTAGTGCCTCCTGTAAAGCTGCTGGTTGACAAGTTGCTAATGCTAATGTAAATCTTGGGGGGTAACGTAAGATTACGACACCGTTCAACACACTCAATTATCTTTAGTTTGATTATTTTGACCACGGTTAACAACTCTGGGCTACCGCACAAACTCATCAGTAACGTTAACTGTATATGACTAATCTAATGGGAATTTAGCTTGATGGCACCCCCCTCCCCGCACACATCCACAGTCAGCCCCCCAGCAGCTAGCAGCCATCCACTGTCATTACAGCCCCCCAGCAGCTAGCAGCCATCCACTGTCATTACAGCCCCCCAGCAGCTAGCAGCCATCCACTGTCATTACAGCCCCCCAGCAGCTAGCAGCCATCCACTGTCATTACAGCCCCCCAGCAGCTAGCAGCCATCCACTATCATTACAGCCCCCCAGCAGCTAGCAGCCATCCACTATCATTACAGCCCCCAGCAGCTAGCAGCCATTCACTATCATTACAGCCCCCAGCAGCTAGGAGCCATCCACTGTCATTACAGCCCCCCAGCAGCTAGCAGCCATCCACTATCATTACAGCCCCCAGCAGCTAGGAGCCATCCACTATCATTACAGCCCCCAGCAGCTAGGAGCCATCCACTGTCATTACAGCCCCCAGCAGCTAGCAGCCATCCACTATCATTACAGCCCCCCAGCAGCTAGCAGCCATCCACTATCATTACAGCCCCCCAGCAGCTAGCAGCCATCCACTATATTACAGCCCCTCCCACAGCCCCACCAGCAGCTATCAGCCATCCACTATCATTACAGCCCCCCCAGCAGCTAGCGACCAGCCACTTACCTCCGGTGCAAAGGACGCTAACAACAAAAGGAGGAAATGCTGTGCATGTTTCCTTGATAGCTGCTGGTGCTTTGGGGTTTCTTACAGTAAATATGTGACATACTGGACTTTATCATTATTCATAACATTGGAATAACGAAGAGTTATTAACTTTTCTTCTGTTTGTCTCAGATGCTTTGACTTCTGCCAGAAACGCCAACATGGAGCTGCAGGCGACGCTGAATCAGACAATGGAGGAGCTCAACTCCTGCTAGACCTGCTGACCCTAACCCCCGCCCCCCCACCCTGGTAGATGTACTGCGTTCCCTTTGTACTCAGAAGTCAGAAACATCATTCCTGTCCACCTCTCTGTGGACATGTTGCTCTGCTGTTTGTAGCAGAAAACACAGCTAACCGCTAACAGCAGCAGGTCCAGTTCGGTCCTGTGGGTCCGGCTAGGTCCTGCGGGTCCAGCTAGGTCCTGCAGGTCCGTTGTTCTGCTGTTAATTAGCCACAATATTAGCCAAAACGTTCTGACTTCTGAGGTAAAAGAAACGCCCCCCAACACATTCCTTCTCTGATCCTTTACAGCCGTTGGAAGCGTTGCTTTACACCCCCCCCCCCTTCAGTGCCAACTCCCCCCTCAGTATTATGTGATGAGGCCAGACAAGGAGCTGCCAGACTATATATTTTTTTGTCTATAAGGGAGTTTAACAGTAACTTACAGCCATTCCTTCGTTAACAACTAATAACGACTATTCTTTGTTTAAAGGTAACAACCTGGACCCTATTTACCATGTTTCTGTCCATTAACAGACACCTTTAATGTCATAAATACCCCACCAGACTCCATGTAAATAATCACTTCTTTTAGCGTGTATAGAGCAGCATATCTCCACCAGACTCCATGTAAATAATCACTTCTTTTAGCGTGTATAGAGCAGCATATCTCCACATGTAAATGGGTGAATTAAGAGTTTATTCCAACCAGACCAGAGTGGTGATTGTTGGAACAGTGGAAAGATGAACCAAGACGGCTTTTGGTAGTTTTATTTAGTTTCTGTCCACTTTGAATGAAGTGTGTTTTACGATGACAAAAGTAGTGATTATTTACATGGAGTCTGGTGGAGATATGCTGCTCTATACACGCTAAAAGTAGTGATTATTTACATGGAGTCTGGTGGGTTTGGTGATGGTGATTTCGGGGCTTTTTCTTCACTGGTCCAGGTTGATGTTACCCGTTAAGAACTAATTATAACTGACTAACTGTTTGTCTTGACGGTTTGTCGTTTCTTTATTTTCATTGCCACATTAATGAATGATTTATTATTTTGGGGGGCGTGGTTTTAGGTAGCCAATCACAGCGAGGCATTCCACTGCCGTGTGGTAGTCCAGGGGCCAATCTGAAGCAGCTTTGTCTTGATGACGTGAACTAATAAAATTTAGAGATGTTTTTACCTGGAAGCAGGTGATGATGTCATCACTGTGCTGATGTCACAGCTCATTGTAATAAATCATGACACAAAGGATTTTTTAAAATAAAAGCACCGATCCAAACTGACTCGCTGGCTTTTATTCATCAGACAACGATGTGGAAATGTGCCGTGATGATGATGATGATGATGATGCTTCGTCTGCCAGCTTCAGGATTGGCTGCAGCTGCTCTTCTAATGAAGGGGCGTCGGCCTCGTTGGTGATGATCCAATCAAAGTCCACGCCGCTGTCTAGACCGCACTCAGACTCTGCATCATCCACACCTGAGAGACAGACAGGTAGAGGGACAGACAGTTAAAGGCACAGGCAGACACCTGAGAGACAGACAGAAGGACAGGCAGACACCTGAGAGACAGACAAGTAGAAGGACAGCAAGACACCTGAGAGACAGACAGAAGGACAGGCAGACACCTGAGAGACCGGTAAAGGCACAGGCAGACACCTGAAACAGACAGGTAGAAGGACAGGCAGACACCTGAGAGACAGGCAGAAGGACAGGCAGACACCTGAGAGACAGACAGAAGGACAGGCAGACACCTGAGAGACAGGTAAAGCGACAGGCAGACACCTGAGAGACAGACAAGTAGAAGGACAGGAAGACACCTGAGAGACAGACAAGTAGAAGGACAGGAAGACACCTGAGAGACAGACGGAAGGACAGGCAGACACCTGAGAGACAGGTAAAGGGACAGGCAGACACTTGAGAGACAGACAAGTAGAAGGACAGGCAGACACTTGAGAGACAGACAAGTAGAAGGACAGGCAGACACTTGAGACAGACAGAAGGACAGGGAGACACCTGAGAGACAGGTAAAGGCACAGACAGACACCTGAGACAGACAGGTAAAGGGACAGGCAGATACCTGAGAGACAGGTAAAGGCACAGGCAGACACCTGAGAGACAGGTAGAGATAAGGTCAGAGAGACAGACAGGTGTGTTACCTGCGGTGAAGATCCACCCCCTCTGTGTCCGAGTGTTTTCTGAACTTTGGACTCGAACACTTCGAGTCTGTCGAGGAAACTCGGAGAAGAACCATCGCAGGTCAGACAGCCGCCGAGCATCACTCACCACCTGACCAATCAGGGAGCAGAGAGTAATCAGACAGCCGCCGAGCATCACTCACCAACCTGACCAATCAGAGAGCAGAGAGAGGGATGCTACGGCGGCTCCGTGACGTGTTGAGGTTTTATTTATTAGACTTGATAACGATATATCTGATTGATGGCCAGAATGAGCACCCTGAGACTTAGATACCGAGTTCTAGGGAGACCAATCAGAGCGCAGAGAGTTTTCGAGAGGCGGGACATCACGTACCCAGACAGGCTGCCGTGCTCCTCGGGTTGCTAGGCGACAGAAGTATCCAGGGTCGTGGCGTCGGCGAGTTTCTCCCCAAAGAATCATGTTGGCCCGAAACTGCTCCTTATAGAGACCCGGACCCAGCAGCTGGTCCAGGTCCAGACCCTGCTCCTACAGGAACAACGCAGAGACAGCATGACTCAGCAGAAACAGAGACGCAGAGACGCCATGACTCAGCAGAACTCCCAGACTGGGTTATGGTGAAGGTGGTCTCCAGGTGTTCTCACCTGAGCGTACTGCTGTTTGAGAGGTCCAGACAGACGCACGACGCAGCAAACATCTGGTCCCAAACTACAGAAGAACAAGAAACAGTCTGTGATTGGCTGAAAGACACTTGGACAGGTTTTAACAGCTGTTAGTTAGCTACAGTTAGCAGCTGTTAGTTAGCTAGCAGTTAGCAAGCAGCTGTTAGTTAGCAGCTGTCAGTTAGCTACAGTTAGCAGCTGTTAGTTAGCTACAGTTAGCAGCTGTTAGTTAGCTACAGTTAGCAGCTGTCAGTTAGCTACAGTCAGCAGCTGTTAGTTAGCAGCTGTTAGTTAGCTACAGATAGCAGCTGATAGTTAGTGAAAGTTAGCATCTGTTAGCGACAGTTAGCAGCTGTTAGTTAGCGACAGTTAGCAGCTGTTAGCTACAGTTATCTCTGTTATCTCTGGCCCACATGTTATTAATTCATGTAATCAGTCATGTGATTAATCAATATTAATGACTAATAAAGAATCTTCTGATCTTACCGGCTGTGAATCAGGTCCGTCACGTAATCCTTCCCCGACTTACGCTTCCCGCTGAAGACCAGAATCAGTTTGGGTTCAGGTTCTGGTTCTGGATCTTCCATCATGAGTCCTCTGCTCCTGACCCAGGACCCTGAACACACACACACACACACACACACACACACACAGACACAAACACAGAGACACACACACACACACACACAGAGACAGACACACACACACACACACACACACACACACACACACACACACACACACACACACAGACACAAACACAAACACAGAGACAGACACACACACACAGACAGACACAAACACAAAGACAGACACACACACACACACACACACACACATATATATATATATATATATATATATATATATATATATATATATATAAAACACTAACATACAGTATAGTATACAGTACATAGTATAATATAGTATAATATGAAGTATTTCAGACCCTTAGGTTTGCTGAGGAGCTCCTCTCTGTCGGACACTAACATGTAGTATATGCAGTATATGTAGTATACACAGTATATGTAGTATATGTAGTATATCTTATCGCTGCGGAACTCTTCTTCTCTGTCGGACCACATCGGTACCGTAACTATCAAAGCAAACAGGAAACACTTCACAATAAAAGCTCTGTCAACAGGAAATTAACCCTGAACACTATATAATATAAATCCTCCGGAGAGTTTTTAAACATTACGGTAACACGCGACCGTCGTCATGTTCTGGGCTGAACCAGGTTGGACTACCCCCCCCCCCCCTCTCTCTCCAGTTGGTATAATCCGGTCAGAGGTCGTCTGCTGTTAGACAAGATGGCGGCCGCCGTGTTCGGGAGGAAAGAACTTCTGAGATCAGTGCAGACTTCAGTACTCAGGGTTAGTACTACTACTACTACTGAGATCAGTTAAGACTTCGGTACACAGGGTTGAGTACTACTACTGCTGCTGTATACTATTGACTATATATATATATATATATATATATATATATATATATATATATATAAACACAGTTAGGAAAATAAGTATTTGAACACGCTGCTATTTTGCAAGTTCTCCCACTTAGAAATCATGGAGGGGTCTGAAATTGTCATCGTAGGTGCATGTCCACTGTGAGAGACATAATCTAAAAAAAACATCCAGAAATCACAATGTATGATTTTTTAACTATTTATTTGTAGGATACAGCTGCAAATAAGTATTTGAACACCTGTCTATCAGCTACAATTCTGACCCTCAAAGACCTGTTAGTCTGCCTTCAAAATGTCCACCTCCACTCCATTTATTATCCTAAATTAGATGCACGTGTTTGAGGTCGTTAGCTGCATAAAAACACCTGTCCACCCCATACAATCAGTAAGAATCCAACTACTAACATGGCAAAGACCAAAGAGGTGTCCAAAGACACTAGAGACTAAATTGTCCACCTCCACAAGGCTGGAAAGGGCTACGGGGACATGTCCAAGCAGCTTGGTGAAAAAAGGTCCACTGTTGGAGCAATCATTAGAAAATGGAAGAAGCTAAACATGACTGTCAATCTCCCTCGGACTGGGGCTCCATGCAAGATCTCACCTCGTGGGGTCTCAATGATCCTAAGAAAGGTGAGAAATCAGCCCAGAACTACACGGGAGGAGCTGGTCCATGACCTGAAAAGAGCTGGGACCACCGTTTCCAAGGTTACTGTTGGTAATACACTAAGACGTCATGGTTTGAAATCATGCACGGAAGGTTCCCCTGCTTAAACCAGCACATGTCAAGGCCCATCTTAAGTTTGCCAATGACCATTTGGATGATCCAGAGGAGTCATGGGAGAAAGTCATGTGGTCAGATGAGACCAAAATAGAACTTTTTGGTCATAATTCCACTAACCGTGTTTGGAGGAAGAAGAATGATGAGGCCCATCCCAAGAACACCATCCCTACTGTGAAGCATGGGGGGGTAGCATCATGCTTTTGGGGGTGTTTTTCTGCACATGGGACAGGGCGACTGTACTGTATTAAGGAGAGGAGGACCGGGGCCATGTATTGGGAGATTTTGGGGAACAACCTCCTTCCCTCAGTTAGAGCATTGAAGATGGGTCGAGGCTGGGTCTTCCAACATGACAATGACCCGAAGCACACAGCCAGGAGAACCAAGGAGGGCTCTGGAAGAAGCAGATCAAGGTTCTGGGGGGGCCTAGCCAGTCTCCAGACCTAAACCCAATAGAGAATCTTTGGAGGGAGCTCAAACTCAGTGTTTCTCAGCTACAGCCCAGAAACCTGACTGATCTAGAGAAGATCTGTGTGGAGGAGTGGGCCAAAATCCCTTCTGCAGTGTGTCAAACCTGGTGAAGAACTACAGGAAATGTTTGACCTCTGGAACTGCAAACAAAGGCTACTGTACCAAATATTAACATTGATTTTCTCAGGTGTTCAAATACTTATTTGCAGCTGTATCATACAAATAAATAGTTAAAAAATCATACATTTTTTCTTAGATTATGTCTCTCACAGTGGACATGCACCTACGATGCCAATTTCAGACCCCTCCATGATTTCTAAGTGGGAGAACTTGCAAAATAGCAGCGTGTTCAAATACTTATTTTCCTCACTGTATGTATATATGTGTGTGTGTATGTGTATATGTATATACTGTGTGTGTGTTTTATTCCCAGTCATGGTTCCACGGCGCGGCGGTTCTGCAGCGGTCCGGGTCCCCACCCCCCCAGGCCGGCGGTCCCCCGCCCCCCCAATCCGGCTTCTTCCCTCCGGCTGAGGGCGCCATGCTGCCGACAGGAAGCTTCAACAACAGAGTCGCGCTGATCACGGGGGGGGGGACGGGGCTGGGCCGGGCCATGACCAGCACCCTGTCCCAGTTGGGGGCGCAGTGCGTCATCGCCAGCAGGTCTGGGGCGGGGATATATAATATATATCTAATATAACAATATATATATAATATAATAAAATGTCCCACTTACAGAGATGATCTAACATATTCTTTATTATTATTATTATTATTATTATTAACATTTTCTGTATTCTAAACTTTATGTGTATTTTATTTTCAGGAAGTTGGACGTTCTGCAGCAAACAGCCGAGGAGATCAGCAGCCAGACGGGAAACAAGGTGCCAGACCGGACGCAACCAGACCCAACTGGACAGGACCCAACCAGACCAATCCAGACCCAACCAGACTGAACCAGATCAATCAAGACCCAACCAGACCAATCCAGACCCAACCAGACTGAACCGGACCAATCCAGACCCAACCGGACCAATCCAGACCCAACCAGACTAATCCAGACCCAGAGCAGGGGGAATGAGTGGGGGAAACACTAGAGCAGGGGGAATGAGACCAGAGCAGGAGGAATGAGTGGGGGAAACACCAGAGCAGGGGGAATGAGACCAGAGCAGGAGGAATGAGACCAGAGCAGGGGGAATAAGTGGGGGAAACACCAGAGCAGGGGGAATGAGACCAGAGCAGGAGGAATGAGACCAGAGCAGGGGGAATGAGACCAGAGCAGGGGGAATGAGACCAGAGCAGGAGGAATGAGACCAGAGCAGGGGGAATGAGACCAGAGCAGGAGGAATGAGTGGGGGAAACACCAGAGCAGGGGGAATGAGACCAGACCAGGAGGAATGAGACCAGAGCAGGAGGAATGAGACCAGAACAGGGGGAATGAGTGGGGGAATGAGACCAGAGCAGGGGGAATGAGACCAGAGCAGGGGGAATGCGACCACAGCAGGGGGAATGGGGAAACTAAACTGATTTTATGAGGATCCTTTACATGCTAAAGATAAAGTAACATTAGAACAATACTGTCTCTGTCTGTCTCTCTAACCTGTCAGTCTATCTGTCTCTCTCTAACCTGTCTGTCTGTCTCTCTAACCTGTCTGTCTGTTTGTCTTTCTCTCTAACCTGCCTGCTTGCCTGTCTGTCTCTCTAACCTGTCTGTCTCTCTGTCCCAGGTCCATGCGGTCCAGTGTGATGTCAGAGATCCTGCTGCTGTTTCTCGTTGTGTCGACCAGATGGAAGATCTGACGGGACTTCCTGATGTGAGAGAGGTTTACCCCCACCCCACCTCGTCTCTCTGCCCCCCCCACCTCGTCTGCCTGTCTGCCTGCCTGCCTGTCTGTATGTCTGTCTGTCGAAAAGCGTGGTCCTTCTGCTGGTTGGGGCAGGGCTGCAGCAACCTGCATTCTTATGAGAGAGCAGTTGCTGCTGCTGTGTTTTGAGTGGTTGTTGCTGCTGTGTTTTGATTGGTTGTTGCTGCTGTGTTTTGATTGGTTGTTGCTGTTGTGTTTGGATTGGTTGTTGCTGCTGTGTTTTGATTGGTTGTTGCTGTTGTGTTTTGATTGGTTGTTGCTGTTGTGTTTTGATTGGTTGTTGCTGTTGTGTTTTGATTGGTTGTTGCTGCTGTGTTTTGATTGGTCCAGGTGATCATCAACAACGCAGCAGGAAACTTTGTGTGTCCGTCCGAACGTCTGTCTCCAAACGGCTGGAAGAGCATCACGGACATCGTCCTCAACGGGACGGCCTTCATCACCCTGGAGCTGGGCAAAAGACTGATCCACCACCACAAAGGTCCTGGTCCAGATACAGGTCCAGGCACAGGTCCTGACCCACACAGACAGGTCCTGGTCCAGGCACAGGTCCTGACCCACACAGACAGTTCCTGGTCCAGATCCAGGCACAGGTCCTGGTCCAGAGACAGACAGGTCCTGATACTGAGACAGGTCCTGATACTGAGACAGGGTTAGCTTAGGATGAAAACGTAGTGACCTGGAGGGGCACGGGCACAAGGGCACCACCGGTGTGGATAAAACACTTCAAAACCTCCTTCAAAAAACCTGGCCCGGTTCTATAAAAGCAGGTCTAGACCGCTCTATAATCTACAGATAGAGCAGGTCTAGACCGCTCTATAATCTACAGATAGAGCAGGTCTAGACCGCTCTATAATTTACAGACAGAGCAGGTCTACACCGCTCTGTAATTGACAGGTAATATTCATGTTGTTGTTGTTGTGCAGGTGCGTCCTTCCTGGCCATCACTACCATCTACGCCGAGTCTGGTTCTGGTTTTGTGGTGCCGAGTGCGTCGGCAAAGGCCGGAGTCGAGGCGCTGTACAAGTCAGTCTGACCTTTAACCTTTTAGCTCCAATCAGACAGGTGTGTGTGTGTGTGTGTGTGTATATATAATTTACAGTGTACTAACCAGAATACATTTCTGGTTTATAATGAGTGAAACCAGATAAGGAAAGATATCCTCCATATGGTGAACATGCTTCAGTGTGGTTGGCATGGTAACCCTGGTGTTGTGTGTGCCAGGTCTCTGGCTGCAGAGTGGGGGCGTTACGGACACAGGTTCAACATCATCCAGCCTGGACCAATCAAAACCAAGGTACCGCCCCACTGACATCACACATCTGATTTACCTGCTGTCTGTGATTGGTTGTCTGTTCTTAGCTGCTGTCTGTGATTGGTTGGTTATGTTCAGGGAGCGTTCAGCCGTCTGGACCCGACAGGATCCTTTGAGAAAGCAATGATTGATCGGATCCCGACCGGTCGGCTCGGAACACCGGCGGAGATCGCTAACCTGGCAGCGTACCTGAGCAGCGACTACGCTACCTGGATGTCTGGAGCTGTGAGTCTGACATGTTAAATACACAGGTAGACGGACTCACCTGGGGGTCTGGAGCTGTGAGTCTGACATGTTAAATACACAGGTAGACGGACTCACCTGGGGGTCTGGAGCTGGAAGTCCAACAGGTTAAATACACAAGTAGACGGACTCACCTGGGGGTCTGGAGCTGGAAGTCCAACAGGTTAAATACACAAGTAGACGGGGGGGGGGGTCGACTAAGTGCCTTGAATATAATTTGCATTTCAACCAATTTAATTGAACAGATTAAACCATATATTCATGCTTCTGGGTTATAAAAAAATATATATTATCGTATTATCAGAGTTTAGCCTGACCCCAGACCAGAGATTCGCCTGACCCCAGACCAGAGATTCCCCTGACCCCAGACCAGAGATTAGTCTGATCCCAGATCTTCTCTAACTGTTTCCAGGTGATCCGTTTCGATGGAGGAGAATACGTGTCGATGGCCGGAGAGTTCAACGAACTGCGCAGGGTGAGCGTCACACTGAAATGTTCCCCCAGAAACATGGAGCGTCACACTGAAATGTTCCCCCAGAAACATTGAGCGTCACGCTGAAATGTTCCCCCAGAAACATTGAGCGTTGCGCTAAAATGTTCCCCCAGAAACACTGAGTGTCACTGAAATGTTCCCCCAGAAACACTGACAGGCGTAACTTTAAAGTGACACTAGGAGGTCTCTCCGTCTCAATTAAAGTAATAACACTTGACATGTTTGTGTAATTGAGATTATTATTATTATTAAATATATTATTAAAACATGGAGGACGTTCTGTGTGTTGATATCTGTGTTTGTGTGTCAGGTGACTCCAGATCAGTGGAAGATGATGGAGGCGATGATCAGGAGCACCAAAGGATCCTAAAAACACAACGACCAATCAGATCACATGATCCACTTGATGATGTCATGATAGAACAATCTGTGAACTGGAAACACTAATACCTTGTTAGCTTGTTTAGCGAGGTAGCATGTAGCTGCTCGGTGTAAACAAAGAAAATGTTTCTAAAGTTTGATAATAAAACAAATTTAACCGAGAAACTGTTTATATAAAGACGGTTTTCTCTTCACATGTACACACGCACAGACACACACACACGAGTATTTCTCGTGGCGGTGTATTTTAGATTATATAGATATATTAGTGTGAAGAGCAGTTATGTGACCAGGTCTTGGTCGCTGTGGCCCTGTGCATCGCCATGACAACGTGCATCGTTCTGACCTATCGAGTCTGACTCCATCTCTTTATCGTTGGATAGTTTCTGGATTAAAGCCCCACGGACACGCTCAGGATCCCGGGTCTCTTACCTGTTCTCACCTGAATTACCCAGAGTTCCCGGGTCTCCTACCTGTTCTCACCTGAAGTTACCCAGTGTTCCCGGGTCTCTTACCTGTTCTCACCTGAAGTTACCCAGAGTTCCCGGGTCTCTTACCTGTTTTCACCTGAATTACCCAGAGTTCCCGGGTCTCTTACCTGTTCTCACCTGAAGTTACCCAGAGTTCCCGGGTCTCTTACCTGTTCTCACCTGAAGTTACCCAGAGTTCCCGGGTCTCTTACCTGTTCTCACCTGAAGTTACCCAGAGTTCCCGGGTCTCTTACCTGTTCTCACCTGAATTACACAGAGTTCCCTGGTCTTTTACCTGTTCTCACCTGAATTACCCAGAGTTTGTTAACGTGTGTGTTAGCGTGTGTGTTAGCGTGTGTGTGTGTGTGTTAGCATGTGTAAGCGTGTGTTAGCGTGTGTTTGTGTGTTATCGTGTGTGTGTGTGAGTGTTAGTGTGTGTGTGTTAGCGTGTGTGTTAGCGTATGTTGTTGTGTGTGTGTGTTAGCGTGTGTTGGCCTGTGTTAGCGTGTATTAGTGCGTGTGTGTTAGCATGTGTTAGCGTGTGTTAGCATGTGTTAGTGTGTGTGTGTTAGCATGTGTTAGCGCGTGTGTTAGCGTGTGTGTTAGCGTGTGTGTTAGCATGTGTGTTAGTGTCTGTGTTAGTGTGTGTGTGTGTTTGTGCGTTAGCGTGTGTGTGTATTAGAGGATGGATACCCGACCCGAGCCCGACGGGACCCGACGGTGCCCGACGGGACCCGACGGTGCCCGACGGGACCCGACGGTACCCGACGGGTCGGGCCGGGTTCGGACAGATTTTTTAGAAAGGATGCTCGGGTTCGGGTCGGGCTCGGTCACATCAGCGCGATAAGGCATTGAACATTTTGAATTTAAAACAGCTTAAAATAAATGTTACCCTAACATCCGTCTTCCTGTGTGCTGTGACAACGAAAGACATGCGTATTAAGCTCCATGTGGCAGCGCAACGATGGAAGATGTTAAAAAGAAGTTGGCCGCAGGAGATTTTAAAACTATTGAAAACGAAGGAAAGTCATCTGTTGACATTTCCGAATGCCTTCCTACAATTGCTTAATAAAAGCGGGCTTTCCACACAAACAAACGTACATGTGTCATTAGTATGAGAAACAAATGCGATTTTAACTGTGTCGGGCTCGGGTCGGGCTCGGACATAAATATCTTAATGACTGTCGGGCTCGGGTCGGGCTCGGTTACTGCTCTGTCGGACGCGGGCCGGGCTCGGACAGAAAAATCCGGCCCGATCCGCACTCTAGTGTGTATGTGTGTTAGCGTGTGTGTGTATGTGTGTTAGCGTGTGTTAGCTTGTGTGTGTTTGTGTGTTAGCGTGTGTGTGTGTGAGCTTGTGTTAACGTGTGTGTTAGCGTGTGTTAGCTTGTGTGTGTTAGTGTGTGTGTGAGCTTGTGTTAGCGTGTGTGTTAGCGTGTGTGTGTGTCAGCATTTGTGGGTGTGTTAGCGTGTGGTAGTGTGTGTTTGTTTGCATGTGTTGGCGTGTTTTAGCGTGTGTGTGTTAGCTGTGTTAGCTTGCGTTAGCGTGTGTGTGCTAGTGTGTGTGCTAGCGTGTGTGTGCTAGCGTGTGTGTGTTAGCGTGTGTGTTAGCATGTGTATTAGCGCGTGTGTTAGCATGTGATAGCGTGTGTTAGCGTGTGTGTGTGTTAGCGTGTGTTAGCGTTGTGTTAGCATGTGTGTTAGCGTGCGTTTGTGTGTGTGTCTGTTAGTGTGTTTGTGTGTTGGCATGTGTTAGTGTTTGTGTGTGTTAGCGTGTGTTAGCGTGTGTTAGCGTGTGTGTGTTAGCGTGTTTGTGTGTGTTAGCGTGTGTGTGTGTTAGGGTGTGTTAGCGTGTGTGTGTTTGTGTGTTAGCTTGTGTTAGCGTGTGTGTGTGTTAGCGTGTGTGTGTTAGCGTGTGTTAGCTTGTGTTATTGTGTGTTAGCATTTGTGTGTGTGTTAGCGTGTGTGTTAGCATGTGTTAGCGTGTGTTAGCGTGTTTGTGTTTGAGTGTTAGCGTGTGTGTTGGCGTGTGTTAGCATGCGTGTGTTAGCATGCGTGTGTTAGCGTGAGTGTGTTAACGTGTTTTAGCTTGTGTTAGCGTGTGTTAGCGTGGGTGTGTGTTAGCGTGTTAGCGCGTGTGTGTTAGCGTGTGTGTTAGCGTGTGTGTGTGTTAGCTTGTGTTAGCGTGTGTGTGTGTGTTAGCGTGTGTTAGTGTGTGTGTTGGCATGTGTTAGCGTGTGTTAGCATGTGTTAGCGTGTGTGTGTGTTAGCGTGTGTTAGCGTGTGCGTACATATATGTATATACACTCACCGGCCACTTTATTAGGTACACCTGTCCAACTGCTCGTTAACACTTAATTTCTAAGCAGCCAATCACATGGCGGCAACTCAGTGCATTTAGGCATGTAGACATGGTCAAGACAATCTCCTGCAGTTCAAACCGAGCATCAGTATGGGGAAGAAAGGTGATTTGAGTGACTTTGAACGTGGCATGATTGTTGGTGCCAGAAGGGCTGGTCTGAGTATTTCAGAAACTGCTAATCTACTGGGATTTTCACGCACAACCATCTCTAGGGTTTACAGAGAATGGTCCGAAAAAGAAAAAACATCCAGTGAGCGGCAGTTCTGTGGGCGGAAATGCCTTGTTGATGCCAGAGGTCAGAGGAAAATGGCCAGACTGGTTCGAGCTGATAGAAGGGCAACAGTGACTCAAATTACCACCCGTTACAACCAAGGTGGGCAGATGGGCTACAGCAGCAGAAGACCGCACCGGGTGCCACTCCTTTCAGCTAAGAACAGGAAACTGAGGCTACAATTTGCACAAGCTCATCGAAATTGGACAATAGAAGATTGGAAAAACGTTGCCTGGTCTGATGAGTCTCGATTTCTGCTGTGACGTTCGGATGGTAGGGTCAGAATTTGGTGTCTACAACATGAAAGCAGGGATCCATCCTGCCTTGTATCAACGGTTCAGGCTAGTGGTGGTGGTGTCATGGTGTGGGGAATATTTTCTTGGCACTCTTTGGGCCCCTTGGTACCAATTGACCATTGTTGCAACGCCACAGCCTACCTGAGTATTGTTGCTGACCATGTCCATCCCTTTATGACCACAATGTACCCAACTTCTGATGGCTACTTTCAGCAGGATAATGCGCCATGTCATAAAGCTGGAATCATCTCAGACTGGTTTCTTGAACATGACAATGAGTTCGCTGTACTCAAATGGCCTCCACAGTCACCAGATCTCAATCCAATAGAGCATCTTTGGGATGTGGTGGAACGGGAGATTCGCATCATGGATGTGCAGCCGACAAATCTGCGGCAACTGTGTGATGCCATCATGTCAATATGGACCAAACTCCCTGAGGAATGCTTCCAGCACCTTGTTGAATCTATGCCACGAAGAATTGAGGCAGTTCTGAAGGCAAAAGGGGGTCCAACCCGTTACTAGCATGGGGTACCTAATAAAGTGGCCGGTGAGTGTATGTGTGTGTGTGTATATATATGTGTATATATACACACATATATGTGTATGTATATGTATATATGTGTATATATATGTCTATATTTGTGTGTGTGTGTGTATATATATACATATATATATTAGTTTATTATACTGCTGATATAATAAACTGGCCAAAGGAGGAGATAGAGGCTACTGACATCAAGACGAGAAAGCTCCTCACAATGCATGGAGGGTTTCACCCCAAGTCCAGCACCCTGAGACTGTACACCAAGCGTAGTGAGGGAGGCCGAGGGCTAGTGAGTGTCAAGACCACTGTCCAGGATGAAACGACGAAGATCCAGGAGTACATCAGAAAGATGGCCCCCAAAGATGAAGGGCTTAGTGAATACCTCAGGCAGCAGAAACCCGAAGGTGAGGACAAGGAAGATGAAGAACCGTCATGGAGGGACAAGCCGCTGCACGGCGTGTACCACAGACAAATAGAAGAAGTGGCTGATATCAAGAAATCCTACCAGTGGCTGGAAAAGGCTGGACTGAGGACAGCACAGAGGCCGTAACCATGGCAGCACAAGAACAGGCGCTCAGTACAAGATCACTAGAGGCTGGGGTCTACCACAACAGGCAGGACCCCAGGTGCAGACTGTGCAAGGAGGCTCCTGAGACAGTACAGCACATAACAGCAGGGTGTAAGATGCAGGCAGGAAGTGCGTACATGGAACGCCATAAGCAGGTAGCTGTCATAGTGTACAGTAACATCTGCCACGAGTATGGGCTGGAAGTCCCAAGGTCAAAATAGAAGACACCTCCTAAAGTAGTCCAGAATGACCCAGCTAAGATCCTGTGGGACTTCAAGATCCAGACTGACAAACTGGTGATGGCTAACCAACCAGACATCGTGTTGATGGACAAACAGCAGAAGAAGGCAGTAGTGATAGATGTGGCAATCCCAAGCGATCGTAACATCAAGAAGAAGGAACACGAGAAGCTGGAGAAATACCAAGGGCTGAAAGAGGAACTAGAAAAGATGTGGAAAGTAAGAGCAACAGTGGTGCCAGTGGTAATCGGAGCACTGGGGGGGCTGTGACCCCCAAACTGGGAGAGTGGCTCCAGCAGATTCCAGGTAAAACATCAGAGGTCTCTGTCCAGAAGAGTGCAGTCCTAGGAACAGCTAAGATACTGCGCAGAACCCTCAAACTCCCAGGCCTCTGGTAGAGGACCCGAGCTGGAGGATGACACATACCACCCCACAAGGGGTGAGAGGGGGATTTTTTATAGTTAGGGTTGTTATTATTGGAGTTGTCTGTTATCTCCTGGGCTCCTCTGACATGTGACCGTGAAAGTTATTACACATTTCAAAATGAAAACGGCCCCTTGGGTTCGGGTTATTATTAGTATTAATATTATTATCATTAGAGTTATTATTAATGGCCGTCCGAGTGTGAAACTGCGTCTCACACTTGTGTTGAATTTAGAGAGTGAGTGAAAAGCTGCTGGTGGAGGAACGGGATGCTAAGGAATATCACTGCTATTATTATTAGTCTTATTATTATTAGTCTTAGTAGTGTTATTATTAAGGTTATTAGTAGTTCTGTTATTAGTCTTATTAGTGTTATTAGTATTAGTCTTATTAGTAGTGTTATTAGTATTAGTCTTATTATTAGTAGTGTTATTAGTATTAGTCTTATTATTAGTAGTGTTATTATTGGTGTTATTAGTCTTATTATTATTAAGGTTATTAGTAGTGCTATCAATCTTATTAGTCTTTTTAGTCTTTTTGTTAGAAGTGTCAGAGAGAGAGACAGAGACAGAGAGAGAGAGAGAGAGAGAGAGAAACAGAGACAGAGAGAGAGACAGAGAGAGAGAGTATTCTCTGTCCAGTAGTTCTGAAGCAGCAGAATATTTTCTGGTAAATTTTGACGACACAAGTTTACAAGAATCAGAAGAAGAAGATTAATTAAAACTTCTCACTTAGAACCACCTGAACGGCTAAGAAGATAAGAAGAGGGAGAAGAATCATAGAAGAAGAAGAAGAGTGAGAAGAATCAAAGAAGAAGAAGAGTGGTGGTGAGAAGAAAGGCAGAGCAGAGAGAATGGAAGCGCTGTGCAGTGGTCTGGATCCTCTCTGGGTAATATACAATCTAATTATTAATTATTAGTCCTCTCGGGGTAATATACAATCTAATTAATAATTATTAGGATCATTGTACACTGAGTGAGCTAAAGAGTTATGGTTACGGTTAGTTAGCTACTAACCCTAAAAGTGGGGTTGTAAAGTTTGCCCCCCCCCAGGTAAAAATGTGTATTAATGTTCATGAAGAAGAAAGAAAAGATGAAAAATCAGGTGCATGCTAGAAACTCAGCAGCGGGGGGGGGATTTCTTTTTTTTTTTTTGGAGATTTTTCATCTTTTCTTGCTTCTTTATGAACATTAATACACATTTTTACCTGGGGGGCCCAAACTTTACAACCCCACTGTATGAAGGGAATTTTTTTAATGAATCATCATTTCATTCCATTTTAATTTCATAAATGGTATTTAAAAGCAAAAAGCAAATGGTTATTTAATTTTCAAGGAAATCTGTTTCATCCGTCCTGCATTAACGGTCCCGGAAAATCAGCTGCTTAGCAGTCAGTGTTAGGGTAATATTATTATTAACGTTAATATTAATATTATTATTAACATTAATATTAACATTAATATTAATATTAATGGTAATATTAATATTAACCCTAATGTTAATTTCAGTTCTTTGATAATTGTGTGTGTGGAACTATCTTCAGTGTGACGTGTGTTGTGTCCCAGGACTGGAACCGGACCTGGTACACGTCCAGACCGGACCTGACCCGGTGCTTCCAGCACACAGTCCTGGTCTGGTTCCCCTGTGTGTTCCTGTGGACCTGTTCTCCGGTTTACCTGCTGTACCTGCAGCTCCGCCCGCACCGTGGCGTCATCCCCCTGTCCAGACTCTGCTGCAGCAAGACGGTGACACAACAATAACACTACACAACTACACAACAACACCACAACAACACAACAACAAAACAAAAAACAACAACACAAAAACAACATAACAAAAACAAACACCACCACAACAACAACACCACCAGAACAACAAAACAACACAACAACATAAACAATAACAACCTAAACAACAACACAACAACACAAACAAACACAAAAACAACAACACAACAGACAACCCAGACCCAGACAACCCAGACAACAGTGTCTGTCTCCGTTTGAGCCTCTCTGTCTCTGTCTGTCTCTGTGTCTCCGTTTGAGCCTCTCTGTCTCTATCTGTCTGTGTCTCCATTTGAGCCTCTCTGTCTCTGTCTGTCTCCGCGTCTCCGTTTGAGCCTCTCTGTCTCTGTCTGTCTCCGCGTCTCCGTTTGAGCCTCTCTGTCTGTCTCTTTGTCTCCATTTGAGCCTCTCTGTCTCTGTCTGTCTCCGTTTCAGCTTCTGTCTCTCAGTCTGGCGTCTGTCTGTCTGCTGGAGATGTTTTACTTCCTGGTAAAGAAGAACGAAGAGATCCAGAACCACCTGCTAATCCTGATTGGTCCGCTGATCAGAAGCCTCACTCTGGTATGTCACTGGTTGCCACGGCAACACTGCAGCTCCACCAATTGACCACTCTATAATTTACAGATAGAGCTGGTCTAGACCGCTCTATAATTTACAGATAGAGCAGGTCTAGACCGCTTTGTAATTTACAGATAGAGCAGGTCTAGACCGCTCTATAATTTACAGATAGAGCAGGTCTAGACCACTCTATAATTTACAGGTAGAGCAGGTCTAGACCGCTCTATAATTTACAGATAGAGCAGGTCTAGACCGCTCTATAATTTACAGATAGAGCAGGGTTAGGGGTTAACCCCCTAAACCCTAACCCAGTCTGGATCCAGACAGAGCGGTCTAGACCTGCTCTATCTGGAGCTGGTCCCACAGCTTATAATTAAGTTTAATATGATTGGGTTAGGGTATGATATGATGATTTCAACCTCCTTCTCTTCCTTTCCTCCTCTTCCTCTCCTCCTCTTCCTTCTCTTCATCTCCTGTCCTCCTTTTTCACCTCCTCCTCTTCCTCTCCTCTCTGCTTCTTCCTCTCCTCCTCTCCTCTTCCTCCTCTTCCTCTCCTTTCCTCATCTTCCTTCTCCTTGTCCTCTTCCTCTCCTCCTCCTCCTGTCCTCCTCTTCCTCCTATTCCTCTCCTCCTCCTCCTGTCCTCCTCTTCCTCCTCCTCCTCTCCTCCTCTTCCTCCCCTGCTCTTCTCCAGGCTCTGTCTGTGGTTATAATCCAGTTTGAGAGGATGAAGGGCAGTCGTTCCTCCGTCCTCCTCTTCCTCTTCTGGAGTCTTCTGGTTCTTTGCTCCGTCGTTCCTCTGAAGGTCAACGTCCAGCTGATTATTGATCAGGTATTAATTAATTAATAATAATATTTAATATTAATTAGAGCTTACACTCTATGAGGGTTACATCTCTTTCAATCACTTATTACTGAATATAGTTTATATATAGTTATAGTATATATAATTATGTTATATTATAATACAGCTGTATTCAGATGATATCCGGCTGTATTCAGATGATATCAGTTGTATTTAGATGATATCAAGCTGTATTCAGATGATATCCAGCTGTATAGGCTGCTGAGTCTCAGGAAAACTTTAACATGAGTAACTATGAAAATAATTTAACATGAAATAAATAATCATGGGGGGCGTGGCTGAACACCATGGAATGAGGTCGCATTTCCTGTGGCTTCTCCAAGAAATGGCATTTATTTTTACTTTTAAAGCACAGTTTGACATTATCTTAATGTAAAAAATACTCTAAGGATTTTTTGCAACGTTTGTTTGGTCACACATCCTTTTTTTCAACCTCCTTCTTTGACTGTTGACGCTTCTAAATGTCCGCCGAAGCAGGCCACAAATAACCCTCGGACTTGGCGTGCTGGCTCCTGCTGCTGGAGAGCTTGGACAAACGGGTCCCCACGGACATATCCACCATCACTTTGGCTCATATTGGTCGGCGAAGGGCGATTGTACCACTGTTCCTACCAGCAGCAGAAGGTAGTGAGTACCATATATCGCAAAAAAGGACTGTTGTGCCCCACTAGCGTTTGGTTAACTAGTCCGCTAGCTAACATTGCGGCTAACACTGTTAGCGCCTGGAAGAAAACTTTTGAGCATTAAAGACTCTATTTTGAACCTCCTTAACTGAGCTGCACCCCAGCGTTTACATACGTATATTGTCATTTGAGACCTTGCATGCTTGGTAACTCCCTGTCATGGGTGACAAAAAAGATTCCGCCAAGCCTCGGGCTAAAAGAAATCCTACAGAGCAGGCTTCCAGTGCAGCCTTGGCGTCAACCACACCCGTAGGCAGTGAGGGGTCACCACTCACGCTGGAAATGTTTGTCAAGGCCCTTGAGGGATTGAAACAAGACATATATGATGCACTGGGCTCAAAGATTGACTCGTTTTCTAGTACACTGCGGTCTGAAATGACTCTGTTTAAGGCGGAGCTGTAATCATCTGTGACCACACTGCAGACAACAGTGGACCTGCATGCATCTACCATAAAAGACCTCAAACTGTCTGCTACCACCTGCAGTGACAACTTAGCCAATCTCATTGGCACAGTGAATTTACTCAAAGGTGAAATTAGCATACTTAAAGCTAAATGTGATGACTTAGAGGGAAGATCAAGACGTAACAATGTGCGCCTGGTGGGTCTCCCAGAGGGTCTGGAAGGTCCGCGTCCCAGAGAATTCATTTCTACACTTCTGCAGGACCTACTACATCTGGATGAGGCTCCTCTTCTTGACTGAGCCCACATGTCACTTCGACAACGACCCAATGAAGGGGCTGCGCCACAACCTGTCATCATCAGAGTCCACTATTTCCACATCAGAGACCAGATTCTGCGTTGAGCTGAGGAAGCCAGCCCTTTGCTACACCTTGGCAAGAAACTATCAATCTTTCCCAATTTCTCCCCTTCTGTTGCCAAGAAGCGCTCAGAATTTGTGGAGGCTAAGCGTCTCCTGCACACCTGCCCAGGCGTCAAATTCGGCCTCTACTATCCGGCTGAGCTGAGGATCACTTTGCCGGGTGGAGCTCTCCGAAAATTTACGGATCCTGCTCTTGCAATGGCCTTTATTAACAAAGACTTGAGGAAGTCTACTTCTCCAGACCCAGAATGAGAGGAGCAGCGATACAGTCCTGTCAAAGAACATATTACTCTTATGTTATCTATGTTATTGAGTGATACTGCATCCTTTTTGATTTACTTACTAATTAACTTTCCTAATGCCATTTTCAAAGTCCGTTTTCCCTTAGCCACTTATCTCACTAACATATTCCCTTTCTTTATTAGTAGACTCCTGCAGTAAATAGCGGCATTATATATTGGTTTACTGTGCTTTTCTTTTTTTCTTTTCTTTTTTCTCTTCCATATACTACATATGCGGCCTAAAAGTTGCCATCATCTTGGCCTGTAATGGAGCCTTTGTTAGCCAGTAGGTCTTCTATGTTTTTTAGGAAGAGCCCAGGGGCTTGTAATGGGGGGGACACCCGCATCTTGTTTGGGAAATTGTGGGTGGGAAAATGTTCATTAGCTTGCTTGTTAGTTCATCTGTTCTTGTTTGTTTTTAGGTTCACTACAACCGGTCTTCTTATGCTCACAGTGCCACAGTTCGTTCATCCCCCTTTCTCTCTGTGTCTCCAAGTATGATTCAGATTGGTTCAATGAGGCAGCCAGCTGGGGACATGCTCAGAATCTGTAGTTGGAACTGTAAAGGTTTAAACCATCCAATAAAACGTAGTAAAGTACCATCTCCGTCACTTGGGCGCACAGATTGCATTCCTTCAGGAGACTCCATTCTGATCCACAAGTCCATACCTTTTGTCTCTTCCAGTACTATCCTAGACCCTAATGGTAGATATGCTATTGTCACAGGGCATATTCATAGTACCAAACTGATTCTTGCTAATATATATGCCCCAAACTGGGATGATGCAGACTTTTTTTGTAATCTGTTTTCTAGGATCCCTGATATGTCGTCACATTTGCTTGTGCTCGGGGGTGATTTTAATTGCTGGTTGGGCTCATTGGATCGGTCTTCCTCTAAACCTACTACTACTTCAAAATCTTCCAAAGTTATTAAAAACTTTTTTCAAGAATTCTCAGTCACCAATTTGTGGCGCTTCTTTAACCCCACAGGCAGGGAATATTCGTTGTTCTCACCTGTACACCGTACTTACACGCGCATTGATTACTTATTCTTAGACAATAGACTTATACCCTTAGTTCGCTCATGTTCTTATAGCTCCATCGTCATATCCGACCATGCTCCCCTGACTTTGGATCTTGCAGTAGGTGGTGAGCTGAATTCCCGGGCTCCTTTGCGCTTTAACACACGTTTGCTGTCCGATGACAAATTTGTCTCTTTTCTGAATGCTCAGCTAGATCTTTTTATAGAAACAAATGAATCACCTAATGTCTCACCGTCTCTTTTATGGGAGACTTTTAAAGTCTATATTAGGGGACAAATTATGTCATACGCGAGCTATGAGAGGAAACAACGAAGAAAGAAAATATCTGATCTGATGACTCAAATATTACAATTGGATAATGTATATGCAGCATCACCTTCCCCTAACGTATATAAGGACCGCTTGTCTTTACAGGCTGAGTTTGACAATTTGGCATCAGCCCAAACTGAGGACATGCTACTAAAGTCACGATATGCTCATTATGAATACGGAGACAAACCAAGTAAGCTGCTTTCTGACCAACTACGCCAAGCTTGTTCAATACATCAAATCACCCAGGTCCAGATTCCCACTGGGGTAACGATTGACCCTAAGTGAATTAATGACGAATTTAAGCGCTTTTAAACATCTTTGTATACGTCTGAACAGTCAACTGAGCCCTCAGATTTTGATTCTTTTTTCAGCTCCATTACTGTCCCTAGTATTGACCCCACCTCCAACCTCCAGCTGGAAGAGCCTATAACATTGGGGGAAATTCAAAGAGCGGCGGGTAAAATGCATTGCTCTAAATGTCCCGGCCCAGACGGGTATCCTATTGAATTCTATAGGAAGTTTATGGATAGGATAGCCCCTCTTCTTCTTAAAATGTTTTTATATTCAGTGGACACTGCCTCTCTTCCCCAGACGATGTCACAGGCCTCTATTTCTTTGATATTAAAAAAAGATAAATACCCTCTTTTTTGTGGATCCTATCGACTAATTTCATTACTGAATGTGGACTACAAAATCCTAGCTAAACTACTGGCCATGCGTCTGGAAACAGTTTTGCCATCTATAATCTCCCCTGACCAGACTGGATTTATTAGGAATAGATATGCTTTTTCAAATGTTAGGCGCCTATTTCATGTTATGTACAACTCTTCAAATGCCGCTGAGCCTGAATTTGTAATTTTCTTGGATGCTGAGAAGGCTTTCGACAGGGTGGAGTGGGGCTATCTTCTCCATATTTTAGGGAAGTTTGGCCTTGGTGAGAAAATTATTGCATGGATTCGTCTGTTGTATTCATCTCCACTTGCGTCAGTCCGAACCAATAACGACCATTCAAACTGTTTCCCCCTCTTCAGAGGCACTAGACAGGGATGCCCACTGTCCCCTTTGCTTTTTGCTGTTGCTATTGAGCCCCTAGCTATCGCACTTCGGTCTAATCCTAACATTACCGGGGTGACTAGAGGCAGCCTTGAGCAGAGGTTTCACTTTATGCAGATGATCTGCTTCTTTATATTTCTAGGCCTAATTCTTCTATCCCAACTGCACTCTCGCTCCTTCAGCTATTTGGCTCAATCTCTGGCTACAAGCTAAATTTGGATAAGAGCGAAATATTCCCAGTAAACGCTGCCGCTCAGAAATTTCCTTACCAAACAATCCCATTTAAGCTAGTCTACGACAAATTTACATATCTCGGGGTCCAGGTGACAAAAAAATGTAACAATCTTTTTAAGTATAATTTCCATCCCCTCTTTACTAGAACACGGGACGATTTTGAGAGGTGGTCCCTACTACTTTTATCTGTGGCTGGCCGGATAAACACAGTAAAGATGAATATTTTACCCAAATTTTCTTTCTTATTTCAATGCATCCCAATCTTTATTCCGAAATTGTTCTTTAGGAAACTTGATGGGGCTATTTCGGCATTTATCTGGAATAACAGGACCCGGAGAATCCGTAACATATTTCTCCAGAGGCCAAGGGTGCTGGGGGGAATGGCCTTACCTAATTTTAATTATTACTATTGGGCAACCTACCTCCGTATACTCCACCACTGGCTGCGTGCCGACAGTTTACACAATTCCCCAGCGTGGTTGAAACTGGAGGCAGCCTCGTGTTTGCTATGCTCACTGGCCGCTCTGGTCTACACATCCAAGGGCTCAGTCTGCTCAGAATACTGTCAAAATATTCTAGTTAAGACTACTCTCAAGATGTGGAACCCGTTTAGATGCCATTTTGGGCTGAAAATTGTTGTTTTTGAAAAAATGCTAATAAAAAGAGCTTTGAAAAAAATAAAATAAATAATCATAAAATCTGTGGATATACCCCCCCCCCCTTTTGCAGTGACTTATTTTAATTTAGACAGTAGCAAACATTTCTTAAAACAGCTGCTGTAGCTAAAGGACAACGCATGTTTTTCTCTGGTTACTCACTATTGTAACAGTGAGAAGGGTTAGTTAATCTGAGATGTAGGGTTAGTAACCTGAGATGTAGGGTTAGTTAATTTCAAATGTAGGGTTAGTTAATCTGAGATGTAGGGTTAGTTAATCTAAAATGTAGGGTTAGTTAATCTGAGAAGTAGGGTTGGTTAATCTGAGATGTAGGGTTAGTTAATCTGAGATGTAGGGTTAGTTAATCTGAGATGTAGGGTTAGTTAATCTGAGATGTAGGGTTGGTTAATCTGAGATGTAAGGTTAGTTAATCTGAGATGTAGGGTTGGTTAATCTGAGATGTAGGGTTGGTTAATCTGAGATGTAGGGTTGGTTAATCTGAGATGTTTTATTTAAATATTCTCTGCTGTTTCAGGGTTTCTTGTCTGACACTGTTCGTTTCGTTGCCTTCTTCGTCTGTTTTTTGCTCCAACTCATTGAACTCGTCCTCAGTTGCTTTACGGACTGCCGACCGCTTTCTGACAAACACACACAGGTAACACACACACACACGCCCACACGCACACGCACACACACACACACGCACGCACACACACACACACACATATATATATATACAGTGAGTATAATAAGTATTTGAACACCCTGCTATTTTGCAAGTTCTCCCACTTAGAAATCATGGAAGGGTCTGAAATTGTCATCGTAGGTGCATGTCCACTGTGAGAGACATAATCTAAAAAACATAATCCAGAAATCACAATGTATTATTTTTTAACTATTTATTTGTATGATACAGCTGCAAATAAGTATTTGAACACCTGAGAAAATCAATGTTAATATTTGGTACAGTAGCCTTTGTTTGCAATTACAGAGGTCAAATGTTTCCTGTAGTTTTTCACCAGGTTTGACACACTGCAGAAGGGATTTTGGCCCACTCCTCCACACAGATCTTCTCTAGATCAGTCAGGTTTCTGGGCTGTCGCTGAGAAACACGGAGTTTGAGCTCCCTCCAAAGATTCTCTATTGGGTTTAGGTCTGGAGACTGGCTAGGCCACACCAGGAACCTTGATCTACTTCTTCCAGAGCCACTCCTTGGTTATCCTGGCTGTGTGCTTCGGGTCATTGTCATGTTGGAAGACCCAGCCTCGACTCATTGGCAAACTTAAGACGGCCTTGACATGTGCTGGTTTAAGCAGGGGAACCTTCCGTGCCATGCATGATTTCAAACCATGACGTCTTAGTGTATTACCAACAGTAACCTTGGAAACGGTGGTCCCAACTCTTTTCAGGTCATTGACCAGCTCCTCCCGTGTAGTTCTGGGCTGATTTCTCACCTTCCTTAGGATCATTGAGACCTCACGGGGTGAGATCTTGCATGGAGCCCCAGTCCGAGGGAGATTGACAGTCATGTTTAGCTTCTTCCATTTTCTAATGATTGCTCCAACAGTGGACCTTTTTTCACCAAGCTGCTCTGCAATTTCCCCGTAGCACTTTCCAGCCTTGTGGTGTACAATTTTGTCTCTAGTGTCTTTGGACAGCTCTTTGGTCTTGGCCATATTAGTAGTTGGATTCTGGACAGGTGTCTTTATGCAGCTAATGACCACAAACAGGTGCCTCCAATTTAGGATAATAAATGGAGTGGAGGTGGACATTTTGAAGGCAGACTAAAAGGTCTTGGAGGGTCAGAATTCTAGCTGATAGACAGGTGTTCAAATACTTATTTGCAGCTGTATCCTACAAATAAATAGTTAAAAAATCATACATTTTGATTTCTGGATGTTTTTTTTAGATTATGTCTCTCACAGTGGACATGCACCTACGATGACAATTTCAGACCCCTCCATGATTTCTAGGTGGGAGAACTTGCAAAATAGCAGCGTGTTCAAATACTTATTTTCCTCACTGTATGTCCGTAATATAAACTGTTGTATAAATTGATCCAGAGAGGAAAACATTTCGTGAAGTTTTCAGATGCTCTGCAACCAATATCAAACCTTAACATATTAAATATATTAGATTAATATATATTAATATATATCAATTAATATAATAAATCTATATAAATATATATGAATATAAATATCAAAAGTGTTTAATTGATCTTTCTTCTTCATCACACTGTTAAATGTGAGTTCATGTCACCATCTTTTTCTCTTGTTAGAACCAATGTCCAGAAGAAGATGCCTCGTTTCTCTCCAACTTCTTCTTCTTCTGGTTCAGCAGGTAGGAACATCACAACCCTAACTCTAACCCATGACAAGGCCACGCAGTCACAACATCTCCCCTAACCCTGACCCTAACCCATGAGCAAGGCCACGCAGTCACAACATCTCCCCTGACCCTAACCCAATAAGCAAGGCCACGTAGTCATAACATCTCCCCTAACCCTGACCCTAACCCATGAGCGAGGGTTCGGTTTAGGGGAGACCCTAACCCTGGAGATGGGGTTAGGCTTAGGGGAGACCCTAACCCTGGAGATGGGGTTAGATTTAGGGAACACCATAACCCTGGATGGGGGTAGGGTTAGGGTCTAACTAGTGAACTAACTGGGATGTTTTATAAAGACTACGTGACGTAGAACTACCACCAACTCTGCTGAGAATAATAACTAATAGTAACGTTCTTGTGTTTTGTGTCCTGGTCAGTTTGGTGGTCCAAGGTTACCGGCGCCCCCTGCAGGCTGCAGACCTGTGGTCTCTCCGGGACCAGGACTCATCAATCCGGATCATGACGGACTTAGAGAAGTTCTGGAGTCAGAGCTGCAAACAGCTGCAGTACAACACATTTTAATATTAACATCGATTCATATTTAATCTGAATGTTACAGATGTCTGTATTTATTTGTTTGTAAGTATTGTAAGAGCACTGTAATTATGTGTGTGTGTATATATATATATATATATATTTATTTATTTATTTATTTATTTATTTATTTATTTATTTATTTATTTATATATACTGTATATACATACACTACCGGTCAAAAGTTTGGGGTCACAGAAATTCCCATTGCACTCCATTGTAGACAGAATGCCAGCTGAGATCAGTTGCATTGTTTTTTTAACCAAGGCAGTAATCAGATTACATTATGTGCTTACATAATAGTAAAATGGTTCTCCAATGTTTTTCTAGTTTTTTATTTTTAAATGATAGATTAGTACACAGAATGTGCCTTTGGAACATTGAATGAATGGTTGCTGGTAATGGGCAATGTAGATATTGCATTAAAGATCAGCCCCCCCACCCAAATTATCAGGTATTATGTCTATAATGGAGTGGTATGGAAATGTATAAGTGACCCCAAACTTTTGATTTACTTTGACTAACTTTTGTAGTGTATACATGTATATGTATTTAACCCTCATGTTGTCCTCATGTTGTCCTATATCAATGTTCTTTTTAATTACCCAAAATAACATGATGGATTCCACACAACGCTTTTTGCCAAGTACAAATTTACATACATACATTCCTTAATTTCAGTCGAAATTATTCCTAATTTCAAAATTAAAAAATAACTGTAAAACTAAAGTTATAAAATAAGTGTTACGTAGTGTTAAAAACGTCAAAAAAAGTGACAAACATTGAAAAAAGAGTCAAAAGTGTTGAAAAAAGAGACAAAAACATGATAAAAAGTTAAAAACATCGATAAAAAGCGTCAACAACAGTGTTGATTTTCAGTTTTTACGAGAAGACAACGCGAGGGTTAATTGTACGTTACTGTCACATACACACTCAGTGGGCGGCCATTTACCGCCCAGGCTTGTTATGATGTTCTGTAGGGGGAAACGTTTAGATTCTGGACCCTCGTTGTCCCATTCCCATTCCCATTCCTGGTCCCAGTCGTGGTCCTGGTTCCGGTCCTGGTCCCAGTCTGGTAGTGTTTCTGCTCCTACAGAAGAAACGCTGCTGCTGAGGAGGAACAGGAAGGGGCGGGGCTATGGCCTCTTCCTCCTGCAGGCTCTGGGGCAAAGCTTTGGGTTCTACTTCCTGTCTGGGACACTATGTCTCCTCCTGCACGACGCCTTCATGTTCGCCGTCCCGCAGGTGCTCAGGTAAGGGTTAAAGGTCAGAGTTAAGGTCATTTACATTTAAGCCAACCACAGTGAACAAAGTATGTACTGGAACAACATAACAAATGAACAAGAAAAACAAGAAAAATGAAGAGATTTGAATAAAATCTGAATTTCCAGAGTCAGATCCTAACAGTAGTTACCTCATGACACGACAAGCAGGTCTAGACCACTCTATAATTTACAGATAGAGCAGGTCTAGACCGCTCTATAATTTACAGATAGAGCAGGTCTAGACCGCTCTATAATTTACAGAAAGAGCAGGTCTAGACCACTCTATAATTTACAGATAGAGCAGGTCTAGACCGTTCTATAATTTACAGATAGAGCAGGTCTAGACCGCTCTATAATTTACAGATAGGGCAGGTCTAGACCTCTCTATAATTTACAGATAGAGCAGGTCTAGACCTCTCTATAATTTACAGATAGAGCAGGTCTAGACCGCTCTATAATTTACAGATAGAGCAGGTCTAAACCACTCTATAATTTACAGATAGAAAAGGTCTAGACCACTCTATACAAAATATTATTATTATTATTATTATTATTATTATTGTTACTATTATTGTTATTGTTGTTGTCGTTGTTGTTGCCAGTCTGCTGCTGTCCTTTATGAGCGATGGAGACGCTGAGATGTGGAAGGGCTTCCTGTTCGCCGCGCTGCTTTTCCTGCTCTCCTGTCTCCAGTCGCTGCTGCATCATCAGTACATGTTCCACTGCTTCACCGTGGGGATGAGGGTGAAGTCTGCCGTCATGGGACTGGTCTACAGGAAGGTAAGAGAGGCAGGCAGACAGGGAGACAGACAAAGTTCTCTGTATTTGAATCCTCAGTGTCTGCGGATCAGCAGTGTAGTTAATAAAGTTCTCTGTTTTTGAATCCTCAGTGTCTGCGGATCAGCAGTGCAGCTCGGCAGCAGTGCACTCTGGGAGAAATCATCAACCTGGTATCAGCCGACACTCAGAAGCTGATGGACGTTGTAGTTTATTTCAACAGTCTGTGGGCCGCTCCCATCGAGATCGCCCTCTGCTTCTACTTCCTGTGGCAGGTCAGTGATAAAAATGTTGGACTGAACCAATAGGCTTGTTCGAGATGAACTGCGCCTCGCCTGTAAAGTAGACGAGAACAGGCGGCAGCAGCGGGGGCGGGGACAAAAAGCTGCGGTAAAGTCGGACAGTTTCCAGCCGCCTTCAGGCTGGACAGGAAGTGACGAAAACACTGTAGTGCGATTCTGATTTAATAAAATATAATCAGACCCACATATCAGCTTGTACACAGTCTCCAGTTGTTTTAATTATGACAGAGTAGCTGTCAAAGTGCTCTACATGCGATCTGTTGCTGATTTTAATTAACAACCCACTGTAGATGATCCGTGATCTGAAAGGATTTAGTCTCTCTGACTTCTTAACGTCACTATCAGCCACACAACATATGTTCTGTACAGAAAAAGTCTTTATATCAGACAAATAGCAATTAAAATCCCTCCGATTAAAAAATAATAAAAGGTTTATATAAAACGTCATCATGTTGAGTTGATTGTGAACCAATCAGCTGAGAGGCCGGCAATTTCCAGCATGCTCGGGGTCCGCCTGGCTCTTGCAGTCGGTAAAAACCAAATGCGCCGCCTGGGTCTCAGAACTGCGGCCGCCTTGCTCTCGTGAGATTATCGTTGACCACGTGTGCATGACGTCAGAGCAAGTCGGGATCAAGTCGGACACAAATCTAACCGGCATGCAACGGGCACCGATCGCCGGTGATCGATTCTGCGCAGACCTGGCTCATCTCGAACGAGCCTATTCTCTCTATCTTGTTACTATTCTCCAGTTGGACTGAACCATTATATCTTGTTACTCTTCTGCAGTTGGACTGAACCATTATATCTTGTTACTCTTCTGCAGTTGGACTGAACCATTATATCTTGTTACTCTTCTGCAGTTGGACTGAACCATTATATCTTGTTACTCTTCTGCAGTTGGACTGAACCATTAACAAAATGAGATACATTAAGTGATTAAATAATATTAAACACTCTGAGGAGGTGTTACAGTACCAATGGTGATGTTACTGTAATCTCAGCTGGTCTGATTGGTTGACTGATTGACTGACTGATTTGAATGATTGGTCCCCAGCTCCTGGGTCTGTCTGCTCTCGCTGGACTCGTCGTAATTGTTCTGATCTTCCCTCTGAACGGAGTCATCGCCAAACTGAGAAGCAAACTGCAGGTTATTATATTATTATTATTATTATTATTATTATTATTATTATTATTGTTATTATTGATTGCAGGTGAGATTAATCGCCTGTTCTGATTGCAGGTGTGACAGGGCGCATGGCGACCGTCACGGTCATTATATTTATATTTATACATGGGTCTCCTTATGTAGACCAGTGTTTTGCCGGTGTTTGAAGCCTTCTGGATACTTCCCGCCTGAGCCACCCCTGTAGTGTTATTGATAATGGTTTGGTCCATTTCAGGGGTGTGCTGCCGGGCTATTTAGAGGGAGGCTTCAGTGAGTCGGGGGGGCTGAAAGTAGTCAGACGGAGGTCTGGAGAGAGCCAAGTGAATTGTACCTTAAAGGCAATTTGTAAACAGCTGTATTTAGTTTGTTATTTTGTTTCTTTTCTGGTTTTGAAAGTGTTTGATTTTTATTATTCTTTTTTGATATTTTTTTGCCTTTTGTATTTTTGCCTTATGACCTTACTTTGGGAAAATAAAACATCCGATCTTAATTCAAAATCTCAGCTGTTGATTCATCCTTCCTGGTCCTCAGTCAGCGGCTACTGGTAACAGTAGGTGAGATTAGTCTCCTGTCCTGATTGCAGATGAGATTAATCTCCTGTCCTGATTGCAGGAGGTCCAGATGATGTTCATGGACGGTCGGATTAAGCTGATGAGCGAGATCTTGAGCGGGGTGAAGATCCTGAAGTTCTACGCCTGGGAGGCGGCCTTCCTGCGACGCGTCGGTGTCCTGAGAGACGGAGAACTTGCGGCCCTGAAGAAATCTCAGATCCTCTACTCCATCTCTCTGGCGTCCTTCAACTCCTCCTCCTTCCTGGTGAGTCTGGGGAGCCAATCAGGAGGCTGTGACATCACAACCTCAACAGTCTGGATTCCTTTAGTAGTTTGAGATGTATTGACCAATTATGGTTGAGATGTATTGACCAATCATGTTTGAGCTTTGGTTGAATCAAGTAAACATACTGTGTTGAGAGAAACAGACTTCCCAGTAGCAGAGAACTGTTTTCATTGATTGTTGGGTTTCTGTAAATAACTACTTAACATCCCAGAGTCCAGTCTAGACCTGCTCTTTATGGAAAGTCCTGGGAGATAAATAACATCCCAGAGTCCGGTCTAGACCTGCTCTTTATGGAAAGACCTGGGAGATAAATAACATCCCAGAGTCCGGTCTAGAGCTGCTCTTTATGGAAAGACCTGGGAGATAAATAACATCCCAGAGTCCGGTCTAGACCTGCTCTTTATGGAAAGACCTGGGAGATAAATAACATCCCAGAGTCCGGTCTAGACCTGCTCTTTATGGAAAGACCTGGGAGATAAATAACATCCCAGAGTCCGGTCTAGACCTGAATTGAATAAAAATTGAATTGAATTCAATAAAATTGAATTGAATAGACAGTCGGCGGATTGAGGCAGTAATCATACGAATATATGAGATATTTATATAAGATAAATACCAGCTGGTTATCATTAGCTTTCACTTGTGATTCACTTATTATTGTTGTTGTTGTTAATATTATTGTTATTATTGATGTTGTTGTTGTTGTTATATGTTAATTGAAATCTGGTCCTACCCAGATTGCCTTCTCGGTGTTTTGCGTCTACGTGCTGACCGATGAGCGGAACGTTCTGGATGCTCAGAAGATCTTCGTTTCTCTCGCTCTCATCAACATCCTGAAAGCTCCTCTGAGCCAGCTCCCCTTCGCCATGAGCACCGCCATGCAAGCAAGTCCCAGTCAATCACAGGCCTCCGTTCTGGCTACAGCCAATCACAGGCCTCCGTTCTGGCTACACCAGACAATTATGTAATGCAATATATTATTAAATAATATAACGGTTGGTAAGGCCGCATTCCTACACTTAGAATAATATAATAAGAATATATAATATATTATATTAATATATAATTATAGATTATATTATTCTAAGTGTAGGAATGCGGCCTTACTAACCATTATATTATATAATAATATATTATTGTAAGTGTAGGAATGCGGCCTTACTAACCATTATATTATATAATAATATATTATATTATGTAACCATTCCTACTCTGGTGTGTTCTTCTGTTCCAACTGGCTGAATGTGAACTAGATTGTTGGACTTGTAGTCCAGAACTACATCGCCTACAAAATTCTAACCACAGTCTTGCCACCACAAACTACTTTTAGCTAACGTTAGCTAGCGTTAGCTATTCTAGTTACTCCTAATGTGTACTCTGAATACTGTATTCTAGTCAATTCTAATGTGTACTTTGAATACTGTACTCCTATTACTCCTAATGTGTATTCTGATTACTGTTTTCTAGTTACTCCTAATGTGTACTTTGAATACTGTATTCTAGTTACTCCTAATGTGTACTCTGAATACGCGGGTACTTGTACTGCGTTCCTCTGTGTGACTGCCCTGTTGTCGTCGTCAGGCCGCTGTCTCTCTCAGACGCGTCGGGAACTTCCTCTGCTCCGACGAGCTGAAGCCAGACAACGTAGAGAGACTTCCTCACAGCCTCGGTATGACATCACACACCTGGACGTTAGCCTAGCTTAGCACAAGGACTGGAAGCAGGGCTCAACTGTTAGCCTAGTTTTTGAGTTCTGTGTTCGGTTTCTAGATGCAGTCGCCGTGGTGATTGAGGGCGGGACTTTCTCCTGGACCAATGAGGGGCCTCCGTGTCTGCAGAGGATCAGCATGGAGGTGAAGACGGGCTCCCTGGTGGCCGTGGTCGGCCATGTTGGCTCCGGGAAGTCGTCTCTGCTGGCTGCCATGTTGGGGGAGATGGAGAAGATAAGCGGCTCCGTCTCTGTTAAGGTCACAACAAACAATACAACCCTTTAAATTATTATTAAATTATTAAGGTTTTATTAAATAAAACTTTCTCAACATGTTTTTAACAGTGCTAAGCTATGTAACAGTGCTAAGCTATGATGTCATCAGGCGGGGTTGATGTCATCAGGCGGGGTTGATGTCATCAGGCGGGGGTGATGTCATCAGGCGGGGGTGATGTCATCAGGCGGAGTGATGTCATCAGGCGGTACCCATCATTCATTGGGTGTTTCGACCCTTATCGGAACACCCTCCCAATGGCGGGTGGGCAGTGGTGGCCATCTTTTCCTCCTGGCTCCCAGCTCAACTCCTCCCTCCTGCTCCTCCATAACCGTAACTTGGTATTTGGCGATTTTCCTTTCAATAGCAGGTTTACCCCCCCTCTTCCTATGGGACTATAAGCTCTATGAGGATGATCTTTGTTGCATCTTTAGACCACATCCGGCCTCAGGGTTGTCTGGACAACCTGGAGCACCGCAGCCTTCCTCCCAGGTGGACCTTCATGTCCCATGATTGTGCCTTTTGTAGCAGACTGGTTCTTGTTGTTGTTGGTGGCATCCCCCCTCCCTCACAAACTGGATAGACGTTGTTTTCCGAAGTGTTTGGCATTTCTTTTTCCTCTCCTGCTCTGAGGTGTTGACAAGTGTCATGAGCACCTTGTCGTGGCGCCATTTGTACCTTCCTTGGGTGAGAGCTTTTTGACACCCGGACAGGATGTTGGCTGTGGTGCCCCTCCCCCCACAGAGCCTCTCTCATGCCACACTTCTCTCAGCAGGAAGCAGATCCAATATCCATAGGCCCGCCCAGGTGACCTTCCTCTCGGGAAGATCCCACTTGGTCCAGGCTCCTGCCCTTAACCTTCATCTTTCCTCTTCCAGGTTCCGTACCTCCTCTTGAATCATGGCTCTCCTGTCACTGGTTCCCGTTTTCCTCCACTGTTGGGACTGGGAGAATCCAAGACCCTGTCTCTGTGCATGGCGCTCCAATTACATCACACAGCTATAATGGCTCTCAGCCTGTGCAACAGATGAATCAGCTGCCCACCTGATGAATCACCTGCCCACCTGCGTCCTGATCTTGTGATGACGCCTGCATGTCTGACTCTTCATCCTGGGAGTCTCTGTATGTCATTACGACTCTGCACTCCTCTACCACGGATGGCAGGGGACGTTGAAGCTGCCCTGATCTTGTGTAAAGTCCTACTGCAGTGAAACTTGGGGGGATTCCCAACCACTTTCGAAGGTACTTATTGATCTTCTTTTGCACTCCTTCAATGCATGTTATCGGGACTTCATACACAGTCAGCAGCCACATGAGACTTGGTAACAGTCAGTGTTGATAGAGCCAAGCTTTAAACTTCCCAGGGAGCCCTGATTTTTCAATCTTCCTCAGCCATTCCTACAACTGCTTTTCTGTACCGGCTATGTTGTTCCTGTCCAAAAGTGAGTCACCGAACCACTTTCCGAGACATTTGATTGGATTCTCCTCTATCGATGGATTTACTTCCTCTTGCACATGAAGCTAGGTCAACTTCCCGTTTCTGATAACCATACTCCTGGATTTTTTTGGCTTAAACTTCATTCTGGTCCACGTTGCCATGTGGTCCAGAGCAGTTAGTACCCACCATGCCTCCACATGGGTTGTGGTTATTGCGTGTTGTCGGATGCCTGACTCCATTTTTGGATCCCGGGCTTCCTTCTCCGCAGATTTTTCCTTCTACATGTAGCAGTGAAATAGTTCTGAATTGGTCAATGGTTGAGGAGTTCTATATATCTCCTCCAGATCCTCCTCAACAACTTCCACAGCTTCCAAAGGAGCATTTGGCATTTCTTGTACACCTTGAAGGGTATACCGCTTGGGTTGGATGATTCACTGATGTTGAGCTCTTTTTCTGGGTTCTTTCTACTGTTGATTCTTGGTATGGCATTCAGGGCCTGGTTTCTCGGGTGTCATTATAGGTCTCCCTCAAGAACGTCTCCACATCTCCTCTTGGGCTGGTCAGCCTTCCAGATTTTGCTTCACCCAGCAGTGTTATGGTGAACCAGAAGGGGTCTTTTGGTGAACTTGGATCTTTGGTTCTTCCTATCCTTCCTCTTCTTCCGAGGGCTTTCTGCTCTCCGGAGTCTGCAGAGGCAATTCTGGAGTTGACTCGTCAGATCCTTGATTCCTTCCCTTCCATCAGCAGGGGCTCTTTAGAATTGCTTGATGAGTCTTGATTTCTCTCCTCATATGATAAAGTTCCCTTTCTCTTCTACTTGGCTGGTCTGCAGGCTTGATTTTTTTCCAAACCGCTCCCTTGCCAGGTTGTAGGTTATTGTTGTGAGAGTTTTGACTTTCTGCTCAGCTGTCCCAGCTAGTGTTGTTTCTAGCGCTTTGTCAAGATCTTGGTCTACCACTCTTTGTTGTCGCTCATCTTGGGCCATTTGATCCGTTTCCTCACAGGATGGGGTTGGCTCCCTGGGGAGGCATCATGTGGGGCCCTTCTGAGATCTTGAGGTGACACAGGTGCTGAGAGATCTCCACTGCTGTGGGGTGCTTCCTGCCTGGAGTTCTCCTGCATCTCACCAGGTGCTACCGCTGTGTGCTGCTCCTGTGACCCCTCTTATCCACAGTTGGTTCAACTTTGATGTATCTTAAGCCCTCTTTTGTTCTTGCAGATCTTTCCGCAATGACACCTTACTTCTAATGACCCCCCCGTTACTGTTGTTTGAATGAGCCGTCCTTAGAGGCCTCGGGGAAGACTAGGTGGAGAGATTATATTTCCAACCTGGCCTAGGAATGCCTCAAAACCCCCTAGTTGGAGCTGTTTAATGTGGCTCGGGAAATGGAAATTTGGGGTCTTGAAGCCTGCTGCCCCCACGACCCAATACCGGATAAGCGGATGAAGATGGATGGATGGATGTTTTCTGTGTGGTTGCAGGTTTACAGTGCCTTGCGAAAGTATTCGGCCCCCTTGAACTTTTCAACCTTTTGACACATTTCAGGCTTCAAACATAAAGATATACATTTTTTATTTTTTGTGAAGAATCACTAACAAGTGGGTCAAATTGTGAAGTGGAACGAAATCTATTGGATATTTTAAAGTTTTTTAGCAAATAAAAAACTGAAAAGTGGTGCGTGCAAAATTATTCGGCCCCTTTGCGTTAATACTTTGTAGAGCCACCTTTTGCTGCGATTACAGCATGCAAGTCGCTTGGGGTATGTCTCTATCAGTTTTGCACATCGAGAGACTGACATTCTTGCCCATTCTTCCTGGCAAAACAGCTCGAGCTCAGTGAGGTTGAATGGAGAGCGTTTGTGAACAGCAGTTTTCAGCTCTTTCCACAGATTCTCGATTGGATTCAGGTCTGGACTTTGACTTGGCCATTCTAAGACCAGGATACGTTTATTTGTGAACCATTCCTTTGTGGATTTTGCTGTCTGTTTGGGATCATTGTCTTGTTGGAAGATAAATCTCCGTCCCAGTTTCAGGTCTTTTGCAGACTCCAACAGGTTTTCATCCAGAATGGTCCTGTATTTGGCTGCATCCTTCTTCCCCTCAATTTTAACCATCTTCCCTGTCCCTGCTGAAGAAAAGCAGGCCCAAACCATGATGCTGTCACCACCATGTTTGACAGTGGGGATGGTGTGTTGAGGGTGATGAGCTGTGTTGCTTTTACGCCAAACATATTGTTTTGCATTGTGGCCAAAAGGTTCGATTTTGGTTTCACCTGACCAGAGCACCTTCTTCCACATGTTTGGTGTGTCTCCCACGTGGCTTGTGGCAAACTTTAGACAAGACTTTTTATGGATATCTTTGAGAAATGGCTTTCTTCTTGCCACTCTTCCATAAAGGCCAGATTTGTGCAGTGTACGACTGATTGTTGTCCTATGGACAGACTCTCCCACCTCAGCTGTAGTTCTCTGCAGTTCATCCAGAGTGATCATGGGCCTCTTGGCTGCATCTCTGATCAGTCTTCTCCTTGTCTGAGCTGAAAGTTTAGAGGGAGGTCAGGTCTTGGTAGATTTGGAGTGGTCTGATACTCCTTCCCTTTCAAAATGATCGCTTGCACAGTGCTCCTTGGGATGTTTAAAGCTTGGGAAATCTTTTTGTATCCAAATCCGGCTTTAAACTTCTCCACAACAGTATTACGGACCTGCCTGGTGTGTTCCTTGGTCTTCATGATGCTCTCTGCGCTTTCAACAGAGCCCTGAGACTATCACAGAGCAGGTGCATTCATACAGAGACTTGATCACACACAGGTGGATTCTATTTATCACCATCAGTCATTTAGGACAACATTGGATCATTCAGAGATCCTCGCTGAACTTCTGGAGTGAGTTTGCTGCACTGAAAGTAAAGGGGCCGAATAATTTTGCACGAACCACTTTTCAGTTTTTTATTTGCTAAAAAAGTTTAAAATATCCAATAGATTTCGTTCCACTTCACAATTGTGTCCCACTTGTTGGTGATTCTTCACAAAAAAATAATTTTTTTATATCTTTATGTTTGAAGCCTGAAATGTGTCAAAAGGTTGAAAAGTTCAAGGGGGCCGAATACTTTCGCAAGGCACTGTATATATTAAACAATATTTATGTATGTGACTAATGTTAGAATCCTCTCTCAGTGATATATTGCCTTCGTCCCCCAGCAGGCCTACGTCCCCCAACAGGCCTACGTCCAGAACCTCTCTCTGATAATGAAGGACATAATGTCTGTGTCCACAGGGTTCACTAGCCTACGTCCCCCAACAGGCCTGGATCCAGAACGTCTCTCTGATAATGAAGGACATGTTGTCTGTGTCCACAGGGTTCACTGGCCTACGTCCCCCAACAGGCCTGGATCCAGAACGCATCTTTGAAGAACAACATTTTGTTTGGTGAAGAGAGGACAGACAGCTGGTACCAGCGGGTTCTGGAGGCATGTGCTCTGTTGCCGGACCTGGACATCCTGCCGGCTGGAGATGCCACAGAGATTGGAGAGAAGGTACCAACTATATCTATCTATCTATCTATCTATCTATCTATCTATCTATCTATCTATCTATCTATCTATCTATCTATCTATCTATCTATCTATCGATAGATAGATAGAGATATAGATATATATATTGTATATCTATATCTATATATCTATATATATCTATATATCTATATCTATATAGATATATCTATATATCTATATCTATATAGATATATCTATATAGATATATCTATATATATATCTATATATCTATATCTATATATATCTATATCTATATATATATATATATACATATATATATCTATATATATATATCTATATATATATATATATATATATATATATATATATATATATATATATATAGGTATATATATATCTCTGTAGTCTTAGCAACCCCTCTATAGGAACTCGCGGCCCGATTTTGACTCTGTAATCTCTATTTTTGTTCTCTGATGATGTATTTCCTGTCTGCAGGGTCTTAACCTGTCTGCAGAACTGTAAGTTGTGTCTTTAACCCTAACCCTGTAATGGGTTTCTGTCTGCAGGGTCTTAACCTGTCTGCAGGACTGTAAGTTGTGTCTTTAACCCTAACACTGTAATGGGTTTCTGTCTGCAGGGTCTTAACCTGTCTGGCGGCCAAAGACAAAGGGTGAGTCTGGCTCGGGCCGTCTACAGGAGGTCAGATGTTTACCTGATGGACGACCCGCTGTCTGCCGTCGATGCTCATGTTGGACAACACATCTTTGATTGTGTCATCGGACCTCGAGGACTCCTCAAAGACAAGGCAAGACCCTGACCCTGTATCCCAATCATCTCACTTTCCTCCGACGGGCTTCCAGCGACGTTCTCTGTCCTTTTAGAAAGAACAGCATGGAATCCTGTAATTATAATAATTAATAAACATAAAATTAATAAATCTGTACAACAGCACCTTGGCTCATAGAATAAAATGTAAAACATTCAAACATCTCTCTCTTATTAACAGGAAATTGAGCTCTTGAGGATCAGTCCAGAATATTTAAAGAAGCTGCCGTTGTTGGGTTGTACCCACGTGGTTAAACACACTAATTGTAGGATTCTTTTGATGAAGTGGGCGTTCAGACTGTGTCGGCTGTGTGTTAGGCTGCAGCGGGAGGGGGGAGAGATGTCATTGGACCTAAAGCCATCCGTGTGAAACGCTGCTGTGACCGGTCGTATTCCCAAGGATCGGAATGTGGGGTATTGGTTAGGGTTAGTGACAGTATGAGAGTCTGTAGAAGAAACAGGAAACATCACTGCCTCTATCTCTGCCACAGGAAAGTTAACACTAGTACTGAACTCCCCCCCCCCCCCCGGTCTCTTTTCTTTCTGTCTTTCTCTGGGAAACTAAGCTGCCTTTAAATGCGCTCTGAAATGTCTAGATCTATAAACCATCTGATGGAAACCAGTAACTGTGAGATTTCACACAAATATTTTTTTTTAGTGACACACACTTCCGCACAAACCTGTGGTAAATTGCCAGATGTATTTCTTGGTCTGGATGTAGCGAAAAGCATCAGCTAAATAATGTGTTGTGCATTGTGATTGGTTCTTTAGACGCGGGTGCTGGTGACTCACGGCCTCAGCTTCCTGTCTAAAGCAGACCTGGTTCTGGTGATGGATGGGGGGCAGATCTCAGAGATCGGATCCTACATGGAGCTGATGGACAGGAAGGGAGCCTTCGCCAAATTAATCCACACCTTCAGTGGAAGCCGGCGCAGAGAGAGCGTCGTCCCCCGAGACAAGAGTAAGACTTTCACCTGAGTAAAGTTCCACTAAACTACAGGAGAACAACATACAACACATATGTGTATGTGTATGTGTATATACAGTGGGTACGGAAAGTATTCAGACCCCTTTAAATTTTTCACTCTTTGTTTCATTGCAGGCATTTTCCAAAAATCAAAAAAGTTCATTTTATTTCTCAGTAATGTACACTCAGCACCCCATCTTGGACAGAAAAAAACTGAAATGTAGAATTTTTGCAAATTTATTAAAAAACAAAAACTGAAATATCACATGGTCATAAGTATTCAGACCCTTTGTTCAGTATTTAGTAGAAGCACCCTTTTGATCTAATACAGCCATGAGTCGTTTTGGGAAAGATGCAACAAGTTTTTCACATCTGGATTTGGGTATCCTCTGCCATTCCTCCTTGCAGATCCTCTCCAGTTCTGTCAGGTTGGATGGTAAACGTTGGTGGACAGTCATTTTCAGGTCTCTCCAGAGATGCTCAATTGGGTTTAAGTCAGGGCTCTGGCTGGGCCATTCAAGAACAGCCACGGAGTTGTTGTGAAGCCACTCCTTCGTTATTTTAGCGGTGTGCTTAGGGTCATTGTCTTGTTGGAAGGTAAACCTTCGGCCCAGTCTGAGGTCCAGAGCACTCTGGAAAAGGTTTTCGTCCAGGATATCCCTGTACTTGGCCGCATTCATCTTTCCCTCGATTGCAACCAGTCGTCCTGTCCCTGCAGCTGAAAAACACCCCCACAGCATGATGCTGCCACCACCATGCTTCACTGTTGGGACTGTATTGGACAGGTGATGAGCAGTGCCTGGTTTTCTCCACACATACCGCTTAGAATTAAGGCCAAAAAGTTCTATCTTGGTCTCATCAGACCAGAGGATTTTATTTATCACCATCTTGGAGTCCTTCAGGTGTTTTTTAGCAAACTCCATGCGGGCTTTCATGTGTCTTGCACTGAGGAGAGGCTTCCTTCGGGCCACTCTGCCATAAAGCCCCGACTGGTGGATTGCTGCAGTGATGGTTGACTTACTACAACTTTCTCCCATCTCCCGACTGCATCTCTGGAGCTTAGCCACAGTGACCATTGGGTTCTTCTTTGCCTCTCTCACCAAGGCTCTTCTCCCCCGATAGCTCAGTTTGGCCGGACGGCCAGCTCTAGGAAGGGTTCTGGTCGTCCCAAACGTCTTCCATTTGAGGATTATGGAGGCCACTGTGCTCTTAGGAACCTTAAGTGCAGCAGAAATTTTTTTGTAACCTTGACCAGATCTGTGCCTTGCCACAATTCTGTCTCTGAGCTCCTCAGGCAGTTCCTTTGACCTCATGATTGTCATTTGCTCTGACATGCACTGTGAGCTGTAAGGTCTTATATAGACAGGTGTGTGGCTTTCCTAATCAAGTCCAATCAGTATAATCAAACACAGCTGGACTCCAATGAAGGTGTAGAACCATCTCAAGGATGATCAGAAGAAATAGACAGCACGTGAGTTACATATGAGGGTCACGGCAAAGGGTCTGAATACTTATGACCATGTGATATTTCAGTTTTTGTTTTTTAATAAATTTGCAAAAATTTCTACATTTCTGTTTTTTTCTGTCCAAGATGGGGTGCTGAGTGTACATTACTGAGAAATAAAATGAACTTTTTTGATTTTTGGAAAATGGCTGCAATGAAACAAAGAGTGAAAAATTTAAAGGGGTCTGAATACTTTCCGTACCCACTGTATATATATATATATATATATATATATATATATATACACTCCCAGCATACCATTGGTATGTTGGGAGTATATAACAATGATGATTGTTAGGCTCGAGTCTGATTTATATTGTTTGGTTTGGAACGTACATGGAATGTGTGTGTGTGTGTGTGTGTGTGTGTGTGTATTGCGTTTGTAGGCAGCAGGAAGTCAGTTTCTCGTCTCAGTATGACTGATTTCTCCATCGATCTTTCTCAGGAGCAGCTGATCAGGTAAAGACACAAACTATACTCCAAACTGTAATGGGACAAAAAGTTGACAGTCTTAGGACTCTTGTTTTGGGACAGTCTTAGGACTCGTGTTCTGGGACAGTCTTAGGACTCGTGTTCTGGGACAGTCTTAGGACTCGTGTTCTGGGACAGTCTTAGGACTAGTGTTTTGGGTCAGTCTTAGGTCCCGTGTTCTGGGACAGTCTTAGGACTCGTGTTCTGGGACAGTCTTAGGACTCGTGTTTTGGGACAGTCTTAGGACTTGTGTTTTGGGACAGTCTTAGGACTTGTGTTTTGGGACAGTCTTAGGACTCGTGTTTTGGGACAGTCTTAAGATTTGTGTTCTGGGACAGTCTTAGGACTTGTGTTTTGGGGCAGTCTTAGGACTCGTGTTTTGGAATTTGGATTTAACTTGTTGATCATGATAGAAGGATAGCGTTTTCCATGTGCATTGAAAAAAGTATGTTAACTTTTTTGTGTGAATGAAACTGTTCATCTAATTTAATTTATCGTATCAATTCATAACAAGAGTTATCTCAAGATACTTTACAGATAGAGCAGGTCTAGACCGCTCTATAATTTACAGATAGAGCAGGTCTAGACCGCTCTATAATTTACAGATAGACAAGGTCTAGACCGCTCTATAATTTACAGCTAGACCGCTCTATAATTTACAGATAGAGCGGGTCTAGACCACTCTATAATTTACAGATAGAGCAGGTCTAGACCGCTCTATAATTTACAGATAGAGCAGGTCTAGACCGCTCTATAATTTACAGATAGAGCTGGTCTAGACCACTCTATAATTTACAGATAGAGCGGGTCTAGACCACTCTATAATTTACAGGTAGAGCAGGTCTAGACCACTCTATATTTACAGGTAGAGCAGGTCTTGACTGTCTTGTCTTGTTGTCTTGTTGTCTTGTTGTCTTGTTGTCTTGCTGTCTTCTTGTCTTCTCGTCTTCTTGTCTTCTCGTCTTCTTGTCTTGTTATCTTGTCTTGGTGTCTTCTTGTCTTCTTGTCTTATTGTCTTGGTGTCCTCTTGTCTTGGTGTCTTCTTGTGCCAGTCATAGCTCGGGTTGCCCTCACACAGACAGCAGACGACAACAATGCTTTTATCTTAAAAATGACGATCATCGTCAGCCGACTGCTTGTTTGTCTCCATAACCCAGATGGATTGGGAGAAGTTTTCCAGTTCAGTCAAGTTGTCTCCGACTCTGACTCTGAACCATCTCACCAGATTTTCTCTGGACGGGGACCAAATGTTAGACTGTTTGCTCTTTATTTAGTCGTGATCACGTTAGATGCTTTTTGTGTGGAATGCTTCAGTGGAAAGAGGAAAAACTGAAATTAAAACTGTTGATGATTTATTCAGTGATGTGTGTCTTTGTGTGGGTGTGTTTGTGTCTGTGTGTGTATGTGTGTGTGTTTTCTGCTGTGATATGAGCAGTGCCAGTGTTCAGGTGATGGAGGCCGTTGATCAGGACATGGACGCTGAGGATGCTGGGAAACTTACGGAGGTGGACAAGGCTTACACAGGGAGGGTAGGTCCTTCTCTTATTCCACATGAGGAAAGCTTGTGTCTCTATTTGTAACTTGAAGTAGTTTTAACCTGAAATCCTTGAAAAGCAGCTGAGACAGCTGCACGATGGAAAACACACACAAGAAGAAAGAGTCAACTTACCGTAACAAGACTGAGATTAATAATAATTATATATAATAAATAGTGATAAAGTATACGTTATTACAGACCTGTTTCTTTTCAACCAGTTCTTGGTACTAAATACACATCGAAATTACAGAGTTGAAGTAGTAAAGTATTAGTTAATATTAGTGTATGTTAGTAGTATTATTAGTAATATAAGTAAAGTTATTGTTGTTTCCACCTCATCTTCAGAACTGTAACAATTTGGCAAATGAAAAATTTAATGAAGGATTAAAAGACACAATGGTGTTTTATTTGACAGTCATGTGTTTTATTAGACAGTCATGTATTTTATGAGACAGAGTCGTGGGTTTTATGAGACAGACTCGTGTGTTTTATTAGACATTCATGTGTTTTATGAGACAGAGTTGTGTGTTTTATGAGACAGAGTTGGGTTTATGAGACAACTCGTGTGTTTTATGAGACAGACTCGGTGTATCGTGTGTTTTATTAGACTGGTGGAAACCAGAACATACAGCTCAGTGTGAGATCAAGCGTTGTTGTGTTTCAGGTGAAGCTGCACATGTACCGAGAGTACTTCAGGACCGTCGGCCTGCTCTTCATCATGACCATTGTCTTCCTCTGTGCCTTCCAGCAAGCGTCCTCGTTGGCCTACAACTATTGGCTGAGCCTGTGGGCCGACGAGGCGCCGGTCAACGGGACGCAAAGCGACCACAACCTGAAGCTGGGCGTGTTCGCCGCTCTGGGCTTCACTCAGGGTGGGTCAAAGGTCATCTCTTCCCTCATATTAACACGGGCCAAAGGTCATCTCTTCCCTCACATCTACACGGGTCAAAGGTCATCTCTTCCCTCACATTAACACGGATCAAAGGTCATCTTTTCCCTCACATTAACACGGATCAAAGGTCATCTTTTCCCTCACATTAACACGGGCCAAAGGTCATCTCTTCTCACTACGCGGGTCAAAGTCATCTCTTCCCCACATTACACGGGCCAAAGGTCATCTTTTCCCTCACATTAACGTGGGCCAAAGGTCATCTCTTCCCTCACATTAACACGGGCCAAAGGTCATATCTTCCCTCACATTAACACGGGCCAAAGGTCATCTTTTCCCTCATATTAACACGGGTCAAAAGTCATCTGTGTTTTCTCTGTGTTCCCCGTGGTGGTTCAGGGATGGCCTTGTTCGGGACCACGCTTGCCATCGCCCTGGCCGGCATCGTGGCCTCGCGTCAGCTTCATGCTGACCTTCTCCACAGCGTCCTGCGCTCGCCGGTGTCGTTCTTCGAGGTGACGCCCAGCGGAAACCTCTTGAACCGCTTCTCCAGAGAGATGGACGCCATCGACTGCATGATCCCCGACGGGCTGAAGATGATGCTGGGGTACCTGTTCAAGCTGCTGGAGGTCTGCATCATCCTGTTGTTGGCCACGCCCCTCACAGGCCTGGTGCTCCTTCCCCTCACCGCGGTCTACACCTTCATACAGGTTAGTCCTGGTCCTGTTTGACAGGAACACATCAGTCCCGGTCCTCATCTACACCTTCATACAGGTACACATCAGTCCTGGTCCTCATCTGCAAGTACACATCAGTCCTGGAAGATGGCGGACCAGGAGAGGGACTCAAACACTGAAACCTTTAAGGGGGGCGGGTACTTAGTCCTGATTCTTCTGAATCTCATCTCTGAATGGTAACCTTGCCTGGATGTCTCTGGTGTCCAGCTAAACCTTCCTGTAACTGTTTCTAGTTCCTGTCACTGTTTCTAGTTCCTGTAACTGTGTCTAGTTCCTGTCACTGTTTCTAGTTCCTGTAACTGTGTCTAGTTCCTGTAACTGTGTCTAGTTCCTGTCACTGTGTCTAGTTCCTGTCACTGTTTCTAGTTCCTGTAACTGTGTCTAGTTCCTGTCACTGTTTCTAGTTCCTGTCACTGTGTCTAGTTCCTGTCACTGTTTCTAGTTCCTGTAACTGTGTCTAGTTCCTGTCACTGTGTCTAGTTCCTGTCACTGTTTCTAGTTCCTGTAACTGTGTCTAGTTCCTGTCACTGTTTCTAGTTCCTGTCACTGTGTCTAGTTCCTGTCACTGTTTCTAGTTCCTGTAACTGTGTCTAGTTCCTGTCACTGTTTCTAGTTCCTGTCCCAGTAACTAAGTCTAGTCCCTGTCACTGTTTGTAGTTCCTGTCACTGTTTGTAGTTCCTGTCACTGTGTCTAGTTCCTGTCACTGTGTCTAGTTCTTGTCCCTGTAACTGTGTCTAGTTCTTGTCCCTGTAACTGTTTCTTGCATCTCCAGAGTTTCTACGTGGCGTCTTCGTGTCAGCTGCGACGCCTCGAGGCTGTGAGCCGCTCACCAATCTACAGCCATTTTAACGAGACTGTTCAGGGCGCCAGCGTCATCCGAGCCTTCGGCGAGCAGCAACGCTTTGTCTTCCGCGCCAACCGCTGCATCGACAACAACCAGGAAGCCTACTTCCCTCGCTTCGTGGCCACCAGGTTCATCCCAACAACAAACACACACGTCTAATCGTATCTGATTTATCTTTGAGCTGATTCTTCTGCGGGGAAAAGAAATTAGGTTAATGAACGTGATTTTGGGTCAGATGTGGTTAATGAATGTAGTTCTGGGCCAGGCGTGGGTAATAAATGTGGTTCTGGGTCAGGTGTGGGTAATGAACGTGATTCTGGGTCAGGCGTGGGTAATAAACATGGTTCTGGGTCAGGTGGCTGGCTGTGAACCTGGAGTTTTTGGGGAACCTGCTGGTCTTGGCTGCAGCCGTCCTGTCGGTGCGAGGTCGGGATGAACTGAGCCCGGGCATCGTGGGATTGGCCGTGTCACACTCTCTCCAGGTGAAACAACGCTTCTTGTTGGGTGTGTGTATGTGTTTATGTGTTGTGTGTGTGAGTGTCTGAGTGTCTCTCTCTGTGTGTGTGTGTGTGTGTGTGTCAGTGTCAGTGTATGTCACACTCTCTCCAAGTTAAAAACCCTTTGGTGCTTTAAAACACCTCACACACCTCGCTTGGGTGTGTCTGTGTGTGTGTGTCTCTCTGTGTGTTTCCAGGTGACAGGAATCCTGAGCTGGATTGTCCGGTCCTGGACTGATGTGGAGAACAACATTGTGTCAGTGGAGAGAGTCAAAGAGTACGACAACATGCCCAAAGAGGTCTGTTGGTTCATTTAGGAACTGGAATAATAATAACAATAATAATAATACATTCTTTTGCTCTGAGACCAAAAGCTTGTTTCTTTAGGCTTAACGTGTAGAAATGAGTTTATTGTTATTTTTTGTCTTTTTGTAGCTCAGTGTATTTATGTTTCTCACTGACATAACATCACTAAACTGTGTCCCTAGGCTGCGTGGACCACCGAGGACAGTCTTCTGCCCGCAGCCTGGCCCACCACGGGACACATCCAGTTTGAAGACTATGGACTGCAGTACCGTAAAGGTTTGGACTGGGCTTTGAACAACATCAACATCAACATCCAGGACAGAGAAAAGGTCAGCAATAGGCTCGTTCGAGATGAACTGCGCCTCGCCTGTAAAGTGGACGAGAACAGGTTGCAGTCGGGGGGGGGGGGTCGCTACTGTAACGTGGACGTAGCTTAACAGAGCGACAGATATTATTAATATTATTATAATCTTGACACATTTGACCATTTGAAACATCACGGCTTAACAGTCAATGCATCATTTGACATCATTGTTTTAAATTGGAAGATTTTCCTTTTTAAACAAACTAGTTTACATACTAGAACATGTGACCTCAGCTTACTGACTGCAGCTTGATACAATAAATGTAAATGTAAATGTAAATGTATTTTATTTATATAGCAATAGCTTGTATTTCAGCGAGTACATCGGTTAAATCATTTTAAAATAACAGAAAAATGTTCATGAACAGAAATGATCACAGAAGTAAGTTTTGGACCCAAAAAGTGCTTGAAAGGCCTTCAGGTACAACTCTAGAATCTGCTCATTAGGCCCAGAAAAATGTAACATCCTTGACCAGAAAAAAATGAAACCGTCTTCAGTGCAAGGCCAACGATCACGTTTCACTTCAAGAAGCAGGTTTTTGAGGCTTGTGAACTTGTAGGTTGGTTTTGGGCGCAGTGCATCAAGTCCCACAAAAAAAGTCTTTGAAATAAACTCATAAGTTGTCAAACTTTGCATGGATCCTCGAGATTCAGCACGCGTGTCACCCTGAGTACAAAGCAGCATGCTCTGGCCAGATTGCAGAGATGTGTAAGCACCGGGTTTCTCTCTCTTCTCCACTGCTTCTGGTTCATGGCAAGCACAGAACGTCAGGTCCTCATGCACACTGCTATCTGCAGTTTCCTGTATGACAGACACACATAATATTAATAAACTGTCATTTATTGTCATTTAAATCGATATAAAAATGTTATGGTCATATTTTGAACTTAATTTTTCAATTCAATTTCAATTTTTTTTATAGTATCAATTCACAACAAGAGTTATCTCAAGACACTTTACAGTTAGAGTAGGTCTAGACCACACTCCAGAATTTACAAGGACCCAACAGTTTCCTCCAGAGCAAGCAACAGTGCGACAGCGGCGAGGAAAAACGTCCTTTTAGGCAGAAACCTCGAACTGACCCAGGCTCTTGGTAGGCGGTGTCTGACGGGCAGGTTGGGGTTAGAATGAAAAGTGGCAATAACAGTCCCAATAAAAATAGTAGTTGTTGGTAGTCCTTTGTAGTCGGCACAGCAGAGCGTAGCAAGAAGAACATGGCATCGCAGAGCGTGTTGCGGGACCATGGTGCTGCAACCATGATTTTGGAGCCTCCCTGATCCAAGGAAACATGCCGGGGGAAAAAGAACATAAGGACTCCGGGGAATGACTCCCCAGAGCTAGGTTAGTAACAAGCATTTCTGGGACATGGATGCACATAATTGGAAAGATAGAAAAATAGAGGAGAGAGGAACTAGGTGTGTCACAGGAAGTCCCAGCTGTCTAAAACTATTACAGCATAACCAGAAGAGACAGTGTAAAGAGAGGAGCCTGGTCAGGCTACAACTTTCCCCAAACCCTCCCTTGGTTAGGGTAGGGGGAGAGACACTTAGGGTTAAGGTCAGGAGGGTCAGGGTTAAGGTCAGGAAGGTCAAAGTGGGGGATGGGATACAGACCCGGGTTAGGGTAGGGGGAGAGAAAGATAGGGTTAAGATCAAGACGGTCAAAGTGGGGGATGGGATACAAACCCTGGTTAGGGTAGGGGGAGAGAAGAAAAAAAAAAAGATAGACAATTTTTACCTTGACTTTTATTTTGCATTGGTTAAATGTGCGTGCCAGTATCACCTGACACATGTGTGAGGTTACATTAGCTTGTGGCTTTTTGAGACCTTTCTCAGTCTCTAGACTCAAAAATGATGCTGGATATTAGTGTAAGTGTAATAAGTAAATGACGCTTTAAAAGTTGATGCAAACTTACTTCCAAAACTATCTGTATAAGACAGTGTATGTATTTAGGACTGTCAAATTTATTTGGGAATGAACTGGTAACTTTTTTAACCTTAAAATGTGTTATAAGCTGTAAACCAGTTGTAACTTTTTGTAAAACAAAGTTACTTGCCACATGCCAACTGGAGAAAGAAAACAAAACAACAAACTTGTTTAATGCATGTGTTCCTAAAACTTCAAACTTATTTTAACCACTTTTGCCTCACCTGTATCAGCTCCATCAACAAGTTGTTGACGCACTGACCAACCCCTCTCCTCTGTTCAAAGTAAACAGCATCTTTCAAACTCCTCACTATCTGCAAGATCCCCCCCCCCGCACACACACACACACACACACACACAATTAAACTGTTTAGGATTACATAATTTCTCATGATAACAGTTTGACACAAAAACATGTATTGCAAAAACCTTGATTGCTTACATAATATGTATCTGAATGAGACAGAGCTTTGTGCTCCCTGGAGTAAATGTGATGGTCTCCTTGAGAAACAAAATCAAAGGTTAATATTACCATAAGGAAAACTATTTACCAAATAAATGTACACTTGTGTTTGAACAGAAAACCAGAGTTAAGCATCTACTCCGTTCAAATTTTTTATTTACCAAACCTGTTATGACTAAAAGAAAAATGTTCCAGTTCTTATAAATTCATAAATGCTCGAACAAAATTTGCACGACATACAATCTGTTTGCTGATGCTGAAAGCCAAAAAAACAATATTTAGAAACAGAAAAACTTGCATTGCCTTGTTTCTTCTGTAAACGGACATTCTTTCAGTTAGAGTTGTTTTCTATGCCGCAGGTTTCTCCCGCTAGCGTTAGTATGCAGTAATAATGCTAATCTAACAAGTGGGAAGACGCACAAGCAGCAATCCTGCACATGACTTTATTGAAATCTACTAAACAGGGTGTACCTTTGATGTAGAAACCGCATTTGACTAAAAATAGACTGTTTAACGTTAGCTAATCATTTGAGCTTAACGTTCGTGCACATTTGAAAACGCCTCGTGGCATCCTCACAATTGGTAAAGTTAACGGTAGACAAACGGAAACTGAGAGCTATTTTAGCATGAGATAGAGAAAAATAGACGTTAAATTTTGAGTACAATTTAACTTTCACCAATAAAAATGGTTACATACGTATGTTTTGAGAAGAAATGCCCTCCAAAAGCACGGAGAAATAACCACATGGCCAGCAGCAGGGCAGTCACATACAAACATGTTCATCTCTTACTGAGGGCGTGTCCTGACAATTCCTTTTGCCATAAGTCGTAAAACTGAGTTTTGGGAAGGCAGTTTATTGTAAAATACAACAAAATCAATTTAATGGTAGAAAGGTGCACGTTCCCACAACATTCACACTTTTCATTTTTCTGTAACTTCTGAAAGCAAAATAAAAGAAAATTAATTTATTGAAAGAAGAACATTATATTTTATACATAACATTTTAAAATAAAGTCGTATGGACAGTTCCGTTGAAGGACATTTTACAGTGTACACAGTCTCCAGTTGTTTTAATTATGACATAGTAGATCTCAGAATGTTCTACATACAATCTGTTGTTGATTTAAATTAACAACAGACTGGAGATGATCTGATCTTAAGTAACAACAGACTGGAGATGATCTGATCTTAATTAACAACAGACAGGAGATGATCTGATTTTAATTAACAAAAGACTGTAGATGATCCGGGATCTGATCAGATTTAGTCTCTCTGACTTCTAAACGTAACTATCATCCACACAACATGTGTTCTGTACAGAATAAGTCTTTAAATCAGACAAATACCAGTTAAAATCCCTCCAATTCAAAAACAATAACTTTATATAAAACGTCATCATGTTGAGTCGATTGTGAACCAATCAGCTGTTAAATCAACTGAGAAGCCGACGTTTCCCAGCATGCTCTGGGTCCGCCTGGGTCTTGCAGTCGGTGAAAAGCAACTGCGCCACCTGCATCTCAGGACTGCTGCCGCCTTATTCGCGTGAGATTATTGTTGCCTACGTGTGCATGACGTCAGAGCAACTTGGGATCAAGTCGGATACAAATCTAACCGGCATGCAACAGGCGGCAATTCTGCGCAGACCTGGCTTATCTTGAACAAGCCTAGTGAGTTATTATGGTTAGTATTGATGGAAATCTGAAATCAGAGAAAAACGCAGGATAATAACTAACCCTAACACAGGATAACAACTAACCCTAATACAGGATAATAACTATCCATCCATCTTCATCCGCTTATCCGGAGTCCCCACACCCGCCCTGCGCCTCACACCCTGGGCAACTCCGGAGTAGGACAGAGTCCAACCCCTATCCAGGAGTACGGTTCCAGAACCGAGACTGTGCGTAGAGGTAAGCTCCACCAGATCTAACTGGTAGCGCTCCACCTCCCGCACAAGTTCCGGCTCCTTCCTCCACAGAGAGGTGACGTTCCACGTCCCCAGAGCCAGCCTCTGCCGCCCGGGTCTGGTCCGTCGAGGTCCCTGACCTTCGACGCCACCCATGTGGCTGCGCACCCGATCCCAGCGGTTCCTCCCACAGGTGGTGGGCCCATGGGATGGAGATAGGAGGGCCACGTAGCTTCTTCGGGCTGTGCCCGACCGGGCTCCGTGGCAAACCCGGCCCCCAGGCGCTCGCTGACGAGCCCTCCGTCTGGGCCTGGCTCCAGACGGGGGCCTCGGGCTTCCTCCGGGCAGGGTCACTCCCTCTCTACCTCGCTTTTTCATGGGGTCTTTGAACCATTCTTTGTCTGGCCCCTCACCTGAGACCACTTTGCCATGGGAGACCCTACCAGGAGCACACAGCTCCAGACAACACAGCCCTCAGGTTCATAGGGACAACCAAACCTCTCCACCACGATAAGGTGATGGTTAATAACTAACCCAACCTTATACAACAAGGTCAACACTGAAATAAAACAAAGAATAAAATATTATACTTACATTGCTGTCGGGCTATGGTGTGTAATAATAACTCATCATGTGAATATTGAATAATAACGCATCATGTGAATATTTCATGAATGAAATGAAACATTTCCAGGTGGGGATTGTTGGACGGACAGGAGCAGGGAAGTCCTCGCTGGCTTTGGGAATCTTCCGGATTCTTGAAGCAGCAAAGGGACGAATCTTCATCGACGGGATCGATATCTCTCAGATCGGCCTTCATGATCTCCGCTCCAGAATCACCATAATTCCTCAAGTAAGCACTACAGTGTTTCTACTCTGCAATGAGACATAAATATAATGAACATGTGAAGATGCTGAGTTCCAGTAGTTTTTAAGGAAAGAATTGAAACTGTTGAACAATTAAATTAAATTCAATTTTATTTATAGTATCAATTCATAACAAGAGTTATCTCAAGACACTTTACAAGGACCCAACAGTTCTAGTAGTTTCCTCCAGAGCAAGATAAAGTGCGACAGTGGCAAGGAAAATCTCCCCTTTGGGAAGAAACCTCGGACAGACCCAGGCTCTTGGTAGGCGGTGTCTGACGACCGATTGGGGATAGAATGAAGAGTGGCAATAACAGTCCCAAAAAAATAAATAAATAAATAATAGTAGTTTGTAGTAGTTCTTTGTAGTAGTTCATGGCATAGCAGGGCACTGTGCAGCATTACAAGGCACAGCAGGACGTAGCTGGGCACTGCAGATCGTGGCAGGGAAGGGAACGTGTAGCGAGACCATGGCGACAGCTGCAACCATGATTTTGGAGCCTCCCTGATCCGAGGAAACATGCTGGGAGAAAAAGAACAAAAGGACTCCGGGGAATGACTCCCCAGAGCTAGGTTAGTAACAAGCATTTCTGGGACATAGATGCACACAAAATAGGAAGATAGAAAGATAGGAGAGAGGAGCTCAGTGTGTCGAAGGAAGTCCCCCAGCTGTCTAAAACTATTACAGCATAACTAAGAGAGACAGGGTAAAGAGAGGAGCCTGGCCAGGCTAGAACTCTCCCCAACCGGATCGGGCTGTATGCCAAGTCTCCCTTTAGTTTTATTATATGACAGATAAATCTGACAACTATGACGAGAACCGGATGGGCTGGGTTAGGCGGACGCTGCGACTCCTTACTCCATAACAATATTCAATTCTATGCCCTAACTATAAGCTTTATCAAAGCATAACCAAGAGAGACAGGGTAAAGAGAGGGGCCTGGTCAGGCTAGAATTCTCCCCAACCGGATCGGGCTGTATGCCAAGTCTCCCTTTAGTTTTATTATAATCTTGATTATATGATAGATAGATCTGACAACTATGATGAGAAGCCGGTGGGCCGGGTTAGGTGGACGCTGCAACTCCTCACTCCCTAACAATATTCAATTCTATGCCCTAACTATAAGCTTTATAAAAAAGGAAAGTCTTAAGCCTACTCTTAAATGTGGAGACGGTGTCTGCCTCCCGAACCCAAACTGGAACCTGGTTCAACAGGAGAGGAGCCTGATAGCTGAACGCTCTGGCTCCCGTTCTACTTTTAGAGACTCTAGGAACCACAAGTAATCCTGCATTCTGGGAGCGTAGTGCTCTTGTAGGGTTGTAAGGTACTATGAGCTCTTTAAGATAAGATGGTGCCTGACCATGAAGAGCTTTGTAGGTGAGAAGCAGGATTTTAAATTCTATTCTGGATTTTACAGGAAGCCAATGCAGAGAAGCTAAAACAGGAGAAATGTGATCTCTTTTCTTGGTTCCTGTCAGAACACGTGCTGCAGCATTCTGGATCAGCTGAAGAGTCTTTATGGACTTTTTCGAGCAGCCTGATAATAAAGAATTGCAGTAATCCAGCCTAGAAGTAACAAATGCATGGACTAGTTTTTCTGCATCATTTTTAGACAGGATATTCTTGATTTTTGCAATATTACGTAGGTGAAAAAAGGCGATCCTTGAAATTTGCTTTATGTGAGAATTAAAGGACATGTCCTGATCAAAAATAACTCCAAGATTCCTCACAGTGGTGCTGGAGGCCAGGGTGATGCCATCCAGAGTAACTATCTCTTTGGATAATGCGTCACGGAGGTGCTTGGGTCCCAGAGCAATAACTTCAGTTTTATCTGAGTTTAACATTAGAAAATTACAGCTCATCCAGGTTTTAATCTGCATAACAATGAAAGTTTATGGAGTGCTTCCTGATAATATTGCCTAAAGGAAGCATTTATGAAGTGAACAGGATTGGACCGAGCACAGATCCTTGTGGGACTCCATGACTAACTTTGGCGTGCACAGAGGATTCATCGTTAACATGAACAAACTGAGATCGATCTGATAAATAAGACTTAAACCAGCTTAGAGCAGTCCCTTTAATGCCAATTAAATGTTCCAATCTCTGTAATAAAATATGATGGTCAATGGTATCAAATGCAGCACTAAGATCTAATAACACCAGTACAGAGATAAGTCCTTTGTCTGATGCAATTAGGAGGTCATTATTAATTTTCACAAGTGCTGTCTCTGTGCTATGATTAACTCTAAATCCTGACTGAAAATCCTCAAATAAGCTGTTGCTATGCAGAAAGTCACATAGCTGTTTAGCGACTGCTTTCTCAAGAATCTTAGAGAGAAATGGAAGATTGGATATAGGTCTATAGTTGGCTAAAACTTCTGGATCAAGGTTGGGCTTTTTCAGAAGAGGTTTAATTACAGCTACTTTAAAGTGCTGTGGTACATAGCCTGTTAATAAAGATAGATTGGTTACATCTAGTAGAGAATTGTTGACTAAGTTAAAGCTTCTTTAAGTAGCCTAGTCGGGATGGGGTCTAAGAGGCAGGTTGATGGTTTAGATGAAGAAATAATTGAATTAAATTGATAAAGATCAAGTGAAGCAAAGTAGTCTAAATATATATCTGGTTTTACAGCTGTTTCTAAGGTTCCTGAGTTTAGAGATAAGTCGGTGCAGGTTAAAGGCAGGTCTTGGTGAATTTTGCTTCTAATAGTTATAATTTTATCATTAAAGAATCTCATGAAGTCGTTCAGACGTAGTTCAGCAGTATAAACTCAAAAGTTATCAAACAGTGGTCAGATAGAAAGGGATTCTGTGGGAACACTATTAAATGTTCAATTTCAACACCACATACCAGAACAAGATCAAGAGTGTGGCCAAAACGGTGAGTTGGTTTATGAACACTTTGAGAGAAGCCAATAGAATCTAATAGAGAGATAAACGCAGTACTAAGGCTATCATTCTCATCGTCCATGTGAATATTAAAATCCCGTACAATAAGAACTTTGTCCGTTTTTAGCACTAAATTTGACAAAAACTCTGCAAATTCAGATAAGAATTCAGAGTATGGACCAGGTGCTCTGTACACTATAACAAATAGAACTGGTTGCAGTGATTTCCAACTTGGGTGTGAAAGACTAAGAACAAGACTTTCAAAAGAATTATAATTCAGTTTAGGTTTATAGCTGATTATTAGACTAGAATCGAAGATAGCTGCCACTCCACCTCCTCGGCCTGTGCCTCGAGAACAACTGCACAGGACAATATTTCTAATGTGGTTTAGTAACATTTTGTAAAATATTATAACGTTGTTTATTTTAAAGCTCATTTAAATGTAGAAACAAGTTCATTAATGTTGAAATCAGATAAACAAACACTAGCTGATTGTCAGCTGATGATGTCCAGCTCAGCGAAGACATGCACTTGTCTGTCTTTAGTGTGACCTCTTACCTTTGCTTCCCAGGACCCGGTGCTGTTTTCTGGGTCTCTGAGGATGAACCTCGACCCCTTTGAGATATGTTCAGAAGAAGATCTGTGGAAAGCCCTTGACCTGGCCCACCTGAGCAGCTTTGTCTCTGCACTGCCCCAGAAACTAGACCACGAGTGCTGTGAAGGAGGAGAGAACCTTAGGTAGATCCACACACAGCACACCTGGACCTCACCTGAACCACATCTGGACCTTACCTGCACCACATCTGGACTAGCTTTAGATGTTAAATACTATTCAATTCAATTTTTGTAGTATGAATTCATAACAAGAGTTATATCTAGAGACTTTTCAGATAGAGTAGGTCTAGACAACTCTATAATTTACAGATAGAGCAGGTCTAGACCACTCTATAATGTACAGATAGAGCAGGTCCAGACCGCTCTATAATTTACAAATAGAACAGGTCTAGACCACTCTATGATTTACAGATAGAGAAGGTCTAGACCACTCTATAATTTACAGATAGGGCAGGTCTAGACCGCTCTTTAATTTACAGATAGAGTAGGTCAACACCAGAAGACAGATGTTTAACTCTATCACAACACCAGGGGACAGATGTTTAACTCTAACAACACCAGAGGACAGTTGTATAATACATCTGTGATGCTAACATACACCCATTTCTTATGAATGAAGCCTTGGCGTAGCCTGGTGCAACTACTTGATTATTCCGACTAAGTTTGAACCTCTCAGCTCTTCATGTTTTGATGAGCTGCTCGTGGAGGCTGGCTGTCAGTTCTTTTATTCCTTCCTTTTCTCCTGTGCTAGCTAGTTTGGAGTGCTTCCTCAGGGTTTTGATCTCCTTCCTAAGTTGCTTGATCTTTATTTCTCTTCTGTGTTCCTGCTTTTCTGGTCTTGCTTTATTTGCTCTCCTTGGCACCATTCCAAACCGTTCCTTTGCCACATTGTAGGTGATAGCTGTCTGTGAATCCACCTTTCTTTCCTCTGATCCTGCTTGAACAGCTCCAAGTACCTTGTCTTGATCTTCATCTAATATGGGTCACTTTTTATTGCCACTTGATTCTTTCCTTTGTTGGCTGGGGTGGGCTTTCTAGACTGGCATTGGAGGCTCTCCCTGTGTGATTGCCAGCATTGGGGGATCTCTAGGATTAGGGTGTGCTTCCTGCTTAGGGTTCTCCTGCATCTCACCAGATGGTTCATCAGACGGTGTGCATGCATCGGTCCTTGTCCACACATGGACTTGCTCTGGTGTAATTTTAGCCATCTTGTGCTTTTGCAGATCCTTCCGCAACCACATTACACTTCCCGTTGCCTCCCCGGGCAAGGTGGTTTGTCTGAGCCGTCTCTGCCTCTTTGTCACTGTCCTTGTTGTTGCCGTTGAATCTGTCCTGGTGAGTCTCTCATCCTCCCCCCCCCCTCTTGGGAGACTCATTTGACGTTTGTATAGCTTGATTGGTGCTGCAACAAGGGTTGCTGGCCTCTGTTACCCCCGCCAGTCCCCGCCAGTCTTTCCTGAAGGAAAGTCTCTCCAGCATCACCAACCTTCCTAGATTGACATCCAGAATTTCCTGGAAGTCACTGGTTGCCCAGGGAGTTGCCCATGTCTGCAATGCTAACATACACCCATTTCTAATGGATGAAGTGTTGGCCTGCAAAAGAGTTCATCAGGTGGTCCCCAATCTTCTCTGGGTGTTTCAACCCTTAACCACAACACACTCTAGTTGGTGTTGTTGACCCAACTTTAAGGACAGCTGTTTAACTATAACACCACACCAGTGCTGCCATCACAGAAGACGTTTTTATGACCTCCTGTGATAATCTGACTTGTAGGGTTATAGAACGTAGTGGTAGACTAAGACCTCCTGTGGTAATCTGACTGGTAGGGTTATAGAACGTAGTGGTAGACTAAGACCTCCTGTGGTAATCTGACTGATAGAGTTATAGAACGTAGTGGTAGACTAAGACCTCCTGTGGTAATCTGACTGGTAGGGTTATAGAACGTAGTGGTAAACTAAGACCTCCTCATGGTAATCTGACTGGCAGGGTTATAGAACGTAGTGGTAGACTAAGACCTCCTGTGGTAATCTGACTGGTAGAGTTATAGAAGGTAGTGGTAGACTAAGACCTCCTGTGGTAATCTGACTGGTAGGGTTATAGAACGTAGTGGTAGACTAAGACCTCCTGTGGTAATCTGACTGGTAGGGTTATAGAACGTAGTGGTAGACTAAGACCTCCTGTGGTAATCTGACTGGTAGGGTTATAGAAGGTAGTGGTAGACTAAGACCTCCTGTGGTAATCTGACTGGTAGGGTTATAGAACGTAGTGGTAGACTATGACCTCCTGTGGTAATCTGACTGGTAGGGTTATAGAACGTAGTGGTAGACTAAGACCTCCTGTGGTAATCTGACTGGTAGGGTTATAGAACGTAGTGGTAAACTAAGACCTCCTCATGGTAATCTGACTGGCAGGGTTATAGAACGTAGTGGTAGACTAAGACCTCCTGTGGTAATCTGACTGGTAGGGTTATAGAACGTAGTGGTAAACTAAGACCTCCTCATGGTAATCTGACTGGCAGGGTTATAGAACGTAGTGGTAGACTAAGACCTCCTGTGGTAATCTGACTGGTAGAGTTATAGAAGGTAGTGGTAGACTCTACCAGTCCACACTCCGTACTTTGTTCCGAATGTGGACTTGAACCAGCGACATGTTGTGTTGTGTAAAGTGTGATTTCTTGTGTGACTGCAGCCTGGGTCAGCGACAGCTGTTGTGTTTGGCTCGAGCTCTGCTGAGGAAGACCCGGATCCTGGTTCTGGATGAAGCCACAGCAGCTCTGGACATGAAGACAGATCAGCTGATCCAGTCCACTATTCAGACTCAGTTTGGGGACTGTACGGTTCTGACCATTGCTCACCGCCTCCACACCATCATGGACTACAGCAGGTAACCCGCTCACACATAGGGGTCCTTCATCCTCTTACTTTTATCATCCTGCTGGCTGTTCCTTTCTTTTATCCTTCATCTTCCTGTTCCTTTCTTTCTCCTGTTCCTTTCCTTACTGTATCTAAAGTCTATTTTTTTATAGACCTTAGTGGTCCCTAATACTGTATCTGAGGTCTCTTTATATAGATCTTAGTGGTCCCCTAATACTGTATCTGAAGTCTCTTTTATATATACACCTTAGTGGTCCCTAATACTGTATCTGAGGTCTCTTTTATATAGACCTTAGTGGACCCTAATACTGTATCTGAAGTCTCTTTATATAGACCTTAGTGGTCCCCTAATACTGTATCTGAAGTCTCTTTTATATAGACCTTAGTGGTCCCTAATACTGTATCTGAAGTCTCTTTTATATATACCTTAGTGGTCCCCTAATACTGTATCTGAAGTCTCTTTTATATAGACCTTAGTTGTCCCCTAATACTGTATCTGAAGTCTCTTTTATATAGACCTTAGTGGTCCCCTAATACTGTTTCTGTAGTCCCACAATGAGCTTTCCTTCCTTCTGTCTGTCTCTCTGTGTCCCAGGGTGGTAGTGATGCACCGAGGCAGTATTTCAGAGATGGATTCTCCGCCCCAGCTCCTCCGTCAGCAGACTCACTTCTACCAGATGTGTGCTGAGGCCGGTTTGGTCTGAAAGACTCTTCTTCTTCCTTCATCCTCCTCTTCTGGTGCTTAACAAACCATGTGTGTTATTTACATTATATCACTCTCTCTATGTATGTATGTATGTATGTATGTGTGTGTGTGTGTGTGTATATATATATATATATATATATATATATATATATATATATATATATATACACACACACACACAGTGGGGTTCGAAAGTTTGGGCCCCCCAGGTAAAATTTTTTATTAATGTGCATAAAGAAGCCAAGAAAAGATGGAAACATCTCCAAAAGCATCAAATGACCGATTAGACATTCATATAATATGTCACAAAAAGTTAGATTTTATTTCATCATTTACACTTTCAAATTAACAGAAAACAAAAGGTTAGGGGGTTAGGAAGGAAAAAATGTAATTGAAGAATATATATATATATATAATAATATATTATAATGCACAACCCTTGCCATTACCAGAACTGCAATGACATCACCATTACCATACATATTTTTGCAAATAATTTTCAGTCAGAAACATTCAGAAATGTAGGTACTTAGATGACTATAATTCATCTTGCATGTAAGATGAATTATAGTTCAAGTTCAACCCACAATATGTGAAACCACACCGTGTTTTAAAAGCACTGATGTATCATTTCAGTGTCTTTTTCAATGATGTGATGGTAATGACACATCTACTTGACATAGTTAACAAAATGGAAAACAGTAGTACTGTACGTATATTCCCTTATCCTATGGTCTCAACCAAGCTCATGGTCACGTCACTCCTGACTAAAGGACTGATACTTTGAGCTATGCCAACTAGTCAAATTTGGATGGTTAAATTCCAAAATTGTTGCAACCCAATTTGGCCTTTAATGTGTGAAAATGTACTGTCATGTCATCCGTCTCTCACGAACAATGGAGAATTCCAATAATGGTTACAAAGTGCAATGTACATGTAGCTATACTCCTGTTTTTACCTCCCCATGAGTTTCTCCTAATGTCCACAATTCATCTTTTTCTTTCAGAGAGTCTAACCTGAGTGTGCCAGGCGTTCAGGCAGCGGCCCTCTCTCTCCCTGTGACCAGGTGGAAAAGATCTTGGCTGTTGGGCGTGCACTCCCAAACTCCCCCAGCCGCTTCAGCAGAGAGATCTCCAGATAAATGCTACTTCTGTTACCTCTGTAACAGGAGAGACACAAAATACATGCACATGCGTAACTTACTCAGCATGGGCTGTTTCACTTTTGCTGGCAAACGAGTGCAGAACGCACTGGACGGATATATTCCTCCATCAGCCTCAATTCCATCAGCATTCGTTGACAGAAGCTAAGTAATTGTTAAGTTTCCTTTAATAAAATGTACATATGATTTCCTCTTGATTTCAAATTAAAAGCATCAAAACGGAAGTTACAGTCTCTTTTTGTAGCTCCCTCCAGTTAACCGACACGGACACAAGGCGTTCTTATGTACGGGCATTTATTGGTGTTCTGATGCCTTCCTTGATGTCATCAAGCATGCCGTGAGAACTATATACATACAATATAGAAATCACATAAATTACAGATATAATATTCTCACAGAGAACACATGAATAAATAAGTAACAAACAATTACACACAAGAAATATTGCACATACCTCATTGGCCGCGTTAACTCTAGGGGAGTGAAATAACCAGTAACCATCTTCTCTCCAGCATGTCCCTGTACTTACGAACGTAAAGCCACTACAAACAATTCAACGAGTCGCAGCTAACTCGGCATGCCCTGCATTCTCCGTTGCTGGTGCAACGCAAATAGATGTCTGGAACGATCAAACCTACGCACAATAGTTCCGCTATATAAACAGGTCACACACACTTCAAAGCAGAAACAAAATGCAGAGAAAACAAAATATATAACGTTACATTCAAACATGATTTCTTATTAAATTATACTATTCTTTTAATGAACTTAATTAACTTAATGAATTATGCAACTGTCTCTGCTGGCAGCTACACTTTTGTATTGTCTTGTAAAATGGATCCACTATTTTAAATTGCCCTGTGAAATGTTGTCTTTTAAAATAGCTTGTGTGTGTGTGTGTGTGTGTGTGTGTGTCTGTCTCTGTGTGTGTCTGTGTGTCTGTATGTGTGTGTGTGTCAGTCAAACTGCACCCTCGGGCACTTAGGTCAAAACACCCTATTCTAACCCTAAAGTTACCCCCTAAACCTAACCCTATCTCCTTAATCTTAACCTTTACCTCTTTATTTAACCCCCTAGCCCTCAATCCTATAATCCTAACCTTAACCCCTAACCACTTAGCCCAAACACCTTAACCCCTAATCAACTAACAGCTAGTCGATCAATACATTATTTTAAAACCCTAACCCCTGATCAATTAACAGATTAACAACAATACACTTTTTCAAAACCCTGAATCAATTAACCGATACCAATT
>CM057242.1:365621-378121 GCA_029931835.1 Etheostoma nigrum
AATATTTGGTACGTCAGGTCAGCTACCCACTGTACATCTACCCTGTTAATTTCAAGTAATTCACTTTAGTGGAAGTGGTTAATCCAGACATTGGCCCATAGGCCACGCCCACTTGAATTAATCAGTACCCCACTGTACGGATCACCTCAGGAGTGGGCCTAGATGGTATCCATCAAATTTTGTAAAATTCGGATGAGCGGTTCATGAGATATAAACTTGTTGTATCTGTAGCGCCCCCTAGTGGCCAATCTTTGTGAAATTTGTTTCAGAGCGTCAGAGGGTCATACCAAGTAATATTCTAAAGTTTGGCTTTGATAGCATATATTTTGGCCGAGATATGCCAACGTCGGTGTTTTCGTAGTTAGCTACACAAATTTGTTTGCGCGTAATGCGCACATTTTTTATGCTATAAAAAATCTTTATGCAACTTTGTGTCAGGTTGGTCTGGAGATGCTATGTGCCAAGTTTCGTGCCGATCCATTGCACGGTCTAGGAGGAGTTCGAAAAAGTTGGTTTTCGATAAATCGCGATTTTTCAGGCATAAAAGTATAGGCGGAAATGGGCGTGGCCTATATCACGAGATTCAGTAGGATCCAGGGAACGCGTGGATATATGGTTTTTAAATATCCGATGTACGGTTTGGGAGTTATAGGGCCAAACGCGTTTTTTCTGGTATAGCGCCACCTAGTGGTGGACGTGGGTACAATGTTTTTGTCAGAGGTCTTTGCGGAGTTTTGGACCAGTCCTGAAAATGGCGCGTCGCCACCATGTACGGTTTAGGCTGCAGTATGGGTTTTATGCGGAGAAGAATAATGGAAAAGAAGGAGGGAATAATCCCTAGGAAAACAATAGGGTTCCACAGCCCTGCTGTGTGAACCGCGTTTCACGCGGTACACGCAGCCTCGGGCTTGGACCCCTAATAAAAATAATCCCTAGGAAAACAATAGGGTTCCACAGCCCTGCTGTGTGAACCGCGTTTCACGCGGTACACGCAGCCTCGGGCTTGGACCCCTAATAAATGAATACATAAATAAATATTCATTTGAAAAACATCATGAAATAAATAAATGAAGCAATAAATACATGAATAATTGTAAATATTCATATAAAAATGAATCAACAACAGACTTTTATTTCCTAAGTCCACGTTTATTTATTAGGGGTCCAAGCCCGAAGCTGCGTGTACCGCGTGAAACGCGGTTCACACAGCAGGGCTGTGGAACCTTATTGTTTTCCTAGGGTTTCTTCATCATCATCATTATTCTTCTCCGCATAAAACTGCCGCTGCAGCCTAAACCGTACATGGTGGCGACGCGCCATTTTCATGACTGGTCCCAAACTCCGCAAAGACCTCAGACAAAAAAATTGACCCACGTCCACCACTAGGTGGCGCTATAGCAGAAAACAACGTGTTTGGCCCCATAACTTCCAAACCGTACATCGGATATTTAAAAACCATATATCCACGCGTTCCCTGGATCCTACTGAATCTCGTGATATAGGCCACGCCCATTTCCGCCTAGACGCGATTTATCGAAAACCAACTTTTTCGAACTCCTCCTAGACCGTGCAATGGATCGGCACGAAACTTGGCAAGTAGCATCTCCAGACCGACTTGACAAAAAGTTGCATAAAGATTTTTTATAGAATAAAAAATGCGCATATTACGCGCAAACAAATTTGTGTTGCTAACTACGAAAACACCGTCTTTGCCATATCTCGGCCAAAATTAATGCTATCAAAGCCAAACTTTAGAATATTACTTGGTATGACCCTCTGAGGATCTGAAACAAATCTAACAAACATTGGCCACTAGGGGGCGCTACAGATACAACAAGTTTATATCACATGAACCGCTCATCCAAATTTTACAAACTTTGATGGATACCATCTAGGCCAACTCCTGAGGTGATCCATACAGTGGGGTACTGATTGGTTGAAGTGGGCGTGGCCTATGGGCCAATGTCTGGATTAACCGCTTCCACTAAAGTGAATTACTTGAAATTAACAGTGTAGATGTACAATGGGTAGCTGACCTGAAGTACCGAATATTACACATGTGGAACACTAGGTGGCGCTACAATGACGTCAAACGTGTTTTTGCCTATAACTCCTACATTATACATCACACATTAAAAATCTTCATGTCTACGTGTTCACTACATCAAGCTGAGTCACATGATATAGGCCACGCCCATTTCCGTTTAAAATTATTTTCGCAATATTGCGACAAGCGCAAAACCAACTTTTACGAACTCGTCCTATGCCGTGCGACAGATCTGCACGAAACCTGGTGTATTGCATCTGCAGATGGCCCTGACAAAAAGTTGCATAAAGAATTTTGCTACGTTTTTTTGTGCGCATTTGACGACCAAACACATTTTCTGTAGTAAGCTACCAAACACATATCATATCATATCTCGGCCAAATTAAAAGGTATCAACATATCACTTGTGAGCAGTGTTGACAATGCTTTTCCGATGCTCTGTACCAAATTTGGTAAAGATGAGCCATTAGGGGGCCATATAATCAACATTTATTGGTTTCGTCAAAACACTCAAAAACAATTTAAATGGGAAATTTGCAATTGCAATATCTCTGCCACAATAAATGCTATCAACACCAAACTTGTAAGGATTGTTTGGCATGCCGCCCGGAAGCTCTGTACCAAATCTGGTAAAGATAGGCCATTGGGGGGCGCTATAATCAACATAGACAATTTTGAGCCATTTTATCCAGGTTTTACATCCAGCCTAGGAGACCAGAGTTTTTCTGGGTCATTGCGCTATTATTCCGTACCGTTGCGTGCGCCTCTCGATGTTTCCCGACGTTTGCCCTTCCGCTTTCGCTTTGGGTTCCACTTTCGTGCGCTCCCCGGGTCGCCGGGGTCGACTGGCGCGGGGAGGCTTGGACCCCGTTGTAACTGCGTGCAGTTCTAGTTTCTAGTTCCTTTATGCAAATCAGGGGGCGTGGCTATCTCTCCCATTCAGAACAGAGCCGTGGACAGGCAGCTCACGGGGCCAACTACCCCTGACTGCTCTAATTCACATTAAACTGTACCCCAGTTATACCCCAGAATATACCACAGTTATACCCCCAAATATAACCCAGTTATGCCCCCGAATATAACCCAGTTGTACCCCAGAATGTAACCCAGTTGTACCCCAGAAAATAGCCCAGTTATACCCCAGAATATACCTGTTATACCCCAGAATATAACCCAGTTATGCCCCCGAATATAACCCAGTTGTACCCCAGAATGTAACCCAGTTGTAGCCCAGAATGTAACCCAGTTGTACCCCAGAAAATAGCCCAGTTATACCCCAGAATATACCTGTTATACCCCAGAATATAACCCAGTTATGCCCCCGAATATAACCCAGAATATACCACAGTTATGCCCCCAAATATAACCCAGTTATGCCCCCGATTATAACCCAGTTATACCCCAGAATATACCACAGTTATGCCCCCAAATATAACCAAGTTATGCCCCCAAATATAACCCAGTTGTACCCCAGAATGTAACCCAGTTGTACCCCAGAATGTAACCCAGTTGTACCCCAGAAAATAGCCCAGTTATACCCCAGAATATACCTGTTTTACCCCAGAATATAACCCAGTTATACCCCAGAATATACCCCAGAATATAACCCAGTTATACCCCAGAATATAACCCAGTTATATCCCAGAATATAACCCAGTTATATCCCAGAATATAACCCAGTTATACCCCAGAATGTAACCCAGTTATACCCCAGAATATAACCCAGTTATACCCCAGAATATACCTGTTATACCCCAGAATATAACCCAGTTATACCCCAGAATATACCCCAGAATATAACCCAGTTATACCCAAGAATATAACCCAAATATACCCCAGAATATACACCAGTTATACCCCAGAATGTAACCCAGTTGTACCCCAGAATGTATCCCAGTTATACCCCAGAATATACCTGTTATACCCCAGAATATAACCCAGTTAAACCCAGAATATACCCCAGAATATAACCCAGTTATACCCCAGAATGTAACCCAGTTGTACCCTAGAAAATAGCCCAGTTATACCCCGGAATATACCTGTTATACCCCAGAATATAACCCAGTTATACCCCAGAAAGTAACCCAGAATATAACCCAGTTATAACCCAGAATATACCTGTTATACCCCAGAATATAACCCAGTTATACCCCAGAATATAACCCAGTTATACCCCAGAATATAACCCAATTATACCCCAGAATATAACCCAGAATATAACCCAGTTATACCCCAGAATGTAACCCAGAATATAACCCTGTTATACCCCAGAATGTAACCCAGTTGTACCCCAGAATGTAACCCAGTTGTAACCCAGAAAATAGCCCAGTTATACCACAGAATATAACTGTTATACCCCAGAATATACATGTAACCCAGTTATACCCCAGAATATACCCCAGAATATAACCCAGTTATACCACAGAATATACCCTAGTTATACCCCAGAATATAACCCAGTTATAGCCCAGAATGTAACCCAATTATACCCCAGAATATGCCCCGGTTATACCACAGAATATACCCCAGTTATACCCCAGAATGTAACCCAGAATCCCAGTATAACCCAGAATATAACCAAGTTATACCCCAGAATATAACCCAGTTATACCCCAGAATATAACCCAGTTATAGCCCAGAATGTAACCCAGTTATACCCCAGAATATGCCCCAGTTAAACCCCAGAAAATAGCCCAGTTATACCCGAGAATATAACCACCCCGGACTCACTCCACACCCCACCTTCAGGCCCCTGTACCGTACTCTCTCTGCTGCAATGTGTGACGCACACCAACAACACCGAGGCAAATTCCTTGTATGTGTTAAAACATGTACTGTACTTGGCATTAAAACCCTTTCTGATCCTGGGCGGGGAAGGAGGCCTTGGGGAAGACCCAGGACTAGATGGAGGGTCCAGCTGGGAGGAGGCCTTGGGGAAAACCCAGGACTAGGTGGAGGGTCCAGCTGGGAGGAGGCCTTGGGGAAGACCCAGGACTAGGTGGAGGGTCCAGCTGGGAGAAGGCCTCAGGGAAGACCCAGGACTAGGTGGAGGCTCCAGCTGGGAGGACTCGGGGAAGACCCAGGACTAGATGGAGGGACCCCATATAATTGATAGATGGTAAATATGATTTTACATAATATAGTCATTTATAATACAATAAATGTGTATATACACACACATATATATATATATATATATATATATATATATATATATATATATATATATATATATATATATAATTAATTTATGATATAGTACTTTTAGAAATATGATTTTAAAGGGTCAAAAGATATCAGTGTTTTAAGTGGTGAGATATTTCTGAAGAACATATTTTAAGAGAATAAATTTAAATGATTTATTGAAGAAATAAAAAGCCAAACAGCAGCATCTGTTCCAGCTGATTAGATTTATAACAAGACACAAAAACAACAAGAATCATTTACAGTTTCTGATTTATCTATATACAGACACTATACTACGATGAGACGCCGCTGACCCCAGACCAGCTCAGAGTCTGGAGCATGTGGAGCACCTGGAGCATGTGGAGCACCTGGAACACCTGGAGCATCTACCTGGAGCATGTGGAGCATGTGGAGCACCTGGAGCATGTGGAGCATCTACCTGGAGCATGTGGAACATGTGGAGCACCTGGAGCATGTGGAGCATCTGGAGCATGTGGAGCATCTGGAGCATTTGGAGGACGATGCTATCTGCCAAAATATATCGTCGGGACGATGCTATCTGCCGATATATCATCGGGACTATGTTATTGGACAATATTTTGGCAGGACTATGTTATCGGACAATGTATCATCGGAACGATGTTATTGGACGATATAGCGGCCGGACGATGTTATTGGCCACATTGGTAATGTAAAAGCTTTTAACTCCAGATGTTCCAGATGTTAAACGCATGTAAAAGCTTTTAACTCCAGATGTTCCAGATGTTAAACGCATGTAAAAGCTTTTAACTCCAGATGTTCCAGGTGTTAAACGCCTGTAAAAGCTTTTAACTCCAGATGTTCCAGATGTTAAACGCATGTAAAAGCTTTTAACTCCAGATGTTCCAGGTGTTAAACGCATGTAAAAGCTTTTAACTCCAGATGTTCCAGGTGTTAAACGCATGTAAAGCAGCCAAGGGTCGAAGGACCACGTGATATAAAACAGCTGACCCTGTTTTGGGATCGTCGTATAAAAGAATAAAAAGAAATATGAATGTGTAAACAACACAATTTGGCTTCTTATTAAGAGATTAATATTCAGATAAACTTCATGTTTTCATTCTTCTTCTTCAGTGTTTTATATTTAAACAGCCGTCGACTTCTTCTTCTTTTAAACTCCCAGAGAGCAGAGTAATAAACATCTGTTTCCATGACAACACGGTAAAAATCTGACTGAAATATTTGGAAAATTTGCAGCAAATGTGATTTAAAAATCAATAAAGTTCTGCTCTGCAGACCATCAGGCTTACAGCCACGCTAACATGCTATCACGCTAATATGCTAACATGCTAACATACTAATATGCTATCATACTAATTTGCTAACATGCTAATATGCTAACATATTAATTTGCTAACATGCTATCGCGCTAACATGCTATCATGCTAACGTATTAAAATACTAATATGCTAATATGCTAACATGCCAACAGACAGGAGCAGGCAGCAAACTGCTTCCTGTTTCTTTAAAAACACGAACAACATGGAGAATATTATTTACTAAACTTTAAAAGCTGAGTCAGCGATATTTCGCAGCTTTGTTCCTGAATTAAAAAATTTTTTTTTTTTGGTTTCTCAAAAGACAGAAACACAAATTAAAAACCTATGAAATGTTTTTCTTTAACTACTTTAAATACAGTTTATCTGTTGATATCCAAAAGGCATTGTGGGTAATGTAGTGTGGTGACCCTATGGGCAGGGCTCCAGCAGATGTGATGCTTCTACTTCCTGTTTTGTTAACTCTCGCTCTCCTCTGGGATGTCCTGAAGGTCTGGGGGTTGCCATGGTGACAGACAGGAAGTAAATTTACTAACACAGCATTACAACCAGCACCACTTTCATAAAATAGACTAAAAGAGATAAAGATAATAAATAACTAGAACTGCAGGACGGGGTCCAAGCCTCCCCCGTGCCAGTCGGCCCCCACGACCCGGGGGGTGCACGAAAGGGGAACCCGAGCGAAACGGTGGGGCGGGGGCAAATGTCAGGTAATATGCAGAGGAGCACGTAACGGTACGGATTAATATCACAATGACCTCGAAAAACTGGGCTCCTAGGCCGGATCCAAAACCTTCTGTAGTGGACATGAAGACATCAAAGACATCAGCAGGACGGGGACACTGTTAATATATAATAATATATTATAAAGTTATGGATCAGAAGTATGGTAATGGTCTATGTTGATTATAGCGCCCCCTAATGGCCCATCTTTATCATATTTGGATCAGAGCATCGGGGAGGAATGTGGAACACGTCCCTAAAGTTGTGTTGATATCATTTCATTTGGCCGAGATATGATATGATATGTGTTTGGTAGCTTACTACAGAAACTTTGTTTGGTCGTCAAAAGCGCACACGTTAACGTGGCCGTCTGGAGATGCTACAGACCTGGTCTCTGGAGATGCTACGGACCAGGTCTCGTGCAGATCTGTCACACGGCCCAGGACGAGTTCGAAAAAGTAGGTTTCACGCTTAGCGCAATATTGCGAAATGAAATTTTATCAGAAATGGGCGTGGCCTATACCATGTGACTCAGCTTAATGTAGTGAACACGTGGATGTAAATATATTTAATGTGTGACGTATAATGTAGGAGTTATAGGTAAAAACATGTTTGACGTCATTGTAGCGCCACCTAGTGGCCAATGTGCGTGAGATTTGTTTTACCGCCTCGGAGGGTCATACCAAGCAATAATGTAAAGTTTGGTACTCATTGTACATCTGTCCTGTTAATTACAAGTAATTCACTTTAAGGGATTAATCCAAATGTTGGACCTTAGGCCACGCCCACTTGAACCAATCAGTACCCCACTGTAAGGACCACCTCAGGAGTGGGCCTAGATGGTATCCATCAAATACTGTAAAATTCGGATGAGCGGTTCATGAGATATAAACTTGTTGTATTTGTAGCGCCTCCTAGTGGCCAATGTTCGTGAAATTAGTTTTAGAGCCTCAAAGGGCCATACCAAGGAATAATCTAAAGTTTGGCTCTGATAGCATTTATCTATCATATTATCTATTTTTCACTCATAAAAGTCGGAAATGGGCGTGGCCTATATCACGAGGTCCAGCTGGATCCAAGGAACGCGTGGATGTATGGTTTTTAAATGTTCGGGAGTTATAGGGCCAAACGCGGTTTTTCTGCTATAGCGCCACCTAGTGGTGGATGTGGGTCAATTGTTGCGTCAGAGGTCTTTGCGGAGTTTTGGACCAGTCCTGAAAATGGCATGTCGCCACCATGTAAGAATCCCTAGACTAGCAAAACAATAGGGTTCCTCAGCCCTGCTGGTGCACGCATCCTTGGGCTTAGACCCCTAATAAAGAGAAGTCTAAGTCTATACATCTATTCAACAGGCTACACAATGTATGTATATATGTATTAAAATAATAACATTATTTATTGCTGAGTAGTACTGACCTCTGGGACTGTCAGAGCGAGGAGAGATCCTAGTCACTTCCTCCTCCTCATTTCCTTCCTGAACACCGTCTAATTGGTCGACGGGATCCTGACTGGCCAATGGAGCGAGGGGGCGGGACTCCAACTCCCTGCTGCCTCGCCTCCTGTTCACCTGTTGAAATAAACTCTTAATTCTCCCATTTACATGTGGAGATATGCTGCTCTATACACGCTAAAAGTAGTGATTATTTACATGGAGTCTGGTGGAGATATGCTGCTCTATACACGCTAAAAGTAGTGATTATTTACATGGAGTCTGGTGGAGATATGCTGCTCTATACATGCTAAAAGTAGTGATTATTTACATGGAGTCTGGTGGAGATATGCTGCTCTATACATGCTAAAAGTAGTGATTATTAACATGGAGTCTGGTGGAGATATGCTGCTCTATACATGCTAAAAGTAGTGATTATTTACATGGAGTCTGGTGGAGATATGCTGCTCTATACACGCTAAAAGTAGTGATTATTTACATGGAGTCTGGTGGAGATATGCTGCTCTATACATGCTAAAAGTAGTGATTATTTACATGGAGTTTGGTGGAGATATGCTGCTCTATACATGCTAAAAGTAGTGATTATTTACATGGAGTCTGGTGGAGATATGCTGCTCTATACACGCTAAAAGTAGTGATTATTTACATGGAGTCTGGTGGGTTTGGACTAACGTCTAAAGGTTTAGTTCATCCCAATTTAGTTTATCCCGGTTCGGACCCACCTGTTCTCCCTTGATGACATCACTGATCTCCCCGTTGCCCCTCCTCTTTGTCACTGGCTCCGCCCCGTCTCTGGTTGGCTCCTCCCCCCTCAGCCGCAGCCGTGTCACTTCCTGCTGCAGCAGCTCCACCTGCCGTCGCAGCAGCAGCGCCTCGCCGCCAGCGTCCATCCCTGCGTCCCGCGACAGTGAGCGGCTGAGGCGGGGGCCGGGGGCAAGGCCTTCGGGGGGCGAGGGGGCGGGGCCTGCTGTGAAGGTCAGCTCCAGGATGGAATCCTGACGGATCACAGCCGCCTGAAGGAGAAGAAGACTTTAGATACACAAGCTGTCCTCTGGATCTCTAATGTGTGGAATAAAGAAGTTAACCGACCTGCAGGGCGTGGAGCTGCGTGCTCAGACTGACCAACCGCTGACGCACTTCCTGTGGAGAGAACAACCATTAACGACTGCTCTGATGGGACACAAACTGAAGTTAACCCTCTACCTCGCTGTTCTCTATGAGCTTTTTCTAATCCAACTTTTCTTAAGGCGCTGACGCACCAACCCAATAAAAATAATAATTCTTGCCCATGGGTCCAGGTCCACCAACTGTTGTCATTTATTCTCCAGAACACTCTCGTCAACATTGGACAGGTTTCAGCATTATCTCCCAAGCTCTGTTTGTGTCACTAGCTCTGGTTCATCCACACGTTTTATCTGAATTAAGTGATATTGAATGAAAAATGCTTTATGGAATTTCATGAATATCGACTCAAAGGAAATATTGATCCCATATTTATCATGTATTGTTGTCCCATATTGACAACCAACACACACACACATATTATAAGGTGAGTCACCTGGTTATAAGAGGTGAGTTACCTGGGTATAAGGTGAGTTACCTGGTTATAAGAGGTGAGTTACCTGGGTATAAGGTGAGTTATCTGGTTATAAGGTGAGTTACATGGGTATAAGGTGAGTTACCTGGTTATAAGGTGAGTTACCTGGGTATAAGGTGAGTTACCTGGTTATAAGGTGAGTTACCTGGTTATAAGGTGAGTTACCTGGGTATAAGGTGAGTTACCTGGTTATAAGAGGTGAGTTACCTGGTTATAAGGTGAGTTACCTGGGTATAATGTGAGTTACCTGGGTATAAGGTGAGTTACCTGGGTATAAGGTGAGTTACCTGGGTATAAGGTGAGTTACCTGGTTATAAGGTGAGTTACCTGGGTATAAGGTGAGTTACCTGGGTATAAGGTGAGTTACCTGGTTATAAGGTGAGTTACCTGGGTATAAGGTGAGTTACCTGGTTTAATGTCCGCTGCTGCAGCTGGTTGCCGTTTCTGTCCTGAAAGAGAAGAGGGGAAACGTTTCTCTCCATTGTTTTCTAAGGTTAAACTAACACCCAGACAATAACTCTTATTTTGAAAGGTTAACCTAACTAACATCCAGACAATAACTCTTATTTTGAAAGGTTAACCTAACTAACATCCAGACAATAACTCCTATTTTGAAAGGTTAACCTAACTAACATCCAGACAATAACTCCTATTTTGAAAGGTTACCTTGGAGGAGCCGGTCACCTCAAAAGACCCGTTCAGAGAACTGGAGTCTCCGTCTGAGAGAGAGACAGACAGGTTAGAGAGAGACACAGGTTAGAGAGAGAGACAGGGTAGAGAGAGAGACAGGTTAGAGAGAGACAGACAGGTGAGAGAGAGAGACAGGTGAGAGTGAGAGACAGGTGAGAGAGAGAGACAGGTTAGAGACAGACATGTTAGAGAGAGAGACAGGTGAGAGAGAGACAGGTTAGAGAGAGAGAGACAGGTGAGAGAGAGACAGGTGAGAGAGAGACAGGTTAGAGAGACGGACATGTTAGAGAGAGAGAGACAGGTTAGAGAGACAGACATGTTAGAGCGAGAGACAGGTGAGAGAGAGACAGGTTAGAGAGAGAGACAGGTGAGAGAGAGAGACAGGTTAGAGCGAGAGACAGGTGAGAGAGAGAGAGAGAGACAGGTTAGAGCGAGAGACAGGTGAGAGAGAGAGAGAGGTTAGAGTGAGAGACAGGTGAGAGAGAGACAGGTTAGAGACAGACATGTTAGAGAGAGAGACAGGTGAGAGAGAGACAGGTTAGAGAGAGAGAGACAGGTGAGAGAGAGACAGGTTAGAGAGACGGACATGTTAGAGAGAGAGAGACAGGTTAGAGAGACAGACATGTTAGAGCGAGAGACAGGTGAGAGAGAGACAGGTTAGAGAGAGAGACAGGTGAGAGAGAGAGACAGGTTAGAGCGAGAGACAGGTGAGAGAGAGAGACAGGTTAGAGCGAGAGACAGGTGAGAGAGAGAGGTTAGAGTGAGAGACAGGTGAGAGCGAGAGAGACGGGTTAGAGACAGACAGGTTAGAGAGAGAGAGACAGGTTAGAGAGAGAGACAGGTGAGAAAGAGAGAGACAGGTTAGAGCGAGAGACAGGTGAGAGAGAGCGACAGGTTAGAGCGAGAGACAGGTGATAGCGAGGGACAGGTGAGAAAGAGAGAGACAGGTGAGAGAGAGAGACAGGTGAGAGCAGGAGACAGGTTAGAGAGAGAGACAGGTGAGAGCGAGAGACAGGTGAGAGAGAGACAGGTTAGAGAGACGGACATGTTAGAGAGAGAGAGACAGGTTAGAGAGACAGACATGTTAGAGAGAGAGAGACAGGTTAGAGAGACAGACATGTTAGAGAGAGAGACAGGTGAGAGAGAGAGACAGGTTAGAGCGAGAGAGACAGGTTAGAGCGAGAGACAGGTGAGAGCGAGAGAGACAGGTTAGAGCGAGAGACAGGTGAGAGAGAGAGAGACAGGTGAGAGAGAGAGAGACAGGTGAGAGAGAGAGACAGGTGAGAGCGAGAGACAGGTGAGAGCGAGAGACAGGTGAGAGAGAGAGACAGGTGAGAGCAGGAGACAGGTGAGAGCGAGAGACAGGTGAGAGAGAGAGACAGGTGAGAGAGAGAGACAGGTTAGAGAGAGAGACAGGTTAGAGAGAGAGACAGGTGAGAGCGAGAGACAGGTTAGAGAGAGAGACAGGTGAGAGAGAGAAACAGGTGAGAG
>CM057242.1:385621-515621 GCA_029931835.1 Etheostoma nigrum
AGATACACACTCACACACATTCACACTCCGATGCGCAGCATCGGGGGCAACTCAGGGTTCAGTGTCTTGCCCAAGGACACTTCGACATGGGACTGCAGGGCCAGGGATCGAACCACCAACCTTCCAATTGGCAGGCAACCACTCTACCGCTGAGCCACAGCCGCCCAGGTGTGTCTCACCAGTGTGACCCCTGAGTGTCTCACCTGTGTGACCTCCCCCTGAGTGTCTCACCTTGTGACCCCCCCCTGAGTGTCTCACCCGTGTGACCCCCCCTGAGTGTCTCACCTGTGTGACCTCCCCGAGTGTCTCACGCATGTGACCCCCATGAGTGTCTCACCTGTGTGACCTCCCCCTGAGTGTCTCACCTGTGTGACCCCCCCTGAGTGTCTCACCTGTGTGACCTCCCAGAGTGTCTCACCTGTGTGACCCCCCATGAGTGTCTCACCTGTGACCTCCCCCTGAGTGTCTCACCTGTGTGACCCCCCATGAGTCTCTCACCTGTGTGACCTCCCCTGAGTGTCTCACCTGTGTGACCCCCATGAGTGTCTCACCTGTGTGACCCCCCATGAGTGTCTCACCTGTGTGACCCCCCATGAGTGTCTCACCTGTGTGACCTCCCCTGAGTGTCTCACCTGTGTGACCCCCCCTGAGTGTCTCACCTGTGTGACCCCCCCATGAGTGTCTCCCCTGTGTGACCCCCCCTGAGTGTCTCACCTGTGTGACCCCCCCTGAGTATCTCACCTGTGTGAGCAGCAGGTCTCCTATGCTGCGGATGGTGAAGTTAGTGGCGCTGCCCTCCACCAGCCCCTCCCTGCGGCGGTTGAGCAGGTGTGACAGGAAGTTGGAGTGCCACTCCAGCAGCTGGTCCAGACAGGGGAAGATGGTGTGGACCACGGCCGCCTCCAGCATCACTTCCTCCAGCATCCCGCGCCGGTACACGCCCTCCATGATCCGCAGGGTGCGCACGTGGTGGAACTCCGTCTGGATCAACTCTGACACACACACACACAGGAACACATTTACACAACTATATGTGTATGTGTGAATGTGTGGGTGTGTGGGTATATACAGTGTGTGTGTGTATATATATCTGTGTGTGTGTGTGTGTGTGTGTGTGTGTGTGTGTGTGTGTGTGTATATACAGTGTGTGTGTGTATGTGTGTGTGTGTATATATATCTGTGTGTGTGTGTGTGTGTGTGTGTGTGTATATACAGTGAGGAAAATAAGTATTTGATTTGATTTGCAAGTTCTCCCCCTTAGAAATCATGGAGGGGTCTGAAATTGTCATCGTAGGTGCATGTCCACTGTGAGAGACATGATCTATAAAAATATATCCAGAAATCACAATGTATAATTTTTTAACTATTTATTTGTATGATACAGCTGCAAATAAGTATTTGAACACCTGTCTATCCGCTACAATTCTGACCCTCAAAGACCTGTTAGTCTGTCTTCAAAATGTCCACCTCCACTCCATTTATTATCCTAAATTAGATGCACCTGTTTGAGGTCGTTAGCTGCATAAAGACACCTGTCCACCCCATACAATCAGTAAGAATCCAACCTCTAACATGGCCAAGACCAAAGAGCTGTCCAAAGACACTAGAGACAACATTGTACTGTGTGTGTGTGTGTGTGTGTGTGTGTGTGTGTGTGTGTGTGTGTGTGTGTGTGTGTGTGTGTGTGTGTGTGTGTGTGTGTGTGTGTGTGTGTGTGTGTGTGTGTGTGTGTATGTGTGTGTGTGTGTGTGTGTGTGTGTGTGTGTGTGTGTGTGTGCTGTGTCTGTGTGTGTGTATATCTGTGTGTGTGTGTCTGTGTGTGTCTCTGTGTGTGTGTCTCCGTGTGTGTGTGTGTGTGTGTGTGTGTGTGTGTGTGTGTGTGTGTGAGCCTGTATGGCTGTGGTACCTGACTACGGTAAGCGTACCTGACTCATTTCCGTTTCCGGTGCTTGTGTGTTGGTAGCGTGTTGGTGGCATGTTGGTAGCGTGTTGCTGCTCACTAAATACCAGTTCTGTTTGTTAGATATGCTATTAAAGCGACTAACTGTCCACTAAACAGTTATTCTTATAGTAGTTCTGTCTAAGCACTCACAGATCTTTTCATTTTAAGCGACTTTCGTTAAATAACAGCTGTTTTAACGCTTGGTAGCTAACGCTACCGTACTTTAGCTTAGCTGCTAGCAACTTTAGCTTAGCAGTTAGCCATGTCGTCTCCCTCTCCTACTTTCTCTTGTTCGATGTGTGAGATGTTTAGTTACTCCTCTGCATCCTTTAGCGACAATGGGATGTGTAACAAGTGTAGTTTATTTATGGACGTGGAGGCGAGGCTTAGTGAGTTAGAAGTCCAGATCCGCACCATGATAGATCAGTCGTTAGCTACTGTAGCTAGCCACCCCCCGGTAGCCGGTGCGGGCCGGCCTGAGCCTGAGTTAGCCTCTGGTAGCCGTCCCCCGGCAACTCCTGAGCAGCCAGGAAAAGGTTCCTGGGTTACTGTTCGTGGCAAAAAAAGCCGTAAACTATCAAAGGCCACGGACCACCACCAGCCTGTTAGCGTTTCTAACAGATTTTCCCCACTCAGCGACACACCCGCTGGGAAACCAACTCTGGTTATCGGCAGCTCCATTTTGAGAAACGTGAAGTTAGCGAAGCCAGCAGCCATATATAATGCATCCCGGGGGCTAGAGCGGGCGACTTTGAGTCTTATTTGAAACTGCTGGCTAAGGATAAACGTAAATACAGTAAGATTGTTATTCACGTTGGCGTTAATGACTCCCGGTTACGCCAAACGGAGGTCACCAAGATTAATGTTGAATCGGTGTGTACATACGCAAAGTCAATGTCGGACACCATAGTTTTCTAGTCTACTAATCAGCTCTAAACCTAAACTAAATTATAACTCATTTGAAAGTCTTGTTCTTAGTCTTTCACACCCAAGTTGGAAATCACTGCAGCCAGTTCTATTTGTTATAGTGTACCGAGCACCTGGTCCAGACTCTGAATTCTTATCTGAATTTGCAGAGTTTTTATTAGAAGCAAAATTCACCGAGATCTGCCTTTAACTGGCACTGACTTATCTCTAAACTCAGGAACCTTAGAAACAGCTGTAAAACCAGATATATGTTTAGACTGCTTTGCTTCACTTGATCTTTCTCAATTTAATTCAATTATTTCTTCATCTAAACCATCAACCTGCCTCTTAGACCCCATCCCGACTAGGCTTCATCTAAACCATCAACCTGCCTCTTAGACCCCATCCCGACTAGGCTACTTAAAGAAGTTTTACCCTTAGTCAACACTTCTCTATTAGATATAACCAATCTGTCTATATTAACAGGCTATGTACCACAGCACTTTAAAGTAGCTGTTATTAATCCTCTTCTGAAAAAGCCCAACCTTGATCCAGAAGTTTTAGCCAACTATAGACCTATATCCAACCCTGATCCAGATGTTTTAGCCAACTATAAACCTATATCCAACCTTGATCCAGAAGTTTTAGCCAATTATAGACCTATATCCAACCTTGATCCTGACGTTTTAGCCAACTATAGACCTGTATCCAATCTTCCATTTCTCTCTTAAGATTCTTGAGAAAGTAGTCGCCAAACAGCTATGTGACTTTCTGCATAGCAACAGCTTATTTGAGGATTTTCAGTCAGGATTTAGAGTTCATCATAGCACAGAAACAGCACTTGTGAAAATTACTAATGACCTCCTAATTGCATCAGACAAAGGACTTATCTCTGTACTACTGTTATTAGATCTTAGTGCTGCATTTGATACCATTGACCATCATATCTTTTTACAGAGATTGGAACATTTAATTGGCATTAAAGGAACTGCTCTAAGCTGGTTTAAGTCTTATGACTTATAACGATGAATCCTCCGTGCACGCCAAAGTTAGTTATGGAGTCCCACAAGGATCTGTGCTCGGTCCAATCCTGTTCACTCTATATATGCTTCCTTTAGGTAATATTATCAGGAAACACTCTATAAACTTTCATTGTTATGCAGATGATACTCAATTATATCTATCAATCAAGCCGGATGAAACTAATCAGTTAGCTAAACTTCAAATCTGCCTTCAGGATATTAAAACCTGGATGAGCTGTAATTTTCTAATGTTAAACTCAGATAAAACTGAAGTTATTGCTCTGGGGCCCAAGCACCTCCGTGACGCATTATCCAAAGAGATAGTTACTCGTGATGGCATCACCCTGGCCTCCAGCACCACCCTGGCCCCCAGCATCACCCTGGCCTCCAGCACCACCCTGGCCTCCAGCATCACCCTGGCCTCCAGCACCACCCTGGCCCCCAGCATCACCCTGGCCCCCAGCATCACCCTGGCCTCCAGCGCCACCCTGGCCTCCAGCACCACCCTGGCCTCCAGCACCACTGTGAGGAATCTTGGAGTTATCTTTGATCAGGACATATCCTTTAATTCCCACATAAAGCAAATTTCAAGGATCGCCTTTTTTCACCTACGTAATATTGCAAAAATCAAGAATATCCTGTCTAAAAATGATGCAGAAAAACTAGTCCATGCATTTGTTACTTCTAGGCTGGATTACTGCAATTCTTTATTATCAGGCTGCTCAAAAAAGTCCATAAAGACTCTTCAGCTGATCCAGAATGCTGCAGCACATGTTCTGACAGGAACCAGGAAAAGAGATCACATCTCTCCTGTTTTAGCGTCTCTGCATTGGCTTCCTGTAAAATCCAGAATAGAATTTAAAATCCTGCTTCTCACCTACAAAGCTCTTCATGGTCAGGCACCATCTTATCTTAAAGAGCTCATAGTACCTTACTACCCCACAAGAGCACTACGCTCCCAGACTGCAGGGTTACTTGTGGTTCCTAGAGTCTCTAAAAGTAGAATGGGAGCCAGAGCGTTCAGCTATCAGGCTCCTCTCCTGTGGAACCAAGTTCCAGTCTGGGTCCCAGGACCAGAGCATTCAGCTATCAGGCTCCTCTCCTGTGAAACCAGGTTCCAGTTTGGGTTCAGGAGGCAGACACCGTCTCCACATTTAAGAGTAGGCTTAAGACTTTCCTTTTTGATAAAGCTTGTAAGGGCATAGAATTGAACATTGTTAGGGAGTGAGGAGTTGCAGCGTCCGCCTGACCTGGCCCACCTGCTTCTCGTCATAGTTGTCAGATCTATCTATCATATAATCAAGAATATAATAAAACTAAAGGGAGACTTGGCATACAGCCCGATCCGGTTGGGGAGAGTTCTAGCCTGACCAGGCTCCTCTCTTTACCCTGTCTCTCTTAGTTATGCTGTAATAGTTTTAGACAGCTGGGGGACTTCCTTCGACACACTGAGCTCCTCTCTCCTCTCTCTTTCTATCTTTCTATCTTTCCATTTGTGTGCATCTATGTCCCAGAAATGCTTGTTACTAACCTAGTTACTAACCTAGCTCTGGGGAGTCCCTATGTTCTTTTTCTCCCAGCATGTTTCCTCGGATCAGGGAGGCTCCAAAATCATGGTTGCAGCTGTCGCCATGGTCCCACTACACGTCCTGCAATGCCCTGCTACGTCCGGCAATGCCCTGCTACGTCCTGCAATGCCCTGCTACGTCCTGCTACGTCCTGCTACATCCTGCTGTGCCCTGCTACGTCCTGCTGTGCCTTGTAATGCCCACAGTGCCATGAACTACTACAAAGAACTACTACAAACTACTATTTTTTGTGACTGTTAATGCCACTCTTCATTCTAACCCCAACCGGTCGTCAGACACCGCCTACCAAGAGCCTGGGTCTGGGCCTGGGCCTGGGTCTGGGTCTGGGCCTGGGTCTGTCTGAGGTTTCTTCCCAAAGGGGAGTTTTTCCTCGCCACTGTCGCCCTGTTGCTTGCTCTGGAGGAAACTACTAGAACTGTTGGGTCCTTGTAAATTCTGGAGTGTGGTCTAGACCTGCTCTATCTGTAAAGGGTCTCCAGATAACTCTCGTTATGAATTGATACTATAAATAAAAGTGAAATTGAAATTGAGCGTGTGTGTGTCTCTGTGTGTGTGTATGTGTGTGTGTCTGTCTCTGTGTGTGTGTGTGTGTGTGTGTACCGTAGATGACGTCCTGTTTCTTGATCAGGTCTTTGTGGAGCGTCTGCAGGAAGCTCGGCTCCACCACCAGACTCCAGCTGTCGGCCTGGACGCAGCAACCCTCCACCTGCATCTCCTCCAGGAGGGGGGTCCACCACCACTCCCCTGACACACACACACACACACACACACACACGCACACACACACACACACACACAGAGACACACAGAGAGACACACACACACACACACACAGAGACACACAGACGTCATCATCACCTGAGTTTATTCCAACATGAGTATTTGTACCTGTATATAATATTTATATATAATATTTATATATATATAATATTTCTGGAGTTAGGCTGACCGTCGTCCGTCAGAGACTCCATGGACAAAGTTCTGCTCCTGAAGTTCAGGGACTCGGTCGACTGGGAGAGAATCCTCCGGAGACCCACAGAGTCCTCGCTCATCCTGAGAGACAGACAGGTAGAGAGAGATTGACAGGTTAGAGACCCACAGAGTCCTTGCTCATCCTGAGAGACAGACAGGTAGAAATAGCTTTCTGAAGTCAGCATGCAGATGTTTCTTGGTTACTTCCTGATTCCTCTCATCTCTGATTGTCCGGTTATATCAGCGTTTAATGAAACGTGAACGAGATATGTTAAACAGCCAATCAGCTGCTGTTCCCTCTCACCCTGCGATGTTATTGGTGGAGACGCTCTTGGCAAGCGAGAGGCCGGAGCGAACCCGTCTGGAGCCGAGCAGAGACTGGCGAAGGCTGTCGGACGGATAGATGGCCGAGCTGGGACGCTCCTTCATCAGGGGGGCTAGACAGGCAGAGAGACATACAGGTAGACAGTCAGACAGGTAGATAGATGGCCGAGCTGGGACGCTCCTTCATCAGGGGGGCTAGACAGGTAGAGAGACAGACAGGTAGACAGTCAGACAGGTAGATAGATGGCCGAGCTGGGACGCTCCTTCATCAGGGGGGCTAGACAGGCAGAGAGACCGACAAGTAGAGAGACCGACAGGTAGAGAGACCGACAGGTAGAGAGACAGACAGGTTGACTCACTTTTAGTTCTCATGGCGACGTTCTGCAGAGCTGAACTGTTCCTGACAATAGCCAACTTCTGTTGCTGTTAGAGAGAGACAGACAGGCAGTTAGAGAGACAGACAGACAGACAGAGAGGCAGACAGGCAGAGAGACGGTCTTACCCTTTGTTTCATCTTGGCACAGCTGGCCAGGCTGTCTCTGCAGCGGTTATGGATGGTGACATTACAGGCTGAAAGAGACAGACAGGCAGTCAGAGACAGACAGACAGGTAGACAGTCAGAGAGACAGATGGGCAGTCAGAGATACAGACAGGTAGAGAGACAGACAGGCAATTAGAGAGACAGACAGGTAGACAGACAGGCAGTCAGAGAGACAGACATTATTACTAACCCTAATAATTAATGCTCCTAAATCAGCTGTTCACCTGCTAAGATAATGCACACGCACACACACACACACACACACACACCCTCTTACACACACACACACACCCTCTCACACACACACACCCTCTCACACACTCTCTTACACACACACACACACACACACACCCTCCCTCACACACACACACACACACACACCCTCTCACACACACACACACACTCTCACGCACACAAACACACACAGACACACACACTCACTAAAACACACAAACTAACCACACGTTACCCCTCGACCTAGTTCTCAGGGTTCGTCCCAGCAGCCAATCACAACGTTTGTTTTTAATCTGAAGAATTGCATCATCTGCTCTTTGTGAAGCAGGATTAACACACCATCTGTTACACACACACACACACACACACACACATACATAGACACACACACACAAACACACATAGACAAACACACACACAAACACACACACAGACAAACACACACACACACACATACATAGACACACACACACACACACACACACAGACAAACACACACACACACAAACACACACACACACATAGACACACACACACATACATAGACACACATACACACACACAGACAAACACACACACACACAGACAAACACACACACACACACACACAGTAGCTACAGTGAGGAAAATAAGTATTTGAACACGCTGCTATTTTGCAAGTTCTCCCACTTAGAAATCATGGAGGGTCTGAAATTGTCATCGTAGGTGCATGTCCACTGTGAGAGACATAATCTAAAAAAACATCCAGAAATCACAATGTATGATTTTTTAACTATTTATTTGTATGATACAGCTGCAAATAAGTATTTGAACACCTGTCTATCAGCTAGAATTCTGACCCTCAAAGACCTGTTAGTCTGCCTTCAAAATGTCCACCTCCACTCCATTTATTATCCTAAATTAGATGCACCTGTTTGAGGTCGTTAGCTGCATAAAGACACCTGTCCACCCCATACAATCAGTAAGAATCCAACTACTAACATGGCCAAGACCAAAGAGCTGTCCAAAGACACTAGAGACAACATTGTCCACCTCCACAAGGCTGGAAAGGGCTACGGGGACATGTCCAAGCAGCTTGGTGAAAAAAGGTCCACTGTTGGAGCAATCATTAGAAAATGGAAGAAGCTAAACATGACTGTCAATCTCCCTCGGACTGGGGCTCCATGCAAGATCTCACCTCGTGGGGTCTCAGTGATCCTAAGAAAGGTGAGAAATCAGCCCAGAACTACACGGGAGGAGCTGGTCCAGGACCTGAAAAGAGCTGGGACCACCGTTTCCAAGGTTACTGTTGGTAATACACTAAGACGTCATGGTTTGAAATCATGCATGGCACGGAAGGTTCCCCTGCTTAAACCAGCACATGTCAAGGCCCGTCTTAAGTTTGCCAATGACCATTTGGATGATCCAGAGGAGTCATGGGAGAAAGTCATGTGGTCAGATGAGACCAAAATAGAACTTTTTGGTCATAATTCCACTAACCGTGTTTGGAGGAAGAAGAATGATGAGGACCATCCCAAGAACACCATCCCTACTGTGAAGCATGGGGGGGTAGCATCATGCTTTGGGGGTGTTTTTCTGCACATGGGACAGGGCGACTGCACTGTATTAAGGAGAGGAGGACCGGGGCCATGTATTGGGAGATTTTGGGGAACAACCTCCTTCCCTCAGTTAGAGCATTGAAGATGGGTCGAGGCTGGGTCTTCCAACATGACAATGACCCGAAGCACACAGCCAGGAGAACCAAGGAGGGGCTCTGGAAGAAGCAGATCAAGGTTCTGGGGGGGCCTAGCCAGTCTCCAGACCTAAACCCAATAGAGAATCTTTGGAGGGAGCTCAAACTCCGTGTTTCTCAGCGACAGCCCAGAAACCTGACTGATCTAGAGAAGATCTGTGTGGAGGAGTGGGCCAAAATCCCTTCTGCAGTGTGTCAAACCTGGTGAAGAACTACAGGAAACGTTTGACCTCTGGAACTGCAAACAAAGGCTACTGGACCAAATATTAACATTGATTTTCTCAGGTGTTCAAATACTTATTTGCAGCTGTATCATACAAATAAATAGTTAAAAAATCATACATTGTGATTTCTGGATGTTTTTTTTAGATTATGTCTCTCACAGTGGACATGCACCTACGATGACAATTTCAGACCCCTCCATGATTTCTAAGTGTGAGAACTTGCAAAATAGCAGCGTGTTCAAATACTTATTTTCCACACTGTATTTATCCATGTTTTTATCTGAATTAAGTGACATAGTGATCATGTGATGTTATCCCTTATAAACACACTTTCACCAGATTTATTCTCAGGAGGTTTTACCAACTCCTTAGATGGACGTGTGGACGGAGACCGAGCTACAGACTGAGGTTAGGCATTTAGTTGTCATGGTTAGGGTGAAGGGCTAGGGAATGCATTGTGTCAAAGACTTAATGTGTGTGTGTGTGTGTTGATAAAGTTATTTGAATACCTGGGCAGCTGAGCGCCTCCTTGGCCGTGATGCTGCGGTTGCAGGAGGAACATAGCGTGGTGGATGACACCGTCAGAGACGTAAACAGGTGACCGTTACTATGGCGAGCCTCTCGCTCCCTCGCCTCCTTCTCCCGCTCCTTCAGACGCACCTTCTCCTTATTCTGGCAGACAGACAGGTTAGAGACAGACAGGTTAGAGATATGCTGCTCTACACACACTAAAAGTAGTGATTATTTACATGGAGTCTGGTGGAGATATGCTGCTCTATACACGCTAAAAGTAGTGATTATTTACATGGAGTCTGGTGGAGATATGCTGCTCTATACACGCTAAAAGTAGTGATTATTTACATGGAGTCTGGTGCAGATATGCTGCTCTATACATGCTAAAAGTAGTGATTATTTACATGGAGTCTGGTGGAGATATGCTGCTCTATACAAGCTAAAACTAGTGATTATTTACATGGAGTCTGGTGGAGATATGCTGCTCTATACATGCTAAAAGTAGTGATTATTTACATGGAGTCTGGTGGAGATATGCTGCTCTATACATGCTAAAAGTAGTGATTATTTACATGGAGTCTGGTGGAGATATGCTGCTCTATACATGCTAAAAGTAGTGATTATTTACATGGAGTCTGGTGGAGATATGCTGCTCTATACACGCTAAAAGTAGTGATTATTTACATGGAGTCTGGTGGAGATATGCTGCTCTATACACGCTAAAAGTAGTGATTATTTACATGGAGTCTGGTGGAGATATGCTGCTCTATACACGCTAAAAGTAGTGATTATTTACATGGAGTCTGGTGGAGATATGCTGCTCTATACACGCTAAAAGTAGTGATTATTTACATGGAGTCTGGTGGAGATATGCTGCTCTATACACGCTAAAAGTAGTGATTATTTACATGGAGTCTGGTGGAGATATGCTGCTCTATACACGCTAAAAGTAGTGATTATTTACATGGAGTCTGGTGGAGATATGCTGCTCTATACACGCTAAAAGTAGTGATTATTTACATGGAGTCTGGTGGAGATATGCTGCTCTATACACATTAAAAGTAGTGATTATTTACATGGAGTCTGGTGGGTTTGGTGTTAGAGATTTCGGGGCTGTCTCTCACTCTGTGAACTTCTCCTTTCTGCTCTGTCTGTTTTTAACTTCTGCTCGGAGCGGGGAGCGGCAGGAAGAGGAAGTGTGTGTGAGCGATCACATCATAGAAACAGAAAACACACTGTTCTTCACTCAGCAGAAATATCAGGAGTTCAGCTGAGACTATGTTATTGGAACAGATGTGTTAGTTACACACACATATATATATATATATATATGTATATATATTATAATATAATGATATTGGTGAGTTAACTGAGGTTAAGCCGGGTCTGAACAGGTTGAAAGACGTGGTGCTAGTCAGAGATCAGCTGATCAATAAATAAATAAAGAGCCCAGTGATGAAACGCATAAAGAGACCTCTGTCCCCGGACCGGGGTGAAGGGGGGGGGGGTTCATGAGACAGGGTGGGGGGGATGACAACAGGGAGAGATGGGGGAGATGGAGCAGGAGAAAAGAGAGACAGGAGAGACGTGTGAGACGGGGGAGAGACGGGATATATATATATACATACACACACACATACAAACAGAGTTTCCCTTCGGGGATCAATAAAGTATTTCTGATACACACACACACACAGTGAGGAAAATAAGTATTTGAACACCTGAGAAAATCAATGTTAATATTTGGTCCAGTAGTCTTTGTTTGCAGTTCCAGAGGTCAAACGTTTCCTGTAGTTCTTCACCAGGTTTAACACACTGCAGAAGGGATTTTGGCCCACTCCTCCACACAGATCTTCTCTAGATCAGTCAGGTTTCTGGGCTGTCGCTGAGAAACACGGAGTTTGAGCTCCCTCCAAAGATTCTCTATTGGGTTTAGGTCTGGAGACTGGCTAGGCCCCCCCAGAACCTTGATCTGCTTCTTCCAGAGCCCTCCTTGGTTCTCCTGGCTGTGTGCTTCGGGTCATTGTCATGTTGGAAGACCCAGCCTCGACCCATCTTCAATGCTCTAACTGAGGGAAGGAGGTTGTTCCCCAAAATCTCCCAATACATGGCCCCGGTCCTCCTCTCCTTAATACAGTGCAGTCGCCCTGTCCCATGTGCAGAAAAACACCCCCAAAGCATGATGCTACCCCCCCATGCTTCACAGTAGGGATGGTGGTCTTGGGATGGTACTCATCATTCTTCTTCCTCCAAACACGGTTAGTGGAATTATGACCAAAAAGTTCTATTTTGGTCTCATCTGACCACATGACTTTCTCCCATGACTCCTCTGGATCATCCAAATGGTCATTGGCAAACTTAAGACGGCCTTGACATGTGCTGGTTTAAGCAGGGGAACCTTCCGTGCCATGCATGATTTCAAACCATGACGTCTTCGTGTATTACCAACAGTAACCTTGGAAACGGTGGTCCCAGCTCTTTTCAGGTCATGGACCAGCTCCTCCCGTGTAGTTCTGGGCTGATTTCTCACCTTTCTTAGGATCATTGAGACCCCACGAGGTGAGATCTTGCATGGAGCCCCAGTCCGAGAGAGATTGACAGTCATGTTTAGCTTCTTCCATTTTCTAATGATTGCTCCAACAGTGGACCTTTTTTCACCAAGCTGCTTGGACATGTCCCAATGTTCATAACGAGAGTTATCTGGAGACACTTACAGATAGACCAGGTCTAGACCACACTCCAGAATTTACAAGGACCCAACAGTTCTAGTAGTTTCCTCCAGAGCAAGCAACAGGGCGACAGTGGCGAGGAAAAACTTCCTTTTAGGAAGAAGCCTCGGACAGGCCCAGACCCAGACCCAGACCCAGGCCCAGACCCAGGCCCAGACCCAGACCCAGACCCAGGCTCTTGGTAGGCGGTGTCTGACGACCGGTTGGGGTTAGAATGAAGAGTGGCATTAACAGTCACAAAAAATAGTAGTTTGTAGTAGTTCTTTGTAGTAGTTCATGGCATAACAGGGCACTGTGCAGCATTACAAGGCACAGCAGGATGTAGCAGGACGTAGCAGGACGTAGCAGGGCACCGCAGAGCGTAGCAGGATGTAGCAGTATGTAGCAGGACGTAGCAGGACGTAGCTTGATGTAGCTGGACGTAGCAGGATGTAGCAGGATGTAGCAGGATGTAGCAGGACGTAGCAGGACGTAGCTTGATGTAGCTGGACGTAGCAGGATGTAGCAGGATGTAGCAGGGCACCGCAGAGCGTAGCAGGATGTAGCAGGACGTAGCTGGACGTAGCAGAACGTAGCAGGACGTAGCAGGGCACTGTGCGGCATTACAAGGCACAGCAGGACGTAGCTGGACGTAGCAGGACGTAGCAGGGCACTGTGCGGCATTACAAGGCACAGCAGGACGTAGTAAGACCTAGCAGGACGTAGCAGGACGTAGCAGGACGTGGCAGGACGCAGCAGGACGTAGCTGGACGCAGCAGGACGTAGCAGAACGCAGCAGGACGTAGCAGGACGTGGCAGGACGTAGCAGAACGTAGCAGGACGCAGCAAGACGTAGCAGGACGCAGCAGGACGCAGCAGGACGTAGCAGGACGTGGCAGGACGTAGCAGGACGTAGCAGGACGTGGCAGGACGTAGCAGGACGTAGCAGGACGCAGCAGGACGTAGCAGGACGCAGCAGGACGCAGCAGGACGTAGCAGAACGTAGCTGGACGCAGCAGGACGTAGCAGGACGCAGCAGGACGCAGCAGGACGTAGCAGGACGTGGCAGGACGTAGCAGGACGCAGCAGGACGTAGCAGGACGTGGCAGGACGTAGCAGGACGTAGCAGGACGCAGCAGAACGTAGCAGGACGCACGCAGCAGGACGTAGCAGGACGTAGCAGAACGTAGCTGGACGCAGCAGGACGTAGCAGAACGCAGCAGGACGCAGCATGGCCTCGAAGAAGGGAACGTGTAGCCATGGCGACAGCTGCTACCATGATTTTGATTTTGGAGCCTCCCTGATCCGAGGAACATGACCGTCTCTCTGGTGCTGATTCAAATATTCACTTTATATCTGCAGCTCAGAGGTTAACACACACACACACACACACACAGAGACACATATACACATACACACACACACACACACAGACACATATACACATACACACACACACACACACAGACAGACACACACACACAGAGACACGCACACACACACACACGCACACACAGAGACACACACACACAAAGACACACACACAGAGACACACACACAGAGACACACACAGAGACACATATACACACACACATACACACAGAGACACACAGACACACACAGAGACACATATACACATACACACACACACACACAGAGACACATATACACACACACACACACACACACACAGAGAGACACACACACAGACAGACACACACACACAGAAACACGCACAGACAGACACACACACACACAGAGACACGCACAGACAGACAGAGACACGCACACACAGAGACACACACGCACAAAGACACGCACACACAGAGACACGCACACACAGAGACACGCACACACAGAGACACACACACACACACACACACACACACAGACGGTCTCCCCTCCCCCCACTCTGTTTCCTGCAGGACAAAGCGGCCACGCTGCTGCTGAAAAACGGACACACACTCAAACACACACAAAGTCCGCACAGGTACACACGCACACACACACAGACACGGACACAGACACAGACACGGACACAGACACACACACAAACACACACACACAGACACACACACTCTGAACAATATCTCCGCTGTTTTAGCGGAGAGAAAAAGTGTTTCCGCTACTTGGTCTTGTTTCCACACACACACACACACACACACACACACACACACACACACACACACACACACACACACACACACACACACACACGGACACACACACCCTGATCAGCTGATCGATCCCGTATCAGACCCCCCCGCAACATCTGTAGTAACGGAACACGCGGGCGGGTCAGATGTTGCGGGACACAAAGCGGAAGAAACTCAAAGTGTCTCCGAGCTCGTGAGCGCGTGCGTGTTTGTCTCATTAGAGTCAAACTGTACTGAGACCATGTCCCCCTCCCGGGCCCGCGGCCCCGGGCCCAAGGTTCGGGACTTATTGTGCGGTTCGCTCACCTTCAGGTTAATTTCCTTCATCCTGTCCTGTCTCCTGCTCTCCAGCAGCCGGGACATCCCCTCCGACGCACCGAGCGCTCCCCAGCTCCGCGGACCGGCTTGGCTCGGCTCGGATCAACAGTTAGTCCGCAGTGGCCCGGATGGGGACGGTTCTGGTGGTTCTGGGGTGTCTGATCTCGGAGCTGTGCGCAGTGTGTGCCGGGGGGGCGGGGCTTCTCTCTGACTGACAGCCCCGCTCTCTACTTCTGTCCAATCACAGCTCAGTGCGCCGCCGCCTCTCTCAGCCAACCCGCTGCCGGCACGGGCTCCTAGCCCCGCCCCCTGGCATCAGGCATGGAGCGCTTGTTTTAGTTGTTGTTGTGTCAAAGCGTCACGTGATGCACGGCGGCCATTGCGAGAGCTGCGTGGTGTCACGTGGTTGATGCACGCTAGCCCCGCCCCCCTGTCCAGCAAGCTGCTGTGTGACGTGGAACTACAGGGCGCAGACCCCGCCCCCCCTCCGGAAAGAGTCGGTCACGATAACAAACACACACCTCTCTGCAGCTTCACACACACACACACAAAGATGATCAATATATCAGTATATACAGTATATATATGACAACATATATATATACAGCATATATATATATATATATATATATATATATATATATACTGTGTGTACTGCTGTAGTACATATACACACTGTGTCTACTGCTGCAGTACATATACACACTGTGTGTACTGCTGCAGTACATATACACACTGTGTGTACTGCTGCAGTACATATACACACTGCCTACTGCTGCAGTACATATACACACTGTGTGTACTGCTGCAGTACATATACACACTGTGTCTACTGCTGCAGTACATATACACACTGTGTGTACTGCTGCAGTACATATACACACTGTGTGTACTGCTGCAGTACATATACACACTGTCTACTGCTGCAGTACATATACACACTGTGTGTACTGCTGCAGTACATATACACACTGTGTCTATATATACACACTGTGTGTACTGCTGCAGTACATATACACACTGTGTGTACTGCTGCAGTACATTCACACACTGTGTGTACTGCTGCAGTACATATACACATTGTGTGTACTGTGAATCAAACATCTGTTCACATCTGCCCTGGTACTGACTGACACCACTGTTACCGTGACAACCAGCTCCAACAGAAGAGGAAGTGATGTCATGCTGAGATCAGCTGATCAGTTTCTTCACACATCATTAAAAGAACAAAAAACTGTTTAAATATATATATATATATATACACAGTATACTGTATATTTATATAAATATATATATACACAGTATACTGATATATATATATATATATACAGTATACTGTATATTATATATATATATATATATACACAGTATACTGTATATATATATATATATATATATATACAGTATACTGTATATTTATATATATGTATACACAGTATACTGTATATATATATATATATATATATATATATACTCTATATTATGTATACACAGTCACACAGACACACACACAGCCAGCCTCCTTAGAAATCCTTTCCATAATGTTATCAGACACTTAGAATATTAATATTAATATATTTAGTATATTTAATATATTAATCAGAATATTAATCTGAGTCTGTCAGCAGCAAAACGAGCACTTTATGAACGTAAATACAAGCTGGACAATTCTCCCATTAACTTCCATTGTAGCTTGTTTCTCTGCTGCCGACTGCAGCGATCTCGTTTCATACTGCATCAATGTCAAAGGAAAATACTTCCTCAATAGTTTATATTGTATCTGATACTCGATGAGATAGTTCAGTAACCATGACAACATTCCCCTCTGAGGGGTGTGAAGTAGCAGCAGGGGGGAGTTTAGGATCAGACCTTTAGGGGGGCTCAGCCCCTGATGAGAATGCGGTCTATCATGTTTACATTATGCATAAATATCTGCACACCCATTACTCTGTGTGAAATATCTCACACTCTTCATTTAACACATGCATCAGGACAACAAGCGGTCCAGAGTAATCCGGTTTGGCAACAAATCTTTTACATGGTCTCCAAAATTATAATGTATCCTCATGTGAACTACATTTAGTACCTGGCTCAGCCATAATGGTTATTATACTACTGATTCCAGACTTCCCACTTATAGGGTCTGGTCCCAGTGCAGCTCTAGGTCTTGTGATGCCCCAGTCCAGCTCTAGGTCTTGTGATGCCCGGTGCAGGTCTAGGTCTTGTGATGCCCCAGGGGCTGTGTCCCGGTTTTAAGTTTTACAGATAAAAACATGACCTGTTTTGGAGGTATTTACACTTCTGAGCTCAAAATGTCCCCGGATTTGGTCTGAGAAATCTGGTCCCCTTACTCTGTGTGTGTGTGTGTGCGTGTGTGTGTGTGTGTGTGTGTGTGTCTCTGTTCCCCAGACCATCTAACTCCTTCATAATGAGGTCCTGTATGATAATAGGTAGATTTGCTTTATTTCCCTTTCTCCCAGCTGGTCTGTTCCCCCCTCTCCTTCATTGCTAACAACGTGTGTCTGTCCCTTTAAGAGAACTTTGCCTGTAACGCACCTGACGGGTCAGGACACACCTGAGACCAACTTCCGGGAGACTTCCACAACAACAACAGCAGCGTTAGAAGACCAGAGAAGAAGAAGAGTGTCTGGGAGGCAGCGTTAGAAGACCAGAGAAGAAGAAGAGTGTCTGGGAGGACCGGTCAGTGTCTGAGCTTTCATTTATTATTATTGTTATTATTAAACGTTATTTCAGTAGCATGCTAGCTCCGTTAGCATGCTAGCTCCAGTAACATGCTAACTCCAGTAGCATGCTAGCACGGCCGCCATGTTAGTCACACTGACGTCACGTACAGCTGGGCAGGTGAATACAGGTGATCACCTTTATATTAATAATATTAATATTAAGGTGATCAGAGATAATAATAATAATGATAATGATAACTTTCTCTCTGCTGATCATTGATATGAACGTTCTCTTCTCTTTCACAGAGAGAGAGACAGAGAGACAGGCAGAGAGACAGGGAGACAGGCAAAGAGACCGAGAGACAGGCAGAGAGACAGAGAGACAGACATGTCTCTGCTGACAGACGCCCACTGTCTGACAGGAAGTACCAAGATGGAGGACAGCGGGGGGGTGAAGACAAAGCAGATGGACGGACAAGACAAGACGGAGACGTCGTCCCTGACAGAGACGGTTACCCTGCCGTGGCCCGGGGACAGACAGACAGGTGGACAGACAGACAGACAGGCAGGTGGACAGACAGCTGGACAGACAGACAGACATGCAGGTGGACAGACAGGTGGAGATGACCGGCTCAGGTCAGCGGCAAGCTGGACAGAGAGCCAGAGGGATGGGGCGGGGCTTATGACGCCGCTGGGGGCGGAGCCGGCAGAGAGCCAGGGGGGTGGGGCGGGGCTTAGGACACCACTGGGGGCGGAGCCTACAGAGAATCAGCTGCCGGAGAAAGCGGCGCAGGTGTTCAGTCCATCGGTCACCGTCCTCCACTGCCCCTCACCCAGAGACACTGAGGCATTCTGGGAAATGGAGTCTGAGAAGAGCCCCTTCCTGGGCCCCCGAGGAGAACCACAGGACTACAACCAACATGGCTGCCCGTACGAGTGGGCCGAGGACACGGCGCCTGCCAGATGTAAATATACCTGACATAACATAAACTCCATCACCAAACCCACCAGACTCCATGTAAATAATCACTACTTTTAGCATGTATAGAGCAGCATATCTCCACCAGACTCCATGTAAATAATCACTACTTTTAGCGTGTATAGAGCAGCATATCTCCACCAGACTCCATGTAAATAATCACTACTTTTAGCGTGTATAGAGCAGCATATCTCCACCAGACTCCATGTAAATAATCACTACTTTTAGCGTGTATAGAGCAGCATATCTCCACCAGACTCCATGTAAATAATCACTACTTTTAGCGTGTATAGAGCAGCATATCTCCACCAGACTCCATGTAAATAATCACTACTTTTATGTCTGTCTGTCTCAGGTGGGACTGGCTGTCTCAGCAGGGACGTCCTGAAAGGGGGCGTGTCCCTGATGACGTCAGCGCTCTTCTTCCCGCTCCTGGTGTGGGGGGGGTTTGTCTTCCTGCCCTTCGACGCCCCGCTGATGGACGGCGCCGAGCTCCGACTCGTCTACGCGCTGCGCTGCTCCGTGTTCGCCACCGTCCCCATCGTCCTCGGTGAGTAGGACACCTGTCTGTCTGTCTGTCTAACCTGTCTGTCTGTCTCTTTAACCTGTCTCTCTCTCTCACCTGTCTGTCTGCCTGTCTGTCTCTCTCAGGTTGGTTGGTGCTCGGCGTCAGTCGGCTCAGGTCCGCTGGGATTCGTCCTCGGTTTGAGGATGAGTTGAAGGAGGCAGAGCCTCAGGACGTCACTGTCCACCGCCGCTTTGTCTCTGACTCCGCCTCCTTGTTTCTGATCTACTTCCTGCAGCTGGTCGTCATGGCGATGTACCTAAGCCAGCACCAGCTGAAGCTCGTCCCGCTGCTGACCGTCGTCTTCGCCTTCGGACGGTGAGACGTAGTTAGGACGAAGTGGGTTTTACGATTTGTCTCGTGTGTCCAGGCTGGTCTGCTCACAGTAAAGGTGCGTTTGTTTCGTGTGTCCAGGCTGGTCTGCTCTCAGTAAAGGTGCGTTTGTTTTGTGTGTCCAGGCTGGTCTGCTCTCAGTAAAGGTGCGTTTGTTTCGTGTGTCCAGGCTGGTCTGCTCTCAGTAAAGGTGCGTTTGTTTTGTGTGTCCAGGCTGGTCTGCTCTCAGTAAAGGTGCGTTTGTTTGTTGTCTCCAACTGTGAGTAAAGGTGCGTTTGTTTCGTGTCTCCAGCTGTGAGTAAAGGTGCGTTTGTTTCGTGTCTCCAGCTGTGAGTAAAGGTGCGTTTGTTTTGTGTCTCCAGGCTGCTCTGCTCTGAGTAAAGGTGCGTTTGTTTTGTGTCTCCAGCTGTGAGTGAAGGTGCGTTTGTTTTGTGTCTCCAGCTGTGAGTAAAGGTGCGTTTGTGTTGTGTCTCCAGGCTGGTCTACTCTAAGTAAAGGTGCGTTTGTTTCTTGTCTCCAGCTGTGAGTAAAGGTGCGTTTTTTTCGTGTGTCCAGACTGGTCTGCTCTGAGTAAAGTTGCGTTTGTTTTGTGTCTCCAGACTGGTCTGCTCTGAGTAAAGGTGCGTTTTTTTCGTGTCTCCAGCTGTGAGTAAAGGTGCGTTTGTTTCGTGTCTCCAGGCTGCTCTGCTCTGAGTAAAGGTGCGTTTGTTTTGTGTCTCCAGACTGGTCTACTCTGAGTAAAGGTGCGTTTGTTTTGTTTCTCCAGACTGGTCTACGCTGAGTAAAGGTGCGTTTGTTTCGTATCTCCAGGCTGGTCTACTCTGAGTAAGGGTGCGTTTGTTTCGTATCTCCAGGCTGGTCTGCTCTGAGTAAAGGTGCGTTTGTTTTGTACCTCCAGGCTGGTCTGCTCTCAGTAAAGGTGCGTTTGTTTCGTGTCTCCAGGCTGGTTTACTGGGTGGCGGCGGCGTGCGGCAGCAGCGTCCGGGCGTTTGGTTTCGGCCTCTCCTTCTTGCCGAGCCTTGCCATGATGGCCGCCAACATCTACTTCCTGTTCGCGGTGGAGGCGGAGGGGTCCATCTTCAGCCCGGGGGGGGATGAGCCGACTCCGCCCCCCCTAACCCCCCCCAGCAGGCAGCGGTTCTGGGGATGACATCATCATTCACCTGACACATTTATTCTGTTTCCATTTTTTATGTTGATAGTTTTATTTTGAAGGCGCTAAGCCCCGCCCACACATCTGTTTGTAAGTAGAAACTACTTCCAGTTGTCATTGATTTTGTTTTGTTGATCATTAAATATCTGATGCTGTATTTTCATATTTCAGAATAAAAGCCTAACATCTAGAGTCTGTTTCTCCGGTCGAACCAACGCCTCCACACAGGAAGTACGACAGCCTGACTTCACAATAAAAGCACTTTTAAAAAGGGTGGAGTTCAGACAGGAAGTTTATTCATTAAAAATATGAATAATCCCATAATTCTAATTTCTGATGTAACTGTGACCCGAGGGTCAGAAGTAGCATCGTTACCCCGGAGCCAGACAGGAAGTTACTATAATTAATATATATTTAATATATTATAGTTTATAATATATATGTGACAACTTGCCAGTAGTAAACTAATAGTGAAATAATAACAATAATAATAGTTTAATGAAACTAATCAATAATCAACAAACTTCTGCCTCATAACCACTGAATATTAATTATTATGTTATTAGTTATATATCTGATGTTAAGAGTTTATAATAACACTTCATAATATTAATTATAAGGTTGACTCTCCACGGTTCTCATGTGCCTCTGAGCTTTTCTACGTCAGGACTTTGATTTGATTTAATAAAGTTTAACGAGCCTGATGCTCGAACAGTTTCCGTGGTTACGAGGACCAACACGACACGGAAAAGGGAGCTCGCTGGTCGGTACGTCGCACATTAGCATTATTATTATTAATTTCCAGAGTAGTAGTATTATCTGGATTACAAGTCGTGGGCAGGGTCCCTGAACGCCACACAAGTCGTGGACAGGGTCCCTGAACGCCACACAAGTCGTGGACAGGGTCCCCGAACGCCACACAAGTCGTGGACAGGGTCCCCGAACGCCACACAAGTCGTGGACAGGGTCCCCGAACGCCACACAAGTCGTGGACAGGGTCCCCGAACGCCACACAAGTCGTGGACAGGGTCCCCGAACGCCACACAAGTCGTGGACATGGTCCCTGAACGCCACACAAGTTGTGGACAGGGTCCCTGAATGCCACACAAGTCGTGGACATGGTCCCTAAACGCCACACAAGTCGTGGACAGGGTCCCTGAGCGCCACACAAGTCGTAAACATGGTCCCTGAACGCCACACGTCATGACTGCATTTTCCAAGTGGAAAGAGACGATTTACAGCTTTGTCAGAATAGCTGCACACTTGGACCAACAGAGACCAACGGAGACCAACGGAGTCCAAAGGAGACCAACAGAGACCAACAAACACCAACAGAGACCAACAGAGTCATGTGACACAGACATCTACAACATCTGCGTCTTATCCAGCGTTGGATCTGTATCTGCACGTGAGAAATGAAATCAGATCCACTTCGGATATCGTACTCATCAGTCATGACCCGGGAAATATGAAATATGGACACGCGCACTGCAAAGAAATGAAGCATATTCCATGAATGAGGCACCAGGAGGTCTAAGGGGTCCTGCACCAGGAGGTCTAAGGGGTCCTGCACCAGGAGGTCTAAGGGGTCCTGACCACGGTGTCCCGGCCCGTCACGTGACCTCAGACGGATTTTGATGTTAAGGCTTTATATTTCATGTATTTTAAAAGTTAAAGTTGTTTCCATGACAACAGACTTTTTGATGAAAACAGTTTTATTGTAAAAGAGAAAAAAACATTAAATAATCTGATATTTTCATATTTACACATCTGTGCATCCTTTCACAATAAAAGTCCCAGGAACATTTAATCTGCTGCTGAGCCTGCGGCTCTTCTGATTGGATAATGTCAGTCTTCTTCCTCATTGGCTGCTGCCGGCTCTGGGGGCGGAGCCTCGTCCTCAGAGCCGGTCTGACGAGCTGCCTGGAACAACCGCATCAAGTCCCGAAAACGGCGAGCAACCTGCATACAGGAGCAACAATTAGACCGGAGGAGGGGGGGGGGGGGACTTTGTATATTTTTATATACTGTATATATCAGAATCAGCTTTATTCGCCAGGTATGACAGACATACGAGGAATTTGACTTAGGTTGGAGCATACATACACATCCTGGATACACTATATATACACACTATATATATATATATATATATATATATATATATATATATATATACACAGTGAGGAAAATAAGTATTTGAACACCCTGCTATTTTGCAAGTTCTCCCACTTAGAAATCATGGAGGGTCTGAAATTGTCATCGTAGGTGCATGTCCACTGTGAGAGACATAATCTAAAAAGAAATATGGGAAACGGTGGTCCCAGCTCTTTTCAGGTCCTGGACCAGCTCCTCCCGTGTAGTTCTGGGCTGATTTCTCACCTTTCTTAGGATCACTGAGACCCCACGAGGTGAGATCTTGCGTGGAGCCCCAGTCCGAGGGAGATTGACAGTCATGTTTAGCTTCTTCCATTTTCTAATGATTGCTCCAACAGTGGACCTTTTTTCACCAAGCTGCTTGGACATGTCCCCGTAGCCCTTTCCAGCCTTGTGGAGGTGGACAATTTAGTCTCTAGTGTCTTTGGACAGCTCTTTGGTCTTGGCCATGTTAGTAGTTGGATTCTTACTGATTGTATGGGGTGGACAGGTGTCTTTATGCAGCTAACGACCTCAAACAGGTGCATCTAATTTAGGATAATAAATGGAGTGGAGGTGGACATTTTGAAGGCAGACTAACAGGTCTTTGAGGGTCAGAATTCTAGCTGATAGACAGGTGTTCAAATACTTATTTGCAGCTGTATCATACAAATAAATAGTTAAAAAATCATTCATTGTGATTTCTGGATGTTTTTTTTAGATTATGTCTCTCACAGTGGACATGCACCTACGATGACAATTTCAGACCCTCCATGATTTCTAAGTGGGAGAACTTGTAAAATAGCAGCGCGTTCAAATACTTATTTTCCTCACTGTATATACTGTACAATGTGTATCTGTGTTTATGTGTGTGTATATATATATATATGCGTGTGTGTGTGCGCGTGTGCGTGTCTGTGTGTGTTAATATATGCGTGTGTGCGTGTGTTTATGTATGCGTGTGTATATATGTGTGTGTGTGTGTGTGTGTGTGTGTGTGTGTGTGTCCCAGCTGTCTGTCTCCAGATATTTGAACTCTACGATGTGACGATAATATGAGATCTCATCGTTAGCAATAACGATGTAACGACGTTTCCCATCAGCAGGGAAACATATCGATCTAGTAAAATAACAACCAATCACCTCGCTGGGAGTCTTGTTGCCGAGCAGATTAGAGACGGCCTGGAACGTGTTCTGATTGGCTCCCTCCTGCTGACACATGGTCAGAATCACTCGATCTGCCTCTCTGCAACACAAGCACAAGGTTATTACCCTGGGAGGGGGGGGGGGGCGATAATCACCAGGGCAATGCTGACTTAATGGTGTAGCTAAGATACCGGCTGAATAAATGATGTTTCCATGGAGATTTGTGTTTAGAGGAGTAAAGAGAGGGGGATGAGACGAAGGAGGTTACCTGGTCCAGAGGATCACTTTCTCTCCGCTCGCTGTCAGAGAAATGTTCTTAGCACAGACTGGGACATCTGGGGGAGGAGAGGAAGGGGGGAGGATGGAGGGAGAGGAGAGAGAGGGAGGGATGGAGGGAGAGGAGAGAGAGGGAGGGATGGAGGAGAGAGAGGGAGGGATGGAGGGAGAGGAGAGAGAGGGAGGGATGGAGGAGAGAGAGGGAGGGATGGAGGGAGAGGAGAGAGAGGGAGGGATGGAGGGAGAGGAGAGAGAGGGAGGGATGGAGGAGAGAGAGGGAGGGATGGAGGGAGAGGAGAGAGAGGGAGGGATGGAGGAGAGAGAGGGAGGGATGGAGGGAGAGGAGAGAGAGGGAGGGATGGAGGACACAGAAGGAGGGATGGAGGGAAAGGAGAGAGAGGGAGGGATGGAGGACACAGAAGGAGGGATGGAGAGAGAGGAGACAGAGGGAGGGATGGAGGAGAGAGAGGGAGGGATGGAGGAGAGAGAGGGAGGGATGGAGGGAGAGGAGAGAGAGATGGAGGGAGAGGAGAGAGAGGGAGGGATGGAGGAGAGAGAGGGAGGGATGGAGGGAGAGGAGAGAGAGGGAGGGATGGAGGAGAGAGAGGGAGGGATGGAGGGAGAGGAGAGAGAGGGAGGGATGGAGGACACAGAAGGAGGGATGGAGGGAAAGGAGAGAGAGGGAGGGATGGAGGAGACAGAGGGAGGGATGGAGAGAGAGGAGACAGAGGGAGGGATGGGAGAGGAGACAGAAGGAGGGATGGAGGGAGGGATGGAGGAGACAGAGGGAGGGATGGAGGAGACAGAGGGAAGGATGGAGGGAGAGGAGACAGAGGGAGGGATGGAGGGAGAGGAGACAGAGGGAGGGATGGAGGGAGGGATGGAGGAGACGGACGGAGGGATGGAGGAGACAGAGGGAGGGATGGAGGGAGAGGAGACAGAGGGAGGGATGGAGGAGACAGAGGGAGGGATGGAAGGAGAGGAGACAGAGGGAGGGATGGAGGGAGAGGACACAGAGGGAGGGATGGAGGAGACAGAGGGAGGGATGGAGGGAGAGGAGACAGAGGGAGGGATGGAGGGAGAGGAGACAGAAGGAGGGATGGAGGGAGAGGAGACAGAGGGAGGGATGGAGGGAGAGGAGACAGAGGGAGGGACGGAGGTTTCTTCTCTCCTCCTCTTTACTGACGGGCTCTGCTCTTCCTCTTCATCATCCTCGTCATCATCCAGATCCTCCTCCTCTTCCTCCTTCTCATCCATCAGAGGGAAGGAGCCTTCCCATGATGCACCACTGCCTTCTGTCGACATAAACAGAGACGTTACAGACAGTTTAACATGACTCAGCAGAAACAGGAGCTCCGTCCACGTGTCCATCAGTTTAACATGACTCTGCAGAAACAGGAGCTCCGTCTCCATCAGTTTAACATGACTCAGCAGAAACAGGAGCTCCGTCCACGTGTCCATCAGTTTAACATGACTCTGCAGAAACAGGAGCTCCGTCTCCATCAGTTTAACATGACTCAGCAGAAACAGGAGCTCCGTCCACGTGTCCATCAGTTTAACATGACTCTGCAGAAACAGGAGCTCCGTCCACGTGTCCATCAGTTTAACATGACTCAGCAGAAACAGGAGCTCCGTCTCCCCCACACACACCACACACACACACACACACACACACACACACACACACACACACACACACACACACACACACCACACACCTGGTTGTGGACTGTCGTCCCCCTTCAGGTCCAGGTCTTTGTGGGCGGAGCTTATCTGAGAGTACAGCGGGTCCAGACTCTTCATGGCTCTGGACACGGCCCCTGAGGTCTGGACAGGAAATGAACAAGTCAGTGAGGCGGGTCACTTCCTGTCCCATATTGACAGCGTCATCCCTAGATATCTCTATCAGCTGATAGACATGGAGGATAGACCTTGTTTCCATGGCAGTGAGAGCATCCTTTCCTCCGGTGTCTGCTGATTTTTGCCTCATCCGACCAATCACAGTCCTGGAACACAAACAGTCTTTATCCGACCAATCACAGTCCTGGAACACAAACAGTCTTTATCCGACCAATCACAGCCCTCCATGTGTGTTTTCAGGCCTTATAGTAAGGTAACGCTAAGCTACTTTAGGTTATTTTATCTTTCTGTGAAATGTTAATTCTGTGAACTTAATTCCCGTAATTTGACCAATCACAGAGTGTTTTCAGACCTTGTAGTTCCTGTGGGCGTCAATCTTCCTCCTCTGGCGCCGGCTCGTCATTGGTTGGATCTTAAGCCCCTCCTCTTCCTCCTCCAGCTCTGGGAGCGTCACTTCCTCAAAGCCGCAGCTGGCCCCGCCCCCTAACACAAGGCCGCCGCCCTCCCCGCCGTCCGACCCACCCCCTCCGTCCTCTGGCCAATGAGCTTCTTCAAACTGTCCTGGGCGGGCCGGAGGGGGGCGGAGCTCGTCGAAAAACACCCAGAATTCAGTCTGAAGGTGGGTGTGGCCTTTCAGCAGCGCCGACATCTGAGCCTTCAGCTGGAAAATATATAAAAAATATCAATAATAACAATAATATCACCCAGAGGTGCTACTGGTTCCTCAGGTCAGTCTGGTGCTACAGGTACTGGTTCCTCAGGTCAGTCTGGTGCTACAGGTACAGGTTCTTCGGGTCAGTCTGGTGCTACAGGTACAGGTTCTTCGGGTCAGTCTGGTGCTACAGGTACTGGGTCTTCGGGTCAGTCTGGTGCTACAGGTACAGGTTCTTCGGGTCAGTCTGGTGCTAAAGGTAATGGTTCTTCGGGTCAGTCTGGTGCTACAGGTACTGGCTCTTCGGGTCAGTCTGGTGCTACTGGTTCCCCAGGTCAGGCTGGTGCTACAGGTACTGGTTCCTCAGGTCAGTCTGGTGCTACAGGTACTGGCTCTTCGGGTCAGTCTGGTGCTACTGGTACCAGATCTGCTGGTTAATAAAGAGTTCTGTGCTACCTCTGTGATGCTGTTTGGACTCAGGTCCGGACCGGTCTGCAGAGCTTTGATGATCTTCTGATAATGAGACGGATTATCTCCAAAACTGATCTCCAGCTGGCGCAGGAACCGCCGGCTACGCTCGAACGCCTGCTGCTCCTCAAACTGGGACGGGACAGAGAGGAACACCAGGTTAGAAGCAACGGTCACGGCGTCCATCGTTAATCTAGAGTCTACCGAGTTAGAAGCAACGGTCACGGCGTCCATCGGTAATCTAGAGTCTACCGAGTTAGAAGCAACGGTCACGGCGTCCGTCAGTAATCTAGAGTCTACCGAGTTAAAAGCAATAGTCACGGCGTCCATCGGTAATCTAGAGTCTATCGAGTTAGAAGCAACGGTCACGGCGTCCATCGGTAATCTAGAGTCTACCGAGTTAGAAGGAACGGTCACGGCGTCCGTCGGTAATCTAGAGTCTACCGAGTTAGAAGCAACGGTCACGCCGTTCATCAGTAATCTAGAGTCTACCGAGTTAGAAGCAACGGTCATGGCGTCCGTCGATAATCTAGAGTCTACCGAGTTAGAAGCAACGGTCACGCCGTCCATCGGTAATCTAGAGTCTACCGAGTTAGAAGCAACGGTCACGGCGTCCGTCGGTAATCTAGAGTCTACCAAGTTAGAAGCAACGGTCACGGCGTCCGTCGGTAATCTAGAGTCTACCGAGTTAGAAGCAACGGTCACGCCGTCCATCGGTAATCTAGAGTCTACCAAATTAGAAGCAACGGTCACAGCGTTCATCAGTAATCTAGAGTCTACCGAGTTAGAAGCAACGGTCACGGCGTCCGTCGGTAATCTAGAGTCTACCGAGTTAGAAGCAACGGTCACGGCGTCCATCGGTAATCTAGAGTCTACCGAGTTAAAAGCAATAGTCACGGTGTCCGTCGGTAATCTAGAGTCTACCGAGTTAGAAGCAACGGTCACGGCGTCCATCGGTAATCTAGAGTCTACCGAGTTAGAAGCAACGGTCACGGCGTCCGTCGGTAATCTAGAGTCTACCGAGTTAGAAGCAACGGTCACGCCGTCCATCGGTAATCTAGAGTCTACCGAGTTAGAAGCAACGGTCACGGCGTCCGTCGGTAATCTAGAGTCTACCGAGTTAGAAGCAACGGTCACGGCGTTCATCAGTAATCTAGAGTCTACCGAGTTAGAAGCAACGGTCATGGCGTCCATCGGTAATCTAGAGTCTACCGAGTTAGCACCAAAAACATTGAAAAAAGCTACGAAAAAGAGGCCGAGCGACATGACTGGGGAAAAGCACCAAGCAGCCGCCCTGGAACCTGTGTTCCGCTTTGTTACAGTGTGTTTCCTTCGTACCAGTCCACACTGCAGCGCCTGCTCCGGGTGCAGGAAGGCAGCGAAGTCTCGCAGCAGGTCCGTCCGATCTCCCAGGATGCAGCGCAGCTTCCTGAACAATGACATCACTTCCTGTCCGCCGCCCAGTTGCTTAAAGTCGTTCAGCAGAGACACAAACTCCTCCACCTGGCCAGGTACGTCCTGCAGCGCCTCGCGCACCTGAAGACACAGAATATCTGGTTGATCTGCTGCGGACACACAGTCGCAAAGAACTTTATTTATCGCAAAGAAGAACTTTATTTATCGCAAAGAAGACTAGAACTTTATTTATCGCAAAGAAGAACTTTATTTATCGCAAAGAAGAACTTTATTTATCGCAAAGAAGAACTTTGATTATCGCAAAGAAGAACTTTATCGCAAAGAAGAACTTTATCGCAAAGAAGACTACAACTTTATTTATCGCAAAGAAGAACTTTATTTATCGCAAAGAAGACTAGAACTTTATTTATTGCAAAGAAGAACTTTATTTATCGCAAAGAAGACTAGAACTTTATTTATCGCAAAGAAGAACTTTATTTATCGCAAAGAAGACTAGAACTTTATTTATTGCAAAGAAGAACTTTATTTATCGCAAAGAAGACTAGAACTTTATTTATCGCAAAGAAGAACTTTATTTATCGCAAAGAAGACTAGAACTGTATTTATTGCAAAGAAGAACTTTATTTATCGCAAAGAAGAACTTTATTTATCGCAAAGAAGAACTTTGATTATCGCAAAGAAGAACTTTATCGCAAAGAAGACTACAACTTTATTTATCGCAAAGAAGAACTTTATTTATCGCAAAGAAGACTAGAACTTTATTTATTGCAAAGAAGAACTTTATTTATCGCAAAGAAGACTAGAACTTTATTTATCGCAAAGAAGAACTTTATTTATCGCAAAGAAGACTAGAACTTTATTTATTGCAAAGAAGAACTTTATTTATCGCAAAGAAGACTAGAACTTTATTTATCGCAAAGAATAACTTTATTTATCGCAAAGAAGACTAGAACTTTATTTATTGCAAAGAAGAACTTTATTTATCGCAAAGAAGACTAGAACTTTATTTATCGCAAAGAAGAACTTTATTTATCGCAAAGAAGACTAGAACTTTATTTATCGCAAAGAAGACTAGAACTTTATTTATCGCAAAGAAGAACTTTATTTATCGCAAAGAAGAACTTTATTTATCGCAAAGAACTTTATCGCAAAGAAGACTAGAACTTTATCGCAAAGAAGAACTTTATTTATCACAAAGAAGACTAGAACTTTATTTATCGCAAAGAAGACTAGAACTTTATCGCAAAGAAGAACTTTATTGCAAAGAAGAACTTTATCGCAAAAAAGAACTTTATTTATCGCAAAGAAGACTAGACCTTTATTTATCGCAAAGAAGACCTTTATTTATCGCAAAGAAGAACTTTATTTATCGCAAAGAAGACTAGAACATTATTTATCGCAAAGAAGACTAGAACTTTATTTATCGAAAGGAGACCTTTATTTATCGCAAAGAAGAACTTTATTTATCGCAAAGAAGAACTTTATTTATCGCAAAGAAGAACTTTGATTATCGCAAAGAAGAACTTTATCGCAAAGAAGAACTTTATCACAAAGAAGACTACAACTTTATTTATCGCAAAGAAGAACTTTATTTATCGCAAAGAAGACTAGAACTTTATTTATTGCAAAGAAGAACTTTATTTATCGCAAAGAAGACTAGAACTTTATTTATTGCAAAGAAGAACTTTATTTATCGCAAAGAAGACTAGAACTTTATTTATCGCAAAGAAGACTAGAACTTTATCGCAAAGAACTTTATTTATCGCAAAGAACTTTATTTATCACAAAGAAGACTAGAACTTTATCGCAAAGAACTTTATTTATCGCAAAGAACTTTATTTATCGCAAAGAACTTTATTTATCACAAAGAAGACTAGAACTTTATTTATCGCAAAGAAGACCTTTATTTATCGCAAAGAAGAACTTTATTTATTGCAAAGAAGACTAGAACATTATTTATCGCAAAGAAGACTAGAACTTTATTTATCGCAAAGAAGACCTTTATTTATCGCAAAGAAGAACTTTATTTATCGCAAAGAAGAACTTTATTTATCGCAAAGAAGACTAGAACATTATTTATCGCAAAGAAGACTAGAACTTTATTTATCGCAAAGAAGACCTTTATTTATCGCAAAGAAGAACTTTATTTATCGCAAAGAACTTTATTTATCGCAAAGAAGAACTTTATTTATCGCAAAGAAGACTAGAACTTTATTTATCGCAAAGAAGAACTTTATTTATCGCAAAGAAGAACTTTATCGCAAAGAAGAACTTTATCGCAAAGAACTTTATTTATCGCAAAGAAGAACTTTATCGCAAAGAATGTCTTTGCTCTCTCTGTGTGTGTGACGCCGTGCGTGTGATGGTGTGTGTGTGTGTGTGTGTGTGACGCCGTGCGTGTGATGGTGTGTGTGTGTGTGTCTGTGTGTGTGTGTGTGTCTGTGTGTGTGTGGTTGTGTGTGTGTGGTCATGTGTGTGTGTCCCACCCGGCTGAGGTAGCTCTGGGCGAACGCCATGTCTTTGCTCTCTCTGTGCGGGTCGTCGTTGACGATGTTTTCGTCGTACAGCAGCAGGAGTCTCGCGCCGTCTTTACTGTGGCGCTCAGGACGACTTCTCCTCAGACCACGGAGAGGACGGCTCCGTCCTGCTAGGGACAACACACAGTAAAGACACAGAGGGACACACACACACACACACACAGTAAAGACACACACACACACAGAGAAACAGAAACCCAGATGTATGAGACGCACCTCGTCCACGTCCAAGACAACGTCCTTCTGCTCCTCCTCGAGGTGTCTCCTCTCCCGGCGTCGTCTCCTCGTCTCCTCCCTCCTCGTCTCCTCCCTCCTTTCTGCCCCGCCCCTCTCCAGACACCTCCCCTTTAGGCCCCTCCTCCTCCTCCTCCTCTTCCTCCTGTGAGGTAGGGGAGTGGTCTTCCTCCGAGTCTCCGTCTGCACAGAGACGCCGCTCCGCCGCCAGCCACGTCAGCTGCTTCATCGTCTCCTAGAGAGACAGACAGAGAGACAGCGAGAGAGTCGGACAAGGAGAGAGAGACAGACAGAGAGAGACAAACAGAGAGAGAGAGAGAGAAAGAGAGACAGAGTCTTTTTTATCAGGCTATCCTGTTGTTGTTGTTGTTTATATGTATGTTTGTTCTTATACTTTGGCAACACAGACGGACTTTATCATGTTAATAAAAGCTACATGAGAGACAGACAGGAGCTCCGTCTCCGTCCACGTGTCCATCTAAAGATCTGGAGTTGGTAAAACCTCCTGAGAATAAATCTGGTGAAAGTGTGTTTATAAGGGACAACATCACATGATCACTATGGGACAAAATCACATGATCATATCATCATATAATAAGAAAACGACGCTATCAACACGTTGCTATGACGATGCAACTGATTTCCTGTTTACCTGTAACTGACTTCTTGTTTACCTGTAACTGATTTCCTGTTTACCTGTAACTGACTTCCTGTTTACCTGTAACTGACTTCCTGTTTACCTGTAACTCTGGCACCGACAGCACAGACTCCTCAGACGCAGACGACATCACTTCCTCTTCGTCTTCGTCCTGTGTGAGGTCATCAAAGTCCTCCTCCTCCTCCTCTTCCTCCTCTCCCTGCGGGTCCTGATCTTCATCCTTTTCTTTCTCTCCGTCTCCCTCCTCTTCCTCCCCCCGTCTCCCCCCTCATCCCCCTCTCCGCCATCTCCTCCTGCCCCCTCCTCTTCTTCCCCCCCTCATCCCCCTCACCGCCCCCTCCTCCTGCCCCCTCCTCTTCTTCATCTTCTCCCCCTCTCTCCCGTGCTCCCCCTCTCCTTCCCCCTCTTCTTCTTCTTTTCCTCCTCCGGTATTTTGTATTCCTTTCAGACGGAGCACACCTAGATCACCCCAGTCCTCCTCCTCCTCCTCCTGCACCTCCTCCTCCTCCTGCTCACAGGACAACAGTGTTGTAGTTTCCTCTTCTTCTTCTCTCACCTGTTCTTCTTCTTCTTCTACTTCACAGGACGACACCGGGCTGAGTGTTGATGTTGAACTTTCCTCTTCCTCCCGTCTCTCTTCCTCCGGTGGAAGGCATTGTGTTGTGTCCTCTTGCTCCTCTTTGATTGGTCTGTGGAGCTGTTGCCCCAGAGCATGCTGGGAGGTGGCGGTGGGCGTCCACACCATCTGGAGGAGGAAGTAGGCCGGCTTCACGTCGGTCACAGAGGGGAGAGGGCTCTGTTGCGTCCACTGGCCAATAGGAGGGCAGGGCTGGATAATGTGGGCGGGGCCTGGATGAACAGCAGCCAATGGGACAGCCCCACAGACAGGGGGCACAGCCAGGGCTGTGGAGACAGTGGGGGGGGAGTCAGAGAGTAGAGTGACACCTGGAGGGGGGGAGGCAGGAAGTTGATTGGCTGTCTGTCTGACTGTCTGTCCACCGGTTTGTTTATCTTTCGGTCTGGTTGTCTCTTTGATTTCAGCGATGCCTGTCTGTCTGACAGCGAGTCCTCTTGTCTGTCTGCCTGTCTGTCTGCCTGTCTCTCTGCTGGGCGTTGTGCAAGAGGTGGCAGAGATGCATTGTGGGCCAGGGTGAAGATCCGTCTGTGTGAAGGTGGAGGTGGGTGTGAGGACTTGCTGAGCCAATAGGGGTGGAGCCTGAGGGTGACGCCCGGGGGCAGGGAGGGGGGATAATGGCCGGAGCTCAGCCGGGACTTCTGGATGATCAGCTGACTGTTCTGCAGGTCACAAACAGCAGAACAATTACTCACTTACTCCACTCTAGTTTCCCAACAGAGATAGACCTTCTAGTTAAAGAGTAAGATCCTTTAAGTTTAACATGAAATCACCATCACCAAACCCACCAGACTCCATGTAAATAATCACTACTTTTAGCGTGTATAGAGCAGCATATCTCCACCAGACTCCATGTAAATAATCACTACTTTTAGCGTGTATAGAGCAGCATATCTCCACCAGACTCCATGTAAATAATCACTACTTTTAGTGTGTATAGAGCAGCATATCTCCACCAGACTCCATGTAAATAATCACTACTTTTAGCGTGTATAGAGCAGCATATCTCCACCAGACTCCATGTAAATAATCACTACTTTTAGCATGTATAGAGCAGCATATCTCCACATGTAAATGGTTGAATTAAGAGTTTATTTCATACACACTAACAGAAGTGATTAATTACATGGAGTCTGTGTGTGTGTGTGTGTGTGTGTGTGTGTGTGTGTGTGTGTGTGTGTTTGTGTTTGTGTGTACCCTGAGCCAGCTGGGTGTGTTAGGGGTGGTTCTGTCCACCGGGGGGCGCTGCTCTGCTGGGTCCACCCTGCTGCAGGCAAGCGGCAGCGGCGGGACGACTCGCTGCGTCATAAACATCTGAAAACGTGACGAGACGATGAATGAATGATGTCATGATGTTCTTTAACACAGAATCACTTCTTTCTCCATCAGTGTTGCTCTCATTCCTCCTGCTCTGGTGTCTCCCCCTCTCATTCCCCCTGCTCTGGTGTTTCCCCCTCTCATTCCCTCTGCTCTGGTGTCTCCTCCTCTCATTCCCCCTGCTCTGGTGTCTCCCCCTCTCATTCCCCCTGCTCTGGTGTTTCCCCCTCTCATTCCCCCTGCTCTGGTGTTTCCCCCTCTCATTCCCCCTGCTCTGGTGTCTCCCCCTCTCATTCCCCCTGCTCTGGTGTCTCCCCCTCTCATTCCCCCTGCTCTGGTGTCTCCCCCTCTCATTCCCCCTGCTCTGGTGTTTCCCCCTCTCATTCCCCCTGCTCTGGTGTTTCCCCCTCTCATTCCCCCTGCTCTGGTGTCTCCTCCACTCATTCCCCCTACTCTGGTGTTTACCCCTCTCATTCCCCCTGCTCTAGTGTTTCACCCTCTCATTCCCCCTGCTCTGGTCTCATTCCCACCCTGCTCTGGCAGTTCCCCCTCTCATTCCCCCGGCTCTGGCATTAACCCTCTCATTCCCGATGTCACGATGATGTGATAATGATGTCACGGTGATGTAATAGTGATGCCATGGTGATGTCATTGTAATGTCAGTGATTTCATAGTGATGTCATGGTGATGTCACCTTGATGACGCTGCTGCGCGGCGCCCTCCTTCCGCTCATGTCTCTGACGTGTTTCCTGAGGCTCCAGCGAGGTTTATTTAGCAGGAAGCTGCTGATGAGCTGATCAGGACGCGGCGTTGCTGCAAAGTGCTTCAGCGCCAGGACCAGCAGCCTGGAGCATCATGGGAAATATACTCAGCCTGGGGTATCATGGGAAAGTGTGTATAGTGTGTGTATACTATGTGTATATTGTAAGTGTGTGTGCTGTGTGTACTGTGTGTACCCGTCCTCTCCGGTGGTGTAGATGCTGTGTGTGTACTGTGTGAGTACTGTGTGTACTGTGTGAGTACTGTGTGAGTACTGTGAGTACCCGTCCTCTCCGGTGGTGTAGATGCTGCGGCCGTGTGCGGCGGGGACCAGGCTGCAGACAGGAAGTAGTTCTGGGTACAGGAAGCAGGGCTGCGTGGCAAACAGCCAGGCGGCGTCGGCGGGCAGCAGCGGGAAGGCGTGGCCTAAAACACACACACAACAGGAGGCATGGCCTAAAACACACACACAACAGGAGGCGTGGCCTAAACACACACACAACAGAATGTTACCTGGACGTTACCTGGATGCTACCTGGCTGTTACCTGGATGTTACCTGGATGCTAACTGGCTGCTACCTGGATGTTACCTGGCTGTTACCTGGCTGTTACCTGGATGTTACCTGGATGTTACCTGGCTGCTACCTGGCTGTTACCTGGCTGTTACCTGGATACTACCTGGATGCTATCTGGCTGTTACCTAGCTGTTACCTGGTTGTTACCTGGTTGTTTCCTGGATGCTACCTGGATGTTACCTGGCTGTTACCTGGCTGTTACCTGGATGTTACCTGGCTGTTACCTGGATGCTACCTGGATGCTACCTGGATGCTACCTGGATGTTACCTGGATGTTACCTGGCTGCTAACTGGCTGCTAACTGGCTGTTACCTGGCTGTTACCTAGAGGCTACCTGGATGTTACCTGGCTGTTACCTGGCTGTTACCTGGATGCTACCTGGATGTTACCTGGATGTTACGTGGCGGCTAACTGGATGTTACCTGGATGTCACCTGGATGCTACCTGGATGTTACCTGGCTGTTACCAGTATGTTACCTGGATGTTACCTGGATGTTACCTGGCTGCTAACTGGCTGTTACCTGGCTGTTACCTAGATGCTACCTGGATGTTACCTGGCTGTTACCTGGATGTTACCTGGCTGTTACCTGGCTGTTACCTGGATGTTACCTGGATGTTACCTGGATGTTACGTGGCCGCTAACTGGATGTTACCTGGATGTCACCTGGATGCTACTTGGATGTTACGTGGCCGCTAACTGGATGTTACCTGGATGTCACCTGGATGTTACCTGGCTGCTAACTGGATGTTGCCTGGATGCTACCTGGATGTTACCTGGACATTACCCTCCCCAAAAAGGTAAACCCCGCCCTAATCCTTGTACTGATAATACTTTTAAACCCCCGCAGGAGCTCTGAACCAGGTCTGGAACGCTAGTCTGGTTCTGCCTGATGAAGCCTTGTTTCCTTACTGTTGGTAGCAGGACTCATGGTGGGGAGCCAGCGTCTGGAGGCGGCAGCAGCAACAGGAGGTGGAGGAACAGAAGGCTCCGCCCTCTGCTCCACTTCCCGCAGGAGATCCAGCGCCCCCTGCAGGTTACACACCCTGAAGCTGCTGGGCAGGAAAACCTGGTCCCGCCGGCTCGAGAACAGCTGCAGCTCCTCCTGCAGTACACGGACAACATACCAGTTAGTGGTCTACAGGGATAACATACCGGTTAGTGGTCTACAGGGACATAATTACTGATTAATGGTCTACAGGGACATCATACCGGTTAGTGGTCTACAGGGAACACCTACCGGTTAGTGGTCTTCAGGGACAACATACCGGTTAGTGGTCTACAGGGACAACATACTGGTTTGTGGTCTACAGGGACAACATACCGGTCAGTGGTCTACAGGGACATAGATGACAGACTGACCAGGTAGTGGTTTTGTCCCTGACTGACCAGGTAGTGTTCCCTGACTGACCAGGAAGTGGACTCAGACTGACCAGGTAGTGTTTGCTGATGCAGGCTTCATGGTTCAGAGCGTCCACACGGCGACTCAGCAGGTGAACCTGAGTCAGCAGCTGCACATGCTAAGAGAGAGACACAGAGACATGTCAACATACTGAGAGACACAGAGACATGTCAACATACTGAGAGAGAGAGACACAGAGACATGTCAACATACTGAGAGACATGTCAAGATACTGAGAGAGAGACACAGAGACATGTCAACATACTGAGAGAGACACAGAGAGACAGATACATGTCCACATGCTGAGAGAGACACAGAGAGACAGAGACCTGCTGTATCTGCTGCTGTAGCTGCTGTTTCTGGGCGGGGTCCAGGTGAAGGACGGACGCCACCCGTCCCGGCAGCACCAACACGGAGGGGACGGTGTCGGGCGCTGGGCTGGCGGTGTCCTTGTTGTCACGGTGATGGTTGGTGGTGTCCTGCAGGACTCTCCTCTGCTGCGCTGCCTCATACTGTCTCCTCACTGTCCGCCGGCGCTCCGTTAGCATGCTGGCTAACGGAGCGTCAAACCTACACAGCAGAGACACAGGGGACACGGGACGAGGTCAGCTGGGACAGGACGTCTGCCTTCAGCTAGGACAGGATGTCTGCCTCCAGCTAGGACAGGATGTCGCCAGCTGGGACAGGACGTCTGCCTCCAGCTGAGACAGGATGTCTTCAGCTGGGACAGGACGTCTGCCTCCAGCTAGGACAGGATGTCTTCAGCTGGGACAGGACGTCTGCCTCCAGCTGAGACAGGATGTCTTCAGCTGTGACAGGACGTCTGCCTCCAGCTAGGACAGGATGTCTCCAGCTGAGGACAGGACGTCTGTCCTACAGGATGTTTGTCCTCCAGCTGGAATCTTCTTCAGGAGTCTGTGTGAAGAAGAAGCAGCGGCGGCCATTTTCTCTTCCTCCTAACCCAAACAGTTACAGCACTACTCTGCTGCACCGTCCCAGAAGGAGGGGGGGGGTGTATGTGTGTGTATCTCTCTGTGTGTGTGTGTGTGTGTATATATATATATATATATATACACACACACACATGTATGTATATACAAAGCATATATATATATATACACACACGAGGTGACGTGTGTGTCTGTGTCTTGGTGTGTGTGTGTGTGTATATATGTATCGGTGTGTGTGTGTGTCTATCTGTGTGTGTGTTACCGTAGAGCCTGGGGGACGTTGAACTTGGGTCCGGTCTGAGACGGCTCCTCTTCCTCATGTTCCTCCTCTTCCTCCTGGAGCTACACACACACACACACACACACACACACACGTCAGCGTCACACTTTTTTTACCTGAACATGAATGTATAATAACATCAACTCAGACCAGCTGGTAGAAACTCACTGCATCAAAGAGCTCCTCCAGCAGCTCGTTGACCTCCTTCTCTGGAACACAACAGCATCAGTTACCACAGGTCAAAGGTCAGGGGTCAGAGCCCCCCACACCCCCCTCGTCCCAACACCTACTGGTGATCTGGACCCCGCGGTCTGTCCGGTAGTCCTCCAGGTCCGGCTCGTCCACGTCCTCCAAGAAGTTGTACTCGGGGTCGTCTTCATCGTCGGCTTCTTCTGGGGAGACAACCAGCCTCAGTCAGCTGGGGGACATCTGGACAAGTCCATTTCGACCATGTCCCCCCAAAACCAGCCTCAGTCAGCTGGACCAAGCCTCTTATTCCCAAAATTAAGTAACGTTCAGATATTTGTTTCTCCGTCTTAGCGTCGGTGTCTGGGACCATGAGGCCCTGTGTCTGTATATTAAAAGCCTTTCTACCGTCAGTGTTTGGGACCATGAGGCCCTGTGTCTGGGACCATGAGGCCCTGTGTCGGTGTCTGGGACCATGAGGCCCTGTGTCTGTATATTAAAAGCCTTCCTACCGTCGGTGTCTGGGACCATGAGGCCCTGTGTCTGGGACCATGAGGCCCTGTGTCTGTATATTAAAAGCCTTCCTACCGTCAGTGTTTGGGACCATGAGGCCCTGTGTCATTGTCGGGGACCATGAGGCCCTGTGTCGTTGTCGGGGACCATGAGGCCCTGTGTCTGTATATTAAAAGCCTTCCTACCGTCGGTGTCTGGGACCATGAGGCCCTGTGTCTGTATATTAAAAGCCTTCCTACCGTCGGTGTCTGGGACCATGAGGCCCTGTGTCGGGGACCATGAGGCCCTGTGTCTGTATATTATAAGCCTTCCTACCGTCGGTGTCTGGGACCATGAGGCCCTGTGTCGGTGTCGGGGACCATGAGGCCGTGTGTTGTGTCGGGGACCATGAGGCCCTGTGTCAGTGTCAGGGACCATGAGGCCCTGTGTTGTGTCTGGGACCATGAGGCCCTGTGTCGGTGTCAGGGACCATGAGGCCCTGTGTCTGTATATTAAAAGCCTTCCTACCGTCGGTGTCTGGGACCATGAGGCCCTGTGTCGGGGACCATGAGGCCCTGTGTCTGGGACCATGAGGCCCTGTGTCGGTGTCTGGGACCATGAGGCCCCGTGTCTGTATATTAAAAGCCTTCCTACCGTCGGTGTCTGGGACCATGAGGCCCTGTGTCGGTGTCTGGGACCATGAGGCCCCATGTCTGTATATTAAAAGCCTTCCTACCGTCGGTGTCGGGGACCATGAGGCCCTGTGTTGGTGTCTGGGACCATGAGGCCCTGTGTCGGTGTCTGGGACCATGAGGCCCTGTGTCTGTATATTACAAGCCTTCCTACCGTCGGTGTCTGGGACCATGAGGCCCTGTGTCGGGGACCATGAGGCCCTGTGTCTGTATATTATAAGCCTTCCTACCGTCGGTGTCTGGGACCATGAGGCCCTGTGTCGTTGTCGGGGACCATGAGGCCCTGTGTCGGGGACCATGAGGCCCTGTGTTGTGTCGGGGACCATGAGGCCCTGTGTCGGTGTCAGGGACCATGAGGCCCTGTGTTGTGTCTGGGACCATGAGGCCCTGTGTCGGTGTCAGGGACCATGAGGCCCTGTGTCTGTATATTAAAAGCCTTCCTACCGTCAGTGTCTGGGACCATGAGGCCCTCTGTATATTAAAAGCCTTCCTACCGTCGGTGTCTGGGACCATGAGGCCCTGTGTCGGTGTCTGGGACCATGAGGCCCTGTGTCTGTATATTACAAGCCTTCCTACCGTCGGTGTCTGGGACCATGAGGCCCTGTGTCGGGGACCATGAGGCCCTGTGTCTGTATATTATAAGCCTTCCTACCGTCGGTGTCTGGGACCATGAGGCCCTGTGTCGTTGTCGGGGACCATGAGGCCCTGTGTCGGGGACCATGAGGCCCTGTGTTGTGTCGGGGACCATGAGGCCCTGTGTCGGTGTCAGGGACCATGAGGCCCTGTGTTATGTCTGGGACCATGAGGCCCTGTGTCGGTGTCAGGGACCATGAGGCCCTGTGTCTGTATATTAAAAGCCTTCCTACCGTCAGTGTCTGGGACCATGAGGCCCTCTGTATATTAAAAGCCTTCCTACCGTCGGTGTCTGGGACCATGAGGCCCTGTGTCGGTGTCTGGGACCATGAGGCCCCATGTCTGTATATTAAAAGCCTTCCTACCGTCGGTGTCGGGGACCATGAGGCCCTGTGTTGGTGTCTGGGACCAAGAGGCCCTGTGTCTGGGACCATGAGGCCCTGTGTCGGTGTCTGGGACCATGAGGCCCTGTGTCTGTATATTACAAGCCTTCCTACCGTCGATGTCTGGGACCATGAGGCCCTGTGTCTGGGACCATGAGGCCCTGTGTCTGTATATTACAAGCCTTCCTACCGTCGGTGTCAGGGACCATGAGGCCCTGCAGCCACTTGGTCCAGTGGCGGTCCCCCGGTGCGGCACTCGGCGCGTACATGTCGGCCGTGATGTCAGGGGCCAGAAGCTCCGCCTCCAGCTGGCCCAGAGGGACGTCCACCAGAGGACGCTTGGACCGCGTCCGGAAGGCAAGACCCCCATCATCATCATCATCATCTTCATCAGCATCTCTGTCCAGAGACTGAGAGACAGACAGGGAGAGAGATAGACAGGGAGAGAGATAGACAGGGAGAGAGATAGACATGGAGAGAGATAGACATGGAGGGAGACAGACAGGGGGAGAGAGAGAGAGAGACAGACAGTGAGAGAGACCTGGTTGTTAAGGGTTACCTGGTTATATGTCACCTGGTTGTCAAGAGTTACCTGGTTACATGTTACCTGGTGGTTAAGGGTTACCTGCTTATATGTTACCTGGTTGTTAAGGGTTACCTGCTTATATGTTACCTGGTTGTTAAGGGTTACCTGGTTATATGTGTAGGCGGCGCTGTAGTCCAGCTCCTCGTCCACAGCGTTGAGTCTCTCCAGGAAGGTAGGACTCTGGAGGGGGGGTGCAGGTTAACCGGTCTCCCAGCTGTCCTGTGGGTCTCTAAACAACAGGTCAGAGGTTAGGGGGTCTGTAGGGTCTAACCCCCCCTCCCCCAAGAGGTCTAAGACATCTAGGAGGTCTAAGAGATCTAACAGGTCTAGGAGGGTATAAGAGTTCTAGGAGGGTAAAAGAGTTCTAAGAGGATCTAAGAGGTCTAGGAGGGTATAAGAGTTCTAACAGGGCTAGGAGGGTATAGGAGTTCTAACAGGTCTAGGAGGGTATAAGAGTTCTAACAGGTCTAGGAGGGTATAGGAGTTCTAACAGGTCTAGGAGGGTATAGGAGTTCTAACAGGTCTAGGAGGGTATAGGAGTTCTAACAGGTCTAGGAGGGTATAGGTGTTCTAAGAAGTCTAGGAGGGTATAAGAGTTCTAAGAGGGTCTAAGAGGTCTAGAAGGGTGGTAAGAGGGTGTAAGAGTTCTAAGAGGTTGTGACAGGGCGCATGGCGACCGTCACGGTAGCGGTGCGCTACTTGAACCTTCTGTGACGGAACACTTTCTGAGACTCTAAGTGTCGTGGTCTGCTAGTGTGTGTGTCGCGTGTTTGTGTTGTTTCCTTCTTCACCCGTTACTCCGTTTCCATCGCCTCACAGTACTCACGGAGCTTTCTAGTGCGCTTTAACAGCTGTAACTACGGTGATATGCTAACGCTAAACCCAGTAACCACCAACCTGTTCACCATCACCATCTTATCTCACTAAACACTTCTTAGTTCCAGTAACCCCGACCATCACTTCTCTGTTAACCTGACCTCTGCTTATTTAACTTAAAGGTAATACAGACATTCACTAGCATATCTGTGTCATCTTACCGGGCCGTCTGGTGCAGTGGCAAAAGGGAGTTTGCCGTTTACCCCGGGGCTTTTAAAGACGGACGGACTTCCGGGGTTACCGGAAGCGCCCCAGGATTAGGTGATGCATTATAAATACTGTAAACCTTTGTAACCTGTAGTGAGGATAAGAGGGTTTCATTATAATTATATTTATACATGGGTCTCCTTACGTAGACCAGTGTTTTGGTGGTGTTTAAAGCCTTCTGGATACTTCCCGCCTGAGCCACCCCTGTAGTGTTATTGATAATGGTTTGGTCCGTTTCAGGGGTGTGCTGCCGGGCTATTTAAAGGAAGGCTTCAGTGAGTCGGGGGGGCTGAAAGTAGTCAGACGGAGGTCTGGAGAGAGCCAAGTGAATTGTACCTTAAAGGCAATTCGTAAACAGCTGTATTTAGTTTGTTATTTTGTTTCTTTTCTGGTTTTGAAAGTCTTTAATTTTTATTATTCTTTTGTATTTTTACTTTGAGAAAATAAAACATCTTAATTCAAAATCTCAGCTGTTGATTCATCCTTCCTGGTCCTCAGTCAGCGGCTACTGGTAACATCTACCTACAACAGAGGTCTAGGAGGTCTAAGAGGGTCTAAGAGGTCTAGGAGGGTATAAGAGTTCTAAGGCGTCTACGAGGTCTAGGAGGTCTGGGTACCTGCAGCGGGTCTTCAGTCGTCTGCTCTGCTGAAACCTTGGGTTCAGAGTCCTGATGCATTTTGGGAGGTGAAGCCAAGCTGTCATCACTGAGGAATGTCTATACACACACACACACACACACACACGTCACCTCGTTACCTGTCTTACATCTTCAACTGTCTCCCCTCTTCAGCTGTCTCACCTCTTCAGCAGTGTCTTCCTCTTCCTCCTCTTCCTCAGGACAATACTCTTCATCTGATGAGTCTTCATCCAGATCTATGTCCACAAACTGAGGAGGCTGCAGGGCAGACAGACAGGAAGAGAGACCGTTATATTTATTTTTTCATGCCAGTAAAGCAAACTGAATTAAATGAAGACAGACAGGCAGACAGACAGACAGGCAGACAGACAGTTGGTTTACCTTGGCTGTGTTCACTGCAGACAGACTCCAGTTCAGTGGCTGTAAGAGACAGACAGTCAGACAGAGAGTGAGACAGACAGTCAGACAGAGAGTGAGACAGACAGTCAGACAGAGAGTGAGACGGACAGCCAGACAGAGTGAGACAGACAGTCAGACAGAGAGTGAGTAAGACAGACAGACAGTCAGAGAGTGAGACGGACAGTCAGACAGAGTGAGACAGACAGTCAGACAGACAGTGAGTGAGTGAGACAGACAGTCAGACTGAACGAGCCATTTTTAAACGTTTTTAAATGATCAGAGAGGATTGTGGGAGTTTGAGTTCACCTGTGCCTGTTGAATGGCCTGTTTCAGTCTAGATCGAGTCATCTTGGGCTCCTGGAGGAAGACAGACAGGTTTAACACAGACAGACAGGTTTAAACACAGACAGAGAGACAGACAAATTTAAACACAGACAGACAGAGAGACAGACAGACAGGTTTAAACACAGATAGACAGAGAGACAGACACATTTAAACACAGACAGACAGAGAGACAGACAGGCAGGTTCTGCAGGACACACTCACAAACATGGGGAGGTCCTGTGTGTCTCTGATTGCAGCTTTCATCATGGCCACCACACGCTCATGGGTAATCACCTCCTACACAACACACACACACACACACACAGTAATTACATTTTATTAAATTGGAATTGCACCCCAGTGTTTTTGTGTGTGTGTTTGTGTGTGTGTGTGTGTGTGTGTCTGTGTGCGTATATGTCTCTGAGTCTGTGTGTGTGTGTGTATCTCTGTGTGTCTCACATGCAGGATAGCGCGCACGTTGCTGGACGTCAGGTTGTGCTGTCTGGACTTCCTGTCCAGGTCAATGTCCAGTCGTCCTAGTTCGTCCTCGCTGGTTGCCACGTTGACATGTTGGCGTGTCACTGTGATGTCACCGGAAACAGGTGCTCTCTCCTCTTCCTGTCTGTCCACAGAGGAACGTCTTGTCGGTGACTTCCTGTCCAGTTTGGAGAAGACATCCTCTCCGTCCGTCCTCAAAGACTTAGTCTCCAGAGGACAAATGTCTTCTTGTGCTGGACGCCTCCTCTCCATCTGCTGGAACACACATGTAGAGCAGCATATCTCCACCAGACTCCATGTAAATAATCACTACTTTTAGCGTGTATAGAGCAGCATATCTCCACCAGACTCCATGTAAATAATCACTACTTTTAGCGTGTATAGAGCAGCATATCTCCACCAGACTCCATGTAAATAATCACTACTTTTAGCGTGTATAGAGCAGCATATCTCCACCAGACTCCATGTAAATAATCACTACTTTTAGCGTGTATAGAGCAGCATTTCTCCACCAGACTCCATGTAAATAATCACTACTTTTAGTGTGTATAGAGCAGCATATCTCCACCAGACTCCATGTAAATAATCACTACTTTTAGCATGTATAGAGCAGCATATCTCCACCAGACTCCATGCAAATAATCACTACTTTTAGTGTGTATAGAGCAGCATATCTCCACCAGACTCCATGTAAATAATCACTACTTTTAGCGTGTATAGAGCAGCATATCTCCACCAGACTCCATGTAAATAATCACTACATTTAGCGTGAATAGAGCAGCATATCTCCACATGTAAATGGGTGCATTAAGAGTTTATTCCAACCAGACCAGAGTGGTGATTGGTGGAACAGTGGAAAGATGAACCAAGACGGCTTTTGGTAGTTTTATTTAGTTTCTGTCCACTTTGAATGAAGTGTGTTTTACGATGATAAAAGTAGTGATTATTTACATGGAGTCTGGTGGGCTGGTCCAGTTTAGCTTTAACAGTAGATAGGAATTCGTGGCCCGGTTTAACTGACCCGGTTGAAAAACGTGCTTACAGAGCAGCAGTCCAAATATTTCTCTCTGTTGTTATAACGTTAACGGTAGCTCAGTTAGCTAACGGCTAACACACAACTGAGCAGGCGCAGTGCGTTTCTTGTGTTTATGGCGCGAAATTGGGCTGTAATAAGAACAATAAAGAACAGTAAACATTAAACTACATCAGCATCGTTATTAAGAACCAAAGGACAAGAGTTACCGTCAGACTGACGACAGCAGCCATTTGTTAATGCTCCATCATCTCTGTTAGCTCCTTCTTTCAGCTCCGTTCCGCCAACAACAATAGGACTTCCGGCCGAGTCCTTCAAAATAAAAGCTCCGTTCCGCCAACAACAATACGACTTCCGGTCGAGTCCTTCAGAATAAAAGATCCGTTCCGCCAACAACAATACGACTTCCGGCCGAGTCCTTCAGAATAAAAGTCGGTGTGAAAGGTATCACCACCCTCTGCTGTACTCTACCGGAAGTTGTTTCAGTGAATATCGTTGTCTCATCAATGGTGAAAATGGATCAGTTCATACCCCACTAACACAGAACGTTTAGGGAACGTTCTCTAAAGGTTAGTTTGAACCAAACCAAAAACTAACATTTAGGGAACGTTCCCTCCGGGTTATAACGTTCCCTAAATGTCAAGAGAACCAACCAACTGTAACGTTCCCTAAACGTCAAGAGAACCAACCGACTGTAGCGTTCCCTAAACGTTGAGAGAACCAACCGATTGTAACGTAACGTTTCCCAAAACTTTAAGAGAACCAACCGACTGTAACGTTTCCTAAACGTCAAGAGAACCAACCGACTGTAACGTTCCCTAAACGTTAAGAGAACCAACCGACTGTAACGTTTCCCAAAACTTTAAGAGAACCAACCGACTGTAACATTCCCTAAACGTTAAGAGAACCAACCGACTGCAACGTTTCCCTAAACGTTAAGAGAACCAACCGACTTTAACGTTTCCCTAAACTTTAAGAGAACCAACCGACTGTAACGTTCCCTAAACGTCAAGAGAACCAACCGACTGTAACGTTTCCCTAAACTTTAAGAGAACCAACCGACTGTAACGTTCCCTAAACGTCAAGAGAACCAACCGACTGTAACGTTTCCCTAAACGTCAAGAGAACCAACCGACTGTAACGTTCCCTAAACGTCAAGAGAACCAACCGACTGTAACGTTTCCTAAACGTCAAGAGAGCCAACCGACTGTAACGTTCCCTAAACGTTAAGAGAACCAACCGAATGCAACGTTCCCTAAATGTTAAGAGAACCAACCGACTGTAACGCTCCCTAAACTTAAAGAGAACCAACCAACTGTAACGTTCCCTAAACGTCAAGAGAACCAACCAACTGTAACGTTCCCTAAACGTCAAGAGAAACAACCGACTGTAACGTTTCCTTAAACTTTAAGAGAACCAACCGACTGTAACGTTTCCCTAAACGTCAAGAGAAACAACCGACTGTAACGTTTCCCTAAACTTTAAGAGAACCAACCGACTGTAACGTTCCCTAAACGTCAAGAGAACCAACCAACTGTAACGTTCCCTAAACGTCAAGAGAACCAACCGACTGTAACGTTCCCTAAACGTCAAGAGAACCAGCCAACTGTAACGTTACCTAAACGTTAAGAGAACCAACCGACTGTAACGTTCCCTAAACTTTAAGAGAACCAACCGACTGTAACGTTTCCCTAAACTTTAAGAGAACCAACCGACTGTAACGTTTCCCTAAACTTTAAAAGAACCAACCGACTGTAATGTTCCCTAAAAGTCAAGAAAACCAACCAACTGTAACATTCCCTAAACGTCAAGAGAACCAACCAACTGTAACGTGTATATATATATATATATATACTGTATATATTTTTTAGTGACTTATTTTGCACACACTTTACAAACATCTTTATGCATCGTGCACTACATCCTTATCTTTTTTGTAATGTTTTAGTTGTTTGAATATTAAAGTTTTGAAATGCCATCAAGTTTGCCTGTTTATTCATTTCTACTAAAATAACTTTTGTATGTATGTATGTACGTGTGTGTGTGTGTGTGTGTGTGTGTATATATACCGTACATACATACACACAAATGGTATGGGTGTTAGGGGAATCTAATCTTTTCTCAACGTTCTGGGAACGTTTGTTTATGGTTACAGCGAACGTTCCCCTAACGTTCTCTAAAGGTTGCAACGTTCTCGGAAATTTCCCCTAACGTTCTCTAAAGGTTGCAACGCTAAGGGAACGTTCCCCTAACGTTCGCTAAAGGTTGCAACGTTCTCGGACCGTTCGCCTAACATTCTCTAAAGGTTGTAACTTTTAGAGAACGTTAGGGGAACGTTCCGAGAACATTCGCTGTAACCAAAAACGAATGTTTCCAGAACGTTAGGAAAACCTTTCAATTAACCAACAGACAACCGAAATACAACCAAAACAAACCTTCAGGGAATGTTCCCGCAGCCAAAAACGAACGTTACCAGAACGTTCTGGGAACCAAAAATTGTTAGCTAGGTATTCTATAAATATGATAAAACTTTAATTTACTCTTTCAGATAGATAGATAGATAGATAGATAGTAAAGGGGTTCCAGATAAATTTAATTCAAATCATTTTATTCATCACTAGGGGGAAATTAAATGACACAAAGAGCAGTCATCCACCACATACAGTACATTCACATCAACAGTAACATCAACAGTAAAAAGGAAAGGTGTGTAATCAGTCTTCAGTCAGTTTAATGGGCAGTTTAGACCTGACACACAGTTACAGCCAGATGTTACAGTCAGATACTACAGCCAGATGTTACAGCACAATGTTACAGTCGGATGTTACAGCCAGATGTTAAAGTCAGATGCTACAGTCAGATGTTACAGCACGATGTTATAGCACAATGTTACAGTCAGATGTTACAGCCGGATGTTACAGCCAGATTTTACAGCCGGATGTTACACAGTGATGACTGTTACAGTCAGATGTTACAGCATGATGTTACAGTCAGATGTTACAGCCAGATGTTACAGTCAGATGGTACAGTCAGATGTTACGGCACAATGTTACAGTCAGAGGTTACAGCACAATGTTGCAGTCACATGTTACAGCACGATGTTACAGCCAGATGTTATAGCCGGATGTTACAGCCGGAAGTTACAGTGATGAATTTTACAGCCAGATGTTACAGTCTGACGTTACAGTCATATGTTACAGTCAGACGTTACAGCCAGATGTTACAACCAGATGTTACAGCCAGATGTTACACAGTGATGACTGTTACAGCATGATGTTACAGCAAGATGTTAGACAGTGATGACTGTTACAGCCAGATGTTACAGACAGATGTTATAGCCAGATTTTACAGCCAGATGTTACAGCCAGATGTTTTACAGTGATGACTGTTACAGCCAGATGTTACAGTCGGATGTTACAGTGATGACTGTTACAGCCAGATGGCACAGTCAGATGTTACAGTCAGATGTTACAGACAGATGTTATAGCCAGATTTTACAGCCAGATGTTACAGTCTGATGTTACAGTCTGATGTTACAGCCAGATGTTACACAGGGCTTTATGATGGCAGCCACTGTGGGTCAGTGGGTGGGTCAGTGGGTCAGTGGGTGGATCAGTGGGTGGGTCAGTGGGTCAGTGGGTGGGTCAGTGGGTGGGTCGGTGGGTGGGTGGGTCAGTGGGTGTTGATGCTCTGCTGCTGGCAGCGAGAGATCAACAACGTGACCAGTTTCTGCAGAACCTCCGCCCTCATCTTACTGATCTGGAGAACCTCGTCGTGGTTCACCTTCTCCTCCCGACTGTAGTCCAAAGACACCTGCAGCACCACACACACGTTTAAGGCAGGGTTAACACTCCAGTTAATTGGTTTTCATCCCATCAATTTCAATTTCAATTTCAATTTATTTATAGTATCAATTCACAACAAGAGTTATCTCAAGACACTTTACAGATAGAGTAGGTCTAGACCACACTCCAGAATTCACAAGGACCCAACAGTGTCCTCCAGAGCAAGCAACAGTGCGACAGTGGCGAGGAAAAACTTCCTTTTAGGCAGAAACCTCGGTCAGACCCAGGCTCTTGGTAGGCGGTGTCTGACGGGCCGGTTGGGGTTAGAATGAAAAGTGGCAATTACAATCCCAAAAAAAATAGTAGTTGTTAGTAGTCCTTTGTAGTCGGCATAGCAGAGTGTAGCAGGAGGAACATGGCATCGCAGAGCGTGTAGCGGGACCATGGCGACAGCTGCAACCTTGATTTTGGAGCCTCCCTGGTCCGAGGAAATATGCTGGGGGTAAAAGAACATGAGGACTCCGGGGAATGACTCCCCAGAGCTAGGTTAGTAACAAGCATTTCTGGGACATGGATGCACATAATTGGAAAGATAGAAAAATAGAGGAGAGAGGAACTAGGTGTGTCACAGGAAGTCCCAGCTGTCTAAAACTATTACAGCATAACCAGGAGAGACAGTGTAAAGAGAGGAGCCTGGCCAGGCCACAACTCTCCCCAAACCCTCCCATGGCTAGGGTAGGGGGAGAGACACCCAGGGCCAAGGTCATGAGGGTCAGGGCTAAGGGCATGAAGGTCAAAGTAGGGGAAGGATACAGACCCTGGTTAGGGTAGGGGGAGAGAAAATGGGGGTTAGAGTCAGGAAGGTCAGAGAGGGGGATAAGATACAAACCCTGGTTAAGGTAGGGCATATTACTATATATGCCCTAACTATAAGCTTTATCAAAAAGGATAGTCTTAAGCCTACTCTTAAATGTGGAGACGGTCTCTGCCTCCCGAACCCAGACTGGAACCTGGTTCCACAGGAGAGGAGCCTGATAGCTGAACGCCCTGGCTCCTATTCTACTTTTAGAGACTCTAGGAACCTCAAGTAATCCTGCATTCTGGGAGCGTAGTGCTCTTGTAGGGTTGTAAGGTACTATGAGCTCTTTAAGATAAGATGGTGCCTGACCATGAAGAGCTTTGTAGGTGAGAAGAAGGATTTTAAACTCTATTCTGGATTTTACAGGAAGCCAATGCAGAGAAGCTAAAACAGGAGAGATGTGATCTCTTTTCTTGGTTCCTGTCAGAACACGCGCTGCAGCATTCTGGATCAGCTGAAGAGTCTTTATGGACTTTTTTGAGCAGCCTGATAATAAAGAATTGCAGTAATCCAGCCTAGAAGTAACAAATGCATGGAGTAGTTTTTCTGCATCATTTTTAGTCAGAATATTCCTGATTTTTGCAATATTACGTAGGTGAAAAAAGGAGATCCTTGAAATTTGCTTTATGTGGAAATTAAAGGACATGTCCTGATCAAAGATAACTCCAAGATTCCTCACAGTGGTGCTGGAGGCCAGGGAGATGCCATCCAGAGTAGCTATCTCTTTGGATAGTGCGTCACGGAGGTGCTTGGACCCCAGAACAATAACTTCAGTTTTATCTAAGTTTAACATTAGAAAATTACAACTCATCCAGGTTTTAATATCCTGAAGGCACATTTGAAGTTTAGCTAACTGATTAGTTTCATCCGGTTTGATTGATAGATATAATTGAGTATCATCTGCATAACAATGAAAATGTATGGAGTGCTTCCTGATAATATTGCCTAAAGGAAGCATATATAAAGTGAACAGGATTGGACCTAGAACAGATCCTTGTGGGACTCCATAACTAACTTTGGCGTGCACAGAGGATTCATCGTTAACATGAACAAACTGAGATCGATCTGATAAATAAGACTTAAACCAGCTCAGAGCAGTCCCTTTAATACCAATGAAATGTTCCAATCTCTGTAATAAGATATGATGGTCAATGGTATCAAATGCATCAGTGTCCTGCTACACCCTGCTACGCCCTTCTATGCCCTGCTACACCCTGCAGTGCCCTGCTATGCCCTGCTACACCCTGCAGTGCCTTGCTATGCCCTGCAGTGCCTTGCTATGCCCTGCTACACCCTGCTACGCCCTGCTATGCCTTGCTACACCCTGCAGTGTTCATCACACCCCATCCGGCACCGTCAGACACCGCCTACCTAACAGTCCTGAGATAACTCTTGTTATGAATTGATACTATGAATAAAATATTATATTATTATTGAATAGACCAGACTTTTATGTTAATAACTGACCTTGTTGGTGATGAGGGACAGTCCAAGGACTCGGAGTCCACAATGCTTCGCCACCGTCACCTCAGGGACCATACTCATCCCTGAGAAACACAGGTTCACATTACAGACACACCGCCTTCCCTTCCCTGCATCATGTCCTGAATCCAGAACTCATACGCCGTGGACCGCCGGGCTGAGATCTCTCGGTCCAGCGGTCCAGACCCAGAGTCCGGACTCGCAGGCTCAGGGACGTCGGAGACTCGTGAATCATTAAGGTCTTAAGATTGTCCCGATGTTGACTTTCAACGGGCGTGAGGGTGTGAGTCCACACTCACCGAGCCGGTACCGTGGAGACCGTTAGATTACAAAGGACAACACCAATACGCCACCCGGCCACGGAGCGGGCGACAGGAGGTCCAGCTGGTTGAATAATGAGGAATCAGACCGCATGTGTTCCTGTCTGCCTGTCTGTCTGTCTGTCTGTCTGTGTGCCTGTCTTACCCACAGAGTCGCAGCCCAGGACCAGCAGCATCCTGGCCTCGGCGATGGTTTCAAAGTTGGGTCCGCTGACCATGCAGTAAACGCCTTCACGCACGAAGTCCCTGCAGCCGAGCTCGGCGCCAACCTCCAGCGCCAGGCGCCGCAGCTCCTTACTGTAGGCGTCGGACATGCAGGGGAACCGGATCCCAAAGCTACAGGCAGACAGACAGGTAGTCAGATAGACGGGTAATCGGACAGACAGGTAGTCAGACAGACAGGTAGTCAGACGCCTACAGTAAGGACCTCCAGCGCCTGTCTCACCGCTCGTCGTTGGGTCCACACAGCGGGTGCTGCCCGGCGAACCCCGGCAGGTTGATGTGGTCTTTGATGATCATGATGTCTCCGACTTTGAAGTCAGGACAGATTCCTCCGGAGGCGTTGGTCACCAGCATGGACTCTACCCCCATCAGCTTAAAGATCCTCACCGGGAACGTCACCTGAGACAGGCAGGCAGACAGACAGGTTACAGAGACAGACAATCAGGCAGGTTAGAGAAACAGGCAGGCAGGCAGTCAGACAGACAGGCAGGCAGTCAGACAGGTGGAGGCAGACCTGGCAGAGCGAGTACCCTTCGTACAGGTGGAAGTGTCCCTGCATGAAGACACAGGAAGTGTCCTCGATCGTCCCAAACACCAGACAGCCCTCATGACCCGCCACTGAGATACGAAGACAGACATTATACCAGCAAAGAAGAAGAGCATCCAGCCTGCAAGAAGTGAGGAGGTGAGGGGGGGCTCACCTGTGCTCACGGGGAAGTTGGGGATGTCCTGGTACCTGAACACCTGCTTGTTGGCGGCTCGGTCGGCCAGCAGTCCGAGTCCTGAACCGCAGATCACCGCCACCTTGGGACGGTGGCTGGTCTGGTTCAGCAGCCACTCATGGGTCAGCTTGTAGTCCTCGAAGGAGCAGCAGCTGAGGGGGGGGGGGGGGGCAATATGTATATACTTTGAAGAAACTAGAATATAAGACATGTATTCAGTTATTTCTACTTTGTTGTTAAGTTCATAATTCCACATGTGTTCGTTCTGATGCCTTCAGTGATAATCTACAATGGAAATAGTCATGAAAGACATACAAACAGACACACAGGCAGACAGACATACAGACAGACAGATAGGCAGACAGGCAGAAAGACAGGTGTATGATAAAGTGTGTTACCAGTCTCCTTTGGTGTGCATCGTCTGGCCGCAGACAAAAGAAGAAGAAAAAGGACACAAGCAGAGAGTAAGACAGGAAGAGTGTACTCTACTCTGATTGGCTGAATAACAGTGGTGAGCTCTCCTCTGATTGGCTGAATGCCAGCCTGTAAATACAGTCGGGGTCATTGAGTCTGAGTGTTTGTGACCTTTGACCTCGGCAGTTTCTACAGTCGAGGATAAAGTTCAGCAGATGGTTAGAAACACAACACATCAGGTATAACTTATATAACATCTGATAACAGATATACAGTGAGGAAAATAAGTATTTGAACGCGCTGCTATTTTGCAAGTTCTCCCACTTAGAAATCATGGCGGGTCTGAAATTGTCATCGTAGGTGCATGTCCACTGTGAGAGACATAATCTAAAAAAAAACATCCAGAAATCACAATGTATGATTTTTTAACTATTTATTTGTATGATACAGCTGCAAATAAGTATTTGAACACCTGAGAAAAATCAATGTTAATATTTGGTACAGTAGCCTTTGTTTGCAGTTCCAGAGGTCAAACGTTTCCTGTAGTTCTTCACCAGGTTTGACACACTGCAGAAGGGATTTTGGCCCACTCCTCCACACAGATCTTCTCTAGATCAGTCAGGTTTCTGGGCTGTCACTGAGAAACACGGAGTTTGAGCTCCCTCCAAAGATTCTCTATTGGGTTTAGGTCTGGAGACTGGCTAGACCCCCCCAGAACCTTGATCTGCTTCTTCCAGAGCCCCTCCTTGGTTCTCCTGGCTGTGTGCTTCGGGTCATTGTCATGTTGGAAGACCCAGCCTCGACCCATCTTCAATGCTCTAACTGAGGGAAGGAGGTTGTTCCCCAAAATCTCCAATACATGGCCCCGGTCCTCCTCTCCTTAATACAGTGCAGTCGCCCTGTCCCATGTGCAGAAAAACACCCCCAAAGCATGATGCTACCCCCCCATGCTTCACAGTAGGGATGGTGTTCTTGTGATGGTCCTCGTCATTCTTCTTCCTCCAAACACGGTTAGTGGAATTATGACCAAAAAGTTCTATTTTGGTCTCATCTGACCACATGACTTTCTCCCATGACTCCTCTGGATCATCCAAATGGTCATTGGCAAACTTAAGACGGGCCTTGACATGTGCTGGTTTAAGCAGGGGAACCTTCCGTGCCATGCATGATTTCAAACCATGACGTCTTAGTGTATTACCAACAGTAACCTTGGAAACGGTGGTCCCAGCTCTTTTCAGGTCATGGACCAGCTCCTCCCGTGTAGTTCTGGGCTGATTTCTCACCTTTCTTAGGATCATTGAGACCCCACGAGGTGAGATCTTGCGTGGAGCCCCAGTCCGAGGGAGATTGACAGTCATGTTTAGCTTCTTCCATTTTCTAATGATTGCTCCAACAGTGGACCTTTTTTCACCAAGCTGCTTGGACATGTCCCCGTAGCCCTTTCCAGCCTTGTGGAGGTGGACAATTTAGTCTCTAGCGTCTTTAGACAGCTCTTTGGTCTTGGCCTTGTTAGTAGTTGGATTCTTACTGATTGTATGGGGTAGACAGGTGTCTTTATGCAGCTAACGACCTCAAACAGGTACATCTAATTTAGGATAATAAATGGAGTGGAGGTGGACATTTTGAAGGCAGACTAACAGGTCTTTGAGGGTCAGAATTCTAGCTGATAGACAGGTGTTCAAATACTTATTTGCAGCTGTATCATACAAATAAATAGTTAAAAAATCATACATTGTGATTTCTGGATGTTTTTTTTTAGATTATGTCTCTCACAGTGGACATGCACCTACGATGACAATTTCAGACCCTCCATGATTTCTAAGTGGGAGAACTTGCAAAATAGCAGCGTGTTCAAATACTTATTTTCCTCACCGTATGTGTGTGTGTATGTGTGTGTGTGTGTGTATGTGTGTGTATGTGTGTCTGTGTGTGTGTGTGTCTGTGTGTGTGTGTGTGTGTGTGTATGTGTGTCTGTGTGTGTGTGTGTGTGTGTGTGTGTGTGTGTGCGTGCGTGTGTGTGCGTGTGTGTCTGTGTGGGTGTGTGTGTGTGTGAGAGACTGTCTGTCTGTGTGTGTGTGTCTCTGTGTGTATGTATGTGTGCGTGCGTGTGTGTGCGTGTGTCTGTGTGTGTGTGTGTGTGTGTGTGCATGTGTGCATGTGTGTGTCGCCGTGGGAACGCTTCTGCAGGAATCCAGCACATCAGTTGCCATAGAAACTGTGTTTCCATAATAGTAACAGTCTGTGTGTCCTGCAGTATTTTAGCTTGTCATCAACCCTTCCACTATTAGTATTATTAATAATATTAATAATAACATTAGAAACCTGTCTCCTAGACCGTTGTCCGTCCCCGTCCTCTGTCTCTAACCCCGGTCCTCTGCCTCTGTGTTGGCGTTCTAACCCCCGTCCCCGTCCTCTGTCTCTAACCCCGGTCCTCTGCCTCTGTGTTGGCGTTCTAACCCCCGTCCCCGTCCTCTGTCTCTAACCCCCGTCCTCTGTCTCTGTGTTGGCGTTCTAACCTCCGTCACCGTCCTCTGTCTCTAACCTCCGTCCCCGTCTTCTGTGTCTAACCTCCGTCCCCGTCCCCGTCCTCTGTCTCTAACCTCCGTCCCCGTCCTCTATGTCTAATCTCCGTCCCCTTCCTCTGTCTCTGTGTCTAATCTCCGTCCCCTTCCTCTGTCTCTGTGTCTAACCTCCGTCCCCGTCCTCTGTCATTGTGTTGGCGTTCTAACCTCCGTCACGTCCTCTGTCTCTACCTCTGTCCCCGTCCTCTGTCTCTGTGTCTAACCTCCATCCCCGTTCACTGTCTCTACCCCCGTCCCCGTCCTCTGTCTCTGGGATGTCTCTGTCTCTAACGTCCACATGGTCCACCAAAACAACTTCCTTCTTGAGACTATTTAGCAGCGGCACCGTGGCTCCGTCCGGAGCTTAGCCCCGCCCACGACGATTGTGATTGGTCTAAAGAGATGCCAATAAGCAGAGCAGGGTCTGTCCTCACAGCTCTGCGGAGGAGGGTCTGTCCTCACAGCTTCCTGGATGGGAGGACACCCTGCTCTGGTTATTGGCATCTCTTTAGACCAATCACAATCGTCGTGGGCGGGGCTATATAACTTACAATATATAAATAAATAAATAAAATTTATATTTATAACTATTTTAAATATATTTATAAATCATTGAATTTACGATATTTATTATATTAAACATATTAGATTTAAATTCCACTCAAAGCTTCATGTCTGAGTATCTATAGGCAACGGGCCTGTAGGATGTGCAGGTATGTGTGTGGGGGGGGGGGGGGGAGAGTCGGTGCAACCGCTCCGTCAGTCTGTAAACGGTCGGCACCGAGACAGACAGTAACGGACACCGCTCACTAACGGTCGGTAACGGACGGTAACGGACAGTAACGGACACTAACGGACACTAACGCTCACTTACGGTCGGGAACGGACGGTAACGGACAGTGACGCTTAGTAACGGTCGGAGTAACGGACAGTAACGGACAATAACGGCCAGTAACGGACAGCGACGGTCGGAAGATGATGAAGATGATGCAGCTCAGCGGTAAGAAAGGAAAAGAAGCTCCGCTCGTCTTCCTGGTTCCTCCATCTTCATCTTCTTCTTCTTCTTCATCTTCTTATTCATCTTCTTCTTCAGCATCAGCTGCTGCTCACCGACAGGTTGGCTGCGCGTGCGTGTGTCTCGGTTCATTTTAACACAGAGAGAAAGAGCTGTGTGTGTGTGAGTGTGTGTGTATATGTCGGTGTGTGTGTGTGTGAGTGTGTGTGTATATGTCGGTGTGTGTGTATGTGTATATGTGTGTGTCTGTCACTGTGTGTGTGAGTGCATATATGTGTGTGTGTGTGTGTGCCTGTGTGTGTGTATATGTGTGTGTCTGTGTGTGTGTTTGTGTGCCTGTGTGTGTATATGTGTGTGTCTGTGTGTGTGCCTGTGTGTGTGTGTATGTGTGTGTCTGTGTGTGTGCCTGTGTGTGTGTATGTGTCTGTATATGTGTGTGTATATGTGTGTGTGTGTCTGTGTGTGTGTGTGTGTCTGTGTGTGTGTGTGTGTGTGTGTGTGTGTGTGTATGTGTGTGTGCCTGTGTGTGTGTGTGTGTGTGTGAAATCTCCAGATGTGATGGTTGGATGATGCAGTGAAAACACAATGATCTTCTCTCGGTGTGTTATGTAGTCTAATCAAACCTGTGCACACACACACTCAGACACACACACACACACACACACACACATACACACACAGACACACACACACACACTCAGACACACACAGACACACACACACACTCAGACATACACAGACACACACACACACAGACACACACACACACACACTCAGACACACACACACTCATACACACACAGACACACACTCAGACACACACAGACACACACACACACACACACACACACAGACACACACAGACACACACACACACTCAGACACACACACACAACTCTACTAATTAACTCTACTAAAATGTATTTATATACTGTATACATAAATACATATATATATATATATATATATATATATATATATACATATCTATGTATATATGTATCAATCAAAATGTATTGATACATATATATATATACATATATATATGTATCATATATATATATATATATATATATATATATATATATATATATATGTATCAATCAAAATGTATTGATATAGCCCTTTACAACAACCAGCAGCTCAACAGAATGAGTAAAATCATCCAATAGAAACAGCACCATGTGTGCATGTGGATGGACTGTATGTCAGGCACGGCGTCATGGCTGGCCTGACGGGCCGACGCCCACCCACTTCTCAACAGGCCCACCCAAGAATTTTCATTAAAAAAAAAGTATTTTAATTATAAAGAATTAATAAAAATTGGCACATTATCTCATAATTTGTGCTAAAATAGTCTAAATCTTAAATAGTTTTTAACTTAATTTTAAAAGTAGTTTGTCTATTTTGATGTTTGTGCGCATGTTCAGCAGACGCTGAGACAGGGAGGCTCGGGATAGGATGGAGCTGGGCGGTGTAGCGGGTATGTTAAGCTAGGACAGCGCGGCCAGCGCAACCACCGCCGTTGCTAGTTTCTCTGCCTCGCGAGTGGAAGACCGCCCTGTGGATTTGTCTTCCGTGGATGAGCCCGCAACTCAACCAGTGCTGAAGTATCCCGTCACAGTGATAGGGGACAAAGCAAGGAGTTTCTCCACAAACTGGTACAGCAGATCCAGTTTACAGAGTCTAGCATTAGGAAGGATGCAGTATTCTGTAAGATGTGCAGGCACTGTGGTGAGCGGGGCAGGGAGGAGAGGTTCAGCCAGACTGGATCCCGGGACTGGAAGCACCTCAACCACGCTTGTTTAAAGCACCAAAACAGCAAATCACACAAGTTTGCACGGATAAATGTAATAATGATCGGCTGTCAATGTCTGAGAGTGGCTCATCCATCAACTCAACAACACAGACGGCAGACAGGGAGAAGTCATCGAGAGGAATCAAAGTCATTCTGGACGTTCTCATCACTTGTGCCAAACAGGAAGTACCCCTGCGGGGCAACCGTGAGAATGATGAGGTCATTTCCTGGAACTTTCTAGACTTGTCTGTAGGCATGACAAAGCAATTCAAGAGCGACTAGATGCGATCCCTGGCAACGCAAAGATGCTCAGTCATGAAACCCAGAATGACCTGTTGGATGCTGCGTGCACGCTCCTGTTGCGACGGATCACTCGTGAACTGCAGGAGGGATCTGCAGGAGGGATCTGCAGGAGGGATCTGCAGGAGGGATCTGCTGGAGGGATCTGCAGGAGGGATCTGCTGGAGGGATCTGCAGGAGGGATCTGCTGGAGGGATCTGCAGGAGGGATCTGATCTGTCCAAGCCATCCTTAAGAGCTCCTTTCAAAACGCCGTCTATGTGTCACTCACAGATTAAACCTCGTGCTGTCAGCTAGGGCCCGGACATCGCTGGAGACACTCTCAACACCTTGCACACCTTCATGTGCGGCAGCGAGCGTCACGCCCGTTTCCTTAATGCGGCCAATCAGAGGTCATTGGAGTCGGAGCGAGGGTGGGGCACCAGGTGGGACACCAGGTGGGGCACCAGGTGGGACACCAGGTGGGGTTCAAGATCGGCCGCAGTGACAAAAGTTTTCATTCTGTATGATGGAATTGTGGAGGTGGTCGCACAGTACGGCGAATACACATGACACCACCTGCAGTCCTGGTGTCCCCTAGCCTTCATACACATGACACCACCTGCAGTCCTGGTGTCCCCTAGCCTTCATACACATGACACCACCTGCAGTCCTGGTGTCCCCTAGCCTTCATACACATGACACCACCTGCAGTCCTGGTGTCCCCTAGCCTTCATACACATGACACCACCTGCAGTCCTGGTGTCCCCTAGCCTTCATACACATGACACCACCTGCAGTCCTGGTGTCCCCTAGCCTTCATACACATGACACCACCTGCAGTCCTGGTGTCCCCTAGCTTTCATACACATGACACCACCTGCAGTCCTGGTGTCCCCTAGCTTTCATACACATGACACCACCTGCAGTCCTGGTGTCCCCTAGCCTTCATACACATGACACCACCTGCAGTCCTGGTGTCCCCTAGCCTTTATACACATGACACCACCTGCAGTCCTGGTGTCCCCTAGCCTTCACACACGACACCACCTGCAGTCCTGGTGTCCCCTAGCCTTCATACACATGACACCACCTGCAGTCCTGGTGTCCCCTAGCCTTCATACACATGACACCACCTGCAGTCCTGGTGTCCCCTAGCCTTCATACACATGACACCACCTGCAGTCCTGGTGTCCCCTAGCCTTCATACACATGACACCACCTGCAGTCCTGGTGTCCCCTAGCCTTCACACACATGACACCACCTGCAGTCCTGGTGTCCCCTAGCCTTCATACACATGACACCACCTGCAGTCCTGGTGTCCCCTAGCCTTCATACACATGACACCACCTGCAGTCCTGGTGTCCCCTAGCCGTCAGACTGACGACACCACCAGCAGTCCTGGTGTCCCCTAGCCTTCATACACATGACACCACCTGCAGTCCTGGTGTCCCCTAGCCTTCATACACATGACACCACCTGCAGTCCTGGTGTCCCCTAGCCTTCATACACATGACACCACCTGCAGTCCTGGTGTCCCCTAGCCTTCATACACATGACACCACCTGCAGTCCTGGTGTCCCCTAGCCTTCATACACATGACACCACCTGCAGTCCTGGTGTCCCCTAGCCTTCATACACATGACACCACCTGCAGTCCTGGTGTCCCCTAGCCTTCATACACATGACACCACCTGCAGTCCTGGTGTCCCCTAGCCGTCAGACTGACGACACCACCAGCAGTCCTGGTGTCCCCTAGCCTTCATACACATGACACCACCTGCAGTCCTGGTGTCCCCTAGCCTTCATACACATGACACCACCTGCAGTCCTGGTGTCCCCTAGCCTTCATACACATGACACCACCTGCAGTCCTGGTGTCCCCTAGCCTTCATACACATGACACCACCTGCAGTCCTGGTGTCCCCTAGCCTTCATACACATGACACCACCTGCAGTCCTGGTGAAAAATTCGGCCTCCTGTTGTACGAGCAGAACTAAACTATGTTTTAGTAGTCAGGTCTCAGGTCTATAGCAGTCTATAGGTCTCAGGTCTATAGCAGTCTATAGGTCTCAGGTCTATAGCAGTCTATAGGTCTCAGGTCTATAGCAGTCTATAGGTCTCAGGTCTATAGCAGTCTGTAGGTATCAGGTCTATAGCAGTCTATAGGCCTCAGGTCTATAGCAGTCTATAGGTCTCAGGTCTATAGCAGTCTATAGGTCTCAGGTCTATAGCAGTCTATAGGTCTCAGGTCTATAGCAATCTACAGGCCTCAGGTCTATAGGCCTCAGGTCTATAGCAGTCTATAGGCCTCAGATCTATAGGCCTCAGGTCTATAGGTCTCAGGTCTATAGGCCTCAGGTCTATAGGTCTCAGGTCTACAGGCCTCAGGTCTATAGCAGTCTATAGGCCTCAGGTCTACAGGCCTCAGGTCTATAGCAGTCTATAGGTCTCAGGTCTATAGCAGTCTGTAGGTCTCAGGTCTATAGCAGTCTGTAGGTCTCAGGTCTATAGCAGTCTATAGGCCTCAGGTCTATAGCAGTCTATAGGTCTCAGGTCTATAGCAGTCTATAGGTCTCAGGTCTATAGCAGTCTATAGGCCTCAGGTCTATAGCAGTCTATAGGTCTCAGGTCTATAGCAGTCTATAGGTCTCAGGTCTATAGCAGTCTATATGTCTCAGGTCTATAGCAGTCTATAGGTCTCAGGTCTATAGCAGTCTATAGGTCTCAGGTCTATAGCAGTCTATAGGTCGTAAAAATGGTGTTTTCGTATCAAACAGTAAACACAAGCCATCATCTACTAAGCACACAATGTGCCAACTACACACTGATGGTATGAATACAAAACACATCTGGCTTTCTCTTTCTCTGTGTACAGATGTCAATTTGAGGTCATACTTTTGTCATAGTGTCATATAAAAATATACAAGGATTCAAACTTCAAGTATTGGTGTTTATTCACACTCATCAAAACCAAGACAAAGTCAGAACACAAAATAGTAATTTCATAAAAAACAAAAAAACAATCAGCCTACATCATGTCGTCTTTCTGGGTCCGGCCACAAAATTTTGTCCACATCGCATGCGATATCCTCCAGTCCAAGGCACCGGGGAAAACATCTCCTTGAATGCCGTATCCAGGCCTGACATGATGCCTGGTCGATATCTCCACATGCCTCCTCCATGGCCTGTAAAAGGGCTACCTGTTGATGAGGATGACGGTCGTACACTTTCCAGCGCCAGGCAGACAAGAACTCCTCGATGGGATTTAAGAATGGAGAGTATGGAGGGAGGTTGAGTGCCATGAAGAATGGGTGGTCTGTAAACCAGTTGCGGACCAGAGCAGCCCTATGGAAACTAACATTGTCCCATATGATGACATATCGGGTATGCTCTGGTCTCTGAACAGTGAGCATGTCATGTAAGGTGTCCAGGAATGCAGTAATGTGTGCAGTGTTGTATGGGCCTATGGTTGCATGATGGTGAACAACACCATTTTGGCTTATAGTTGCACACATGGTTATGTTACCACAACGTTGTCCTGGGACATTGATGATGGCACGGTGTCCAATAATGTTCTTGCCACGTCTCCTGGTTTTACTGAGGTTAAAACCGGCCTCATCTACAAAAAGTAGCTCATGTCCCATGGCATCTGCTTCTAGTTCCATCCCTCTCTGGACAAGACAAAACAAATGCATCACATCAGGCCCATGCACAGCACTACAGTATGCACTTCCAAATTCAGAACCAATGACCCTATAGCTTACCTGCACATAGTCATATCGCAGCTGCTCCACACGTTCTGTTTCTCTCGAAAGGAACTCTGTAAATTTGCTTCATTCTTATTCTGTGGCGCGCAAGTACACGACTTAGTGCAGAAATGCTTACACTGTGTATATTTTGAAAGATGGTGTCATTATCAATTATGCGCTGCTGTATTTCGTGCAGTCTTATTGCATTGTTGGCAATCACCATGTTCACTATATGGGTCTCCTGCTCTGGAGTGAACATTCTTCCTCTGCCCCCAACATCTGGACGTCTAGCAATTCTGTGAAGTAACAATTTCAGTATTTTTGCATGTATGGTACTGTTGTGTTTCTCATTAGAGTATGGCAGTGCTACAAAGTACTTACCGATTCTCATTTCGAAATGTCCTAATGATGCTTGCCACAGTGTAGCGGCTCAAATTAGGCTGAACCCGTTGGCCAGCTTCCCTCAAGGTCATCCCATGGTTGATGACATGGTCCACTATTGTAGCTTTGATGTCATCAGTTATTCTATTTCTTACTGTTCTTACCCTTCCTCTTTCCCCTCCTCGTCCTCTTCTTTCCCCTCCTCGTCCTCTTCCTCTAACTTCCTCTAACCCTCTTGCTTCTTCAACTCCACGTCCTCTCCCTCGGCCTCCTCTGATTCTCACTCTTCTCACTCTTACTGCTCCATCCATTGTGCTCCACACAGACAGCTTACCTGTGGCTTATTTATAGTGCTTAGGCTGATTGCAAAGTGAACTAATTATCTACAACAGTTTTCACATGTGAAAGTGTGCCAGACAGTTGGCAAAATAGTGTTAATGATAGCCATACATGTGTATAATAAAATAGTGTTAATGAGAGCCATACATGTGTATAATTTTGCTAGGAGTGTGTTGGAAATTTGGTAATTGAGTGTAAGCAGTGGATTGTGTTTAAAGTTCTGCATAAAGAGTGTTGTGCAGTGAATTGTGCCTACAGTTTTGCCAAATGTGTGTTACAAAATTGCAAATTGAGTGCAAGGCAGTGTTTGTGCTTTTAGTTTTGCAAACTCAGTGAGTGGTTTTGCAATACGTATTAATAGTTTTAGAAATTGTGCTACAAGAATCACGATTAGCGCTTAAGCATTCAGAAAAAACTGTAAGGCCCATCCAATATGGAATCCTGCTGTATGTGTATGCCCAGTTACATACTTACGCACATATGTTTTGGTTTGCATTTATTTTTGTACGATATCATACAAAGAAACAAAAAATATATAAAATATAAACATTATATAAAATATACGATAATAAAGATCAGCTGACTCTCAGCTGTGGTCGTTAGGTTACAGGAAGAGCCGACAGGTTCAAAGTCCACCTGGGTGGGTGTGTGTGTGTGTATATGTGGGTGTATCTTTGTGTGTGCGTGTGTGTGTGTCTGTGTGTGTGTGTGTGTGTGTGCGCGTGTGTCTGTGTGTGTATCTGTGGGTGTATCTTATGTGTGTTTGTGTGTGTGTATCTGTGGGTGTATTTGTGTATATTTGTGTGTGTGTGTGTGTATGTGTGTCTGTGTGTGTATCTGTGGGTGTATCTTATGTGTGTTTGTGTGTGTGTATCTGTGGGTGTATTTGTGTATATTTGTGTGTGTGTGTGTGTATGTGTGTCTGTGTGTGTATCTGTGTGTGTGTGTTTCTCCATCTGAATACTGATCCTGAGTGTGTACTCAGTACACAGATCGTTGTACTTTAGACTGCATGCGTCATACATAACATCTATTTACATGCAGTACATCATTAACAGTTTGGATTTTTTGAACCTTTAAAACCTCTTTACAATCACTTGATAATACATGCTTTTCTCGCCTAAATTATTACCCCAAAAAGTGATGCAGTCCCCATCCTTTACCCTCTGGGATGACCCTGAGGTCATTGGGAAGTTAACACTCTCAACTTTGTGTTTCTAGTGTCAGTGTGACTCTAGGCCTTACTGACACAGAGCTAAAGAGGTTTGAATAGAGAATTTCTATTTCCGTCCAAGTAAATCAACTGTAAAATGATTAAAAAACACTACTGTAAGCATATTACATGGCTACATACTAGTACCCTAGCCACATGTCTTAACTTAAAACTACTAAACTAAAAAATGACTTATAAAATTAATTTTATATGAATTTATTTCTACAGATGTCTGTGCGTTTTTCTCATTTCCTTTCAGAAAAAAGCCCAAAAAGTGCAAAATACAAAACTTCTCAGATTAAAAAACACATCTACATCACTCACACACATACCTGAAATAACTACATGCATAAATTTATGGAAATAAGTTATTATAATTTGATGAAATGGTGAAATGCCATGAGAAGGCCTTATTTTTGCTTTGACACAGCTGGAGCCATCACAAGGTTAACATTTTCTGGTCATGTTTGGTATCAATCAACTCGTCTTCTGATTGGCTACACAGGGAGGCCGGTTTCATATCCTCTAAATCTAACTGGAAGGAAAAACTGTCAATTTTTCCCACGTGCCTGCCCTCCAAATCCTATCCCCGATGTTTCTAACCTTCCTGTCATGTCTCTCTAACTTCCTGTCGTGTCTCTCTGACTTCCTGTCGTGTCTCTCTGCAGGCGGCGGGTCTTGTGGGGGGGGTGGGGCGGCCAGCGGTGAGGTCCAGCGTGTAGCAGCCTGAAGCAGAGCATGATGGGAGACGCCGCGGCGCTGCAGACGGGGGGGAACCCCCTGCTGAAGGCCGTGTTCCAGGGGAAGCTTCGGTTGGCGCGCCTGCTGCTGGAGGGCGGGGCTTATATCAACGAGGGCAACGAGCGTGGAGAGACACCTGTCGCCGCCGCCTGCCTGGCGAGGTACGACGACCCGCAGGCACGCCTCAGGATGGTGAGGTAAGACAGGTCAGAGAGACAGACAGGTTAGAGAGACAGACAGGTTTGAGAAAGACAGACAGGTTAGAGACAGACAGGTTAGAGAAAGACAGGTCAGAGAGATAGACAGGTTAGAGAGACAGACAGGTCAGAGACAGACAGGTCAGAGACAAACAGGTCAGAGACAGACAGGTCAGAGAGACAGACAGACAGACAGACAGGTTAATGCCCGGGAGTGTAACAGGAAGTGGAACCCCAGGATAATACTACTTCCTGTGCAGGTACCTGCTGGAGAAAGGCGCCGACCCAAACATCCCGGATAAGTCTGGCCGCACGGCGCTGATGCACGCGGTGGCGGGGGGGCGGGGCCGGACGTGGTGCTGCTGCTGCTGCAGAACGGCGCCGACCCGAGCCTGAAGGACTACGCCGGCGCCTCGGCACTGGTGCACGCCCTCGACACGGGCGACCGCGCGGCGCTGCAGGCGCTGCTGGACGCCTGCAAGTCCCGCGGCCAGGAGGTCATCATCATCACCAGCGACACCTCGCCGTCCGGCACCAAGAAGACCCGCCAGTACCTCAACTCCCCGCCCTCGCCCGCCGCCGCCGACAGGCCACAGCCACCGCCGCCGCCGTGCATGTCGCCGTCTGACGTGGACATCGGCACCGAGTCGCCGGCGCCGGCGACACACCAGGACGGGCCCGCTATCTTTAGCTTCGCGGTCAGCTCGGCGTTACCGCCGCCGTCGGCTCGGCCGCCGCCACCGCGGAAGCTCCTGAAGCGTCTGAACTCGGAGCCCTGGGGCCTGGTGGCGCCGTCGGTGCTGAGCGGCGTCCCGCTGGAAGGGGGTGCCGGACTGAGCCAGTCCACCAGTCTAAGCCAGACCATCGGCGCCAGTCAGAACCAGACCATTGGCGCCGGACTGAGCCAGACCACCGGACTGAGCCAGACCACCGGTCTGAGCCAGACCATCGCCGGGATTAACGGTCTCTCCATCGCCGTGCCGCCGGGGAGGCCTCTGTTGTCACGGCGACACAGCATCGAGACGCACGACCCCTGCTCGCCCCTCATGGACCGGTCGGGGTCCGAGGACTACGCTTCCCTTGCTGCCGACTCCTGGGCCGACAAGCAGCACCAAATCCTGTACCGCAGGAACACGGCACCAGAGACACAGGAGAACGCCGCCACCCGCCTCGTGCACCCCAAGCTGACCCGCATGGAACACTACGAGTCAGACACGCACCTCGGACCAGACTCCATCCCCGGGTCCCCGGACTCTGGACGCATGTCTGTGGAGCGCAAGAGGTACGATCAAGAGAGTCGGTCCACCAGACTCCATGTAAATAATCACTACTTTTAGCATGTATAGAACAACATATCTCCACCAGACTCCATGTAAATAATCACTACTTTTAGCGTGTATAGAGCAGCATATCTCCACCAGACTCCATGTAAATAATCACTACTTTTAGCGTATATAGAGCAGCATATCTCCACCAGACTCCATGTAAATAATCACTACTTTTAGCGTGTATAGAGCAGCATATCTCCACCAGACTCCATGTAAATAATCACTACTTTTAGCATGTGTAGAGCAGCATATCTCCACCAGACTCCATGTAAATAATCACTACTTTTAGCATGTGTAGAGCAGCATATCTCCACCAGACTCCATGTAAATAATCACTACTTTTAGCGTGTATAGAGCAGCATATCTCGTATTGATGATTATTATTAGTCTGGTGGTCTTAATAAAATAGAACTATGTTTCCCTGCAGGTACAATGCATCCCCGCTGTGCCTGCTGCCCGGCTCGTCTCGGGAGTCTCTGGAGAACATCCCGGCCTCGGTGTCGCCCCTCGCCATGCGGCGGCGTCCCCCGGGGCTGCTGGAGCGCCGCGGCTCCGGGACGCTCCTGTTGGACCACATTTCCCACACGCGGCCGGGCTTCCTGCCGCCACTCAATATCAACCCACAAAGACCGATCCCTGACATCCGCGCCTCGCCTAGCCACGCCGCCGCAGGCGGGAAGATCCTGGTCCCGGTGGCGCCCGCCTCGCCCAAGCGTGGCCCCGACTTCAAGACGAAGAAGAAGCTGATGCGGAGACACTCGATGCAGACCGAGCAGATGAAGCAGCTCTCCACCTTCCAGGAAGTGCTCGCCGAGAAGGTCAGCGAGGACTGTTGACACAGGAGCAGCAAAGCATCATGGGTAGCTGCAGAGACATTTAGGGGTAGGGTCTAAGGGTCTAAAAAAAGTGCAGCATCATGGGTAGCTGCAGATATCTTCTCCAGAATGGCAAAAAGGTGATCAAGGGTCCCCAGATGGTCCCCAGATGTTACATTGTCTGACCCCGCCCCCAAATGTTATATCCTTTTTGTCACTTCCGATCTTTCTTCTAGTGTTCTTATCGCTTTTTCCACACACGTCACTTTTTTTCCGACATTTCTGGGTCCCATTCAGATATAGAGATAATTAGATAATTAGAGATAATTAGATAATTAGAGATAATTAGATAATTAGAGATAATTAGATAATTAGAGATCCTTTTCTTTGTTATTTAAACCAGAAGACATATTAATAAGGCGTATGAATGAATGAATAAAGAGCTCCGTTGTGAATGAAGGATGTGATGACTGTACTGTAATAACCACTCATCTATGGAATAGTATTCTTATTATTATTTTAATAGCAGTTCTGTGTTCACAGGTCAGAGGGACGACCGCCCTGACCATGTTTCTGGACTCTACCAACCCCGGGGGGTATAATATATATAATATATAGAAGATATAGTTGATGAAGTTGATTCTTGTGAAACATTTTTCTGATATAAAGAGATGTTGAAACTGGTCTGATCTGGTTTAATCCGGTTTAATCTGGTTCCGACTGGTCTGGCCGAGGGACCTTGTTGTTGTACGTAGAAACTTGAAGTCTAAACTGAATCAAAGTATTTTTGTAAGTCTGTTATAGAGAGAGACAGAGAGAGAGAGAGGGAGAGAGAGAGAGAGAGAGAGAGGGAGAGAGAGAGACATAGATAGATAGATAGATAGATAGATAGATAGATAGATAGATAGATAGATAGATAGATAGATAGATAGATAGATAGAGAGAAAGTGAGGAAAATAAGTATTTGAACACGCTGCTATTTTGCAAGTTCTCCCACTTAGAAATCATGGAGGGGTCTGAAATTGTCATCGTAGGTGCATGTCCACTGTGAGAGACATAATCTAAAAAATACATCCAGAAATCACAATGTATGATTTTTTAACTATTTATTTGTATGATACAGCTGCAAATAAGTATTTGAACACCTGAGAAAATCAATGTTAATATTTGGTACAGTAGCCTTTGTTTGCAGTTCCAGAGGTCAAACGTTTCCTGTAGTTCTTCACCAGGTTTGACACACTGCAGAAGGGATTTTGGCCCACTCCTCCACACAGATCTTCTCTAGATCAGTCAGGTTTCTGGGCTGTCACTGAGAAACACGGAGTTGGAGCTCCCTCCAAAGATTCTCTATTGGGTTTAGGTCTGGAGACTGGCTAGGCCCCCCCAGAACCTTGATCTGCTTCTTCCAGAGCCCCTCCTTGGTTCTCCTGGCTGTGTGCTTCGGGTCATTGTCATGTTGGAAGACCCAGCCTCGACCCATCTTCAATGCTCTAACTGAGGGAAGGGTCTCATCTGACCACATGACTTTCTCCCATGACTCCTCTGGATCATCCAAATGGTCATTGGCAAACTTAAGACGGGCCTTGACATGTGCTGGTTTAAGCAGGGGAACCTTCCGTGCCATCCATGATTTCAAACCATGACGTCTTAGTGTATTACCAACAGTAACCTTGGAAACGGTGGTCCAAGCTCTTTTCAGGTCATGGACCAGCTCCTCCCGTGTAGTTCTGGGCTGATTTCTCACCTTTCTTAGGATCATTGAGACCCCACGAGGTGAGATCTTGCATGGAGCCCCAGTCCGAGGGAGATTGACAGTCATGTTTAGCTTCTTCCATTTTCTAATGATTGCTCCAACAGTGGACCTTTTTTCACCAAGCTGCTTGGACATGTCCCCGTAGCCCTTTCCAGCCTTGTGGAGGTGGACAATTTAGTCTCTAGTGTCTTTGGACAGCTCTTTGGTCTTGGCCATGTTAGTAGTTGGATTCTTACTGATTGTATGGGGTGGACAGGTGTCTTTATGCAGCTAACGACCTCAAACAGGTGCATCTAATTTAGGATAATAAATGGAGTGGAGGTGGACATTTTGAAGGCAGACTAACAGGTCTTTGAGGGTCAGAATTCTAGCTGATAGACAGGTGTTCAAATACTTATTTGCAGCTGTATCATACAAATAAATAGTTAAAAAATCATACATTGTGATTTCTGGATTTTTTTTTTTAGATTATGTCTCTCACAGTGGACATGCACCTACGATGACAATTTCAGACCCCTCCATGATTTCTAAGTGGGAGAACTTGCAAAATAGCAGCGTGTTCAAATACTTATTTTCCTCATTGTAGATAGATAGATAGATAGATAGATAGATAGATAGATAGATAGATAGATAGATAGATAGATAGATAGATAGATAGACCCCGCAAAGTCTTGGTCTCAACCCCTAAAGTCTCGGTCTCGACCCCTCATAGTCTCAGACTCAACCCCTCAAAGTTTCCGTCTCGACCCCCAAATTCTCGGTCTTGACCCCCAAAGTCTCGGTCTTGACCCCTCCAAGTCCGTCTCAATCCCTCAAAGACTCGGTCTTGTTGATGTCTTGGTCTTGGGTCAGCCAGTCCTGACTACATCCTTGCTGGATGGATAAACAGCTGATGTACTTATCCTAGACCAGGAGCTGCAGCAGAGTCTGCAAGTTGAATCAAAGTGAGATAATAAGTTAATAAATAATAAAAATGTTAGTCTAAAGCAGGTGTGCAGAAAGATCTATTTCCCCTTGTTGAGAAATGGTTAATCATTAAAGAAAGGTCTCAAGGTTTCTGTCCAGGAAACTGTCCCCTTTTCACAGTTGGACAGTTTCAACGGGCTGACCTGAATCTCTCTCAGGAAACTGATATTTAAAATCAAATGTTTTTATTCCAGGAACATCTGAAGGTGTTTTGTTGGTAGACACAGGATTACATCGAGCACCGTTAAAGAGACCTAGACAAGACGGAGACTTTGGGGGCGAGACGGAGACTTTGGGGGTTAAGACTGAGATTTTGGGGGTTGAGACACACAACGCTCTTTGCCAAGTACAAATCTCTACTTTCATTAATTTTGGGGCGTCTTATTCCATTTTATAGCATTTAAAAACAAATTGAAGTGTTTTTGAAATAGTATTAGTATTATATGTATGTATATATAAAGTAGTATTGGTATTAAATATAAATAGTATTGAGTAAAAGTTGACATATTCCAGTCTGTGATTATCCATCAACATCCATTCCTTTCATTTTAGTCTACATTTTCCTAATTTCTGCTTTTCTAACTCAAACATTAGGTATAATTTCCTATAAATGAGGTTTATTGACCATAAATTCCAAAAAATAACTGTAAAACTAAAGTTAAAGTTAGTGTTACGTAGTGTTAAACGTCAAAAATATGACGTTTAAAAACGAATTAAAAAAAGTTACAAAAAGCTAAAATTTTGACGCAAGAGGGTCCAAGTCTTCTTGTTTTGCTGTGGTCAGTTGATAATATCACCTGTAAAACGCAGAAATATCACCTGTCACATGGAGAAATATCACCTGTCACACGCAGAAATATCACCTGTCACATGCAGAAATATCACCTGTCACACAGAAATATCACCTGTCACATGGAGAAATATCACCTGTCACACAGAAATATCACCTGTCACATGGAGAAATATCACCTGTCACATGCAGAAATATCACCTGTCACATGCAGAAATATCACCTGTCACATGCAGAAATATTACCTGTCACATGCAGAAATATCACCTGTCACATGCAGAAATATCACCTGTCACATGCAGAAATATCACCTGTCACACGCAGAAATATCATTCGTCAAACACAGAAATATCACCTGTCACACGCAGAAATATCATTCGTCAAACACAGAAATATCACCTGTCACACGCAGAAATATCACCTGTCACACGCAGAAATATCATTCGTCAAACACAGAAATATCACCTGTCACATGCAGAAATATCAACTGTCCCACAGAAATATCACCTGTCACACGCAGAAATATCACCTGTCACACGCAGAAATATCCCACTATCTGTCACACGATCAGCAGAAATATCACCTGTCACATGCAGAAATATCACCTGTCACACGCAGAAATATCACCTGTCACACGCAGAAATATCACCTGTCACATGCAGAAATATCACCTGTCACATGCAGAAATATCACCTGTCACACGCAGAAATATCACCTGTCACATGCAGAAATATCACCTGTCACATGCAGAAATATCACCTGTCACACGCAGAAATATCACCTGTCACACGCAGAAATATCACCTGTCACATGCAGAAATATCACCTGTCACATGCAGAAATATCACCTGTCACATGCAGAAATATCACCTGTCACATGCAGAAATATCACCTGTCACATCGCAGAAATATCACCTGTCACATGCAGAAATATCACCTGTCACATGCAGAAATATCACCTGTCACATGCAGAAATATCACCTGTCACATGCAGAAATATCACCTGTCACATGCAGAAATATCACCTGTCACATGCAGAAATATCACCTGTCACATGCAGAAATATCACCTGTCACATGCAGAAATATCACCTGTCACATGCAGAAATATCACCTGTCACATGCAGAAATATCACCTGTCACATGCAGAAATATCACCTGTCACATGCAGAAATATCACCTGTCACACGCAGAAATATCACCTGTCACATGCAGAAATATCACCTGTCACATGCAGAAATATCACCTGTCACATGCAGAAATATCACCTGTCACATGCAGAAATATCACCTGTCACATGCAGAAATATCACCTGTCACACGCAGAAATATCACCTGTCACAAGCAGAAATATCACCTGTCACATGCAGAAGTATCACCTGTCACAAGCAGAAATATCACCTGTCACATGCAGAAATATCACCTGTCACACGCAGAAATATCATTCGTCACACACAGAAATATCATCTGTCACACGCAGAAATATCATTCGTCACATGCAGAAATATCACCTGTCACATGCAGAAATATCACTTGTCACATGCAGAAATATAACCTGTCACACGCAGAAATATCACCTGTCACATGCAGAAATATCAACTGTAAAACGCAGAAATATCACCTGTCAATTGCAGAAATATCACCTGTCACATGCAGAAATATCAACTGTAAAACGCAGAAATATCACCTGTCAATTGCAGAAATATCACCTGTCACATGCAGAAATATCACCTGTTACATGCAGAAATATCACCTGTCACACACAGAAATATCACCTGTCACATGCAGAAATATCACCTGTCACATGCAGAAATATCACCTGTTACATGCAAAAATATCACCTGTCATATGCAGAAATATCACCTGTCACATGCAGAAATATCACCTGTCACACGCAGAAATATCACCTGTCACATGCAGCAATATCACCTGTCACACGCAGAAATATCACCTGTCACATGCAGAAATATCACCTGTCACATGCAAAAATATCACCTGTCACACGCAGAAATATCACCTGTCACACGCAGACAATATCACCTGTCACATGCAGGAAATATCACCTGTCACATGCAGAAATATCACCTGTCACATGCAGAAATATCACCTGTCACATTGCAGAAATATCACCTGTCACATGCAGAAATATCACCTGTCACATGCAGAAATATCACCTGTCACACGCAGAAATATCACCTGTCACACGCAGAAATATCACCTGATCACACGCAGAAATATCACCTGTCACCTGCAGAAATATCACCTGTAAAACGTAGAAATATCACCTGTCACACGCAGAAATATCACCTGTCACACGCAGAAATATCACCTACACACGCAGAAATATCACCTGTCACACGCAGACTAATCACCTGTCACATGCAGGAAATATCACCTGTCACATGCAGAAATATCACCTGTCACACGCAGAAATATCACCTGTCACACGCAGAAATATCACCTGTCACATGCAGAAATATCACCTGTCACATGCAGAAATATCACCTGTCACATGCAGAAATATCACCTGTCACATGCAGAAATATCACCTGTAAAACGTAGAAATATCACTTGTCAATTACAGAAATATCACCTGTCACATGCAGAAATATCACCCGTTACATGCAGAAATATCACCTGTCACATGCAGCAATATCACCTGTCACACGCAGAAATATCACCTGTCACATGCAGAAATATCACCTGTCACATGCAAAAATATCACCTGTCACACGCAGAAATATCACCTGTCACACGCAGAAATATCACCTGTCACATGCAGAAATATCACCTGTCACACGCAGAAATATCACCTGTCACACGCAGACTAATCACCTGTCACATGCAGGAAATATCACCTGTCACATGCAGAAATATCACCTGTCACACGCAGAAATATCACCTGTCACACGCAGAAATATCACCTGTCACATGCAGAAATATCACCTGTCACATGCAGAAATATCACCTGTCACATGCAGAAATATCACCTGTCACATGCAGAAATATCACCTGTAAAACGTAGAAATATCACTTGTCAATTACAGAAATATCACCTGTCACATGCAGAAATATCACCCGTTACATGCAGAAATATCACCTGTCACACGCAGAAATATCACCTGTCACATGCAGAAATATCACCTGTCACATGCAGAAATATCACCTGTCACACGCAGAAATATCACCTGTCACACGCAGACTAATCACCTGTCACATGCAGAAATATCACCTGTTACATGCAGAAATATCACCTGTCAATTGCCGAAATATCACCTGTCACATGCAGAAATATCACCTGTCACATGCAGAAATATCACCTGTAAAACGTAGAAATATCACCTGTCACATGCAGAAATATCACCTGTCACACGCAGAAATATCACCTGTCACATGCAGAAATATCACCTGTAAAACGCAGAAATATCACCTGTCACACGCAGAAATATCACCTGTCACATGCAGAAATATAACCTGTAAAACGCAGAAATATTACCTGTCAATTACAGAGATATCACCTGTCACATGTAGAAATATCACCCGTTACATGCAGAAATATCACCTGTCACACGCAGAAATATCACCTGTCACATGCAGAAATATCACCTGTAAAACGCAGAAATATTACCTGTCAATTGCAGAAATATCACCTGTCACATGTAGAAATATCACCCGTTACATGCAGAAATATCACCTGTCACACGCAGAAATATCACCTGTCACATGCAGAAATATCACCTGTAAAACGCAGAAATATTACCTGTCAATTGCAGAAATATCACCTGTCACATGCAGAAATATCACCCGTTACAAGCAGAAATATCACCTGTCACATGCAGAAATATCACCCGTTACATGCAGAAATATCACCTGTCACACGCAGAAATATCAGCTGTCACATGCAGAAATATCACCTGTCACATGCAGAAATATCACCCGTTACATGCAGAAATATCACCTGTCACACGCAGAAATATCACTCGTCACACACAGAAATATCACCTGTCACATGCAGAAATATCACCCGTCACACACAGAAATATCACCTGTCACACGCAGAAATATCACCTGTCACATGCAGAAATATCACCTGTCACACGCAGAAATATCTCCCGTTACATGCAGAAATATCACCTGTCACATGCAGAAATATCACCCGTCACACACAGAAATATCACCTGTCACACGCAGAAATATCACCTACACACGCAGAAATATCACCTGTCACATGCAGAAATATCACCCGTCACACACAGAAATATCACCTGTTACACGCAGAAATATCACCTACACACGCAGAAATATCACCTGTCACACGCAGAAATATCACCTGTCACATGCAGAAATATCACCTGTCACATGCAGAAATATCACCCGTTACATGCAGAAATATCACCTGTCACATGCAGAAATATCACCTGTCACATGCAGAAATATCACCCGTTACATGCAGAAATATCACCTGTCACACGCAGAAATATCACCTGTCACATGCAGAAATATCATCCGTTACATGCAGAAATATCACCTGTCACACGCAGAAATATCACCCGTTACATGCAGAAATATCACCCGTTACATGCAGAAATATCACCCGTTACATGCAGAAATATCACCTGTCACATGCAGATATATCACCTGTCACATGCAGAAATATCACCTGTCACATGCAGAAATATCACCCGTTACATGCAGAAATATCACCTGTCACACGCAGAAATATCACCCGTTACATGCAGAAATATCACTTGTCACATGCAGAAATATCACCTGTCACATGCAGAAATATCACCCGTTACATGCAGAAATATCACCTGTCACACGCAGAAATATCACCCGTTACATGCAGAAATATCACCTGTCAATTGCAGAAATATCACCTGTCACATGCAGAAATATCACCTGTCAATTACAGAAATATCACCTGTCACATGCAGAAATATCACCCGTTACATGCAGAAATATCACCTGTCACATGCAGAAATATCACCCGTTACATGCAGAAATATCACCTGTCACACGCAGAAATATCACCTGTCACATGCAGAAATATTACCCGTTACATGCAGAAATATCACCTGTCACACGCAGAAATATCACCTGTCACATGCAGAAATATCACCCGTTACATGCAGAAATATCACCTGTCACACGCAGAAATATCACCTGTCACATGCAGAAATATCACCCGTCACACACAGAAATATCACCTGTCACACGCAGAAATATCACCTGTCACATGCAGAAATATCACCTGTCACACGCAGAAATATCTCCCGTTACATGCAGAAATATCACCTGTCACATGCAGAAATATCACCCGTCACACACAGAAATATCACCTGTCACACGCAGAAATATCACCTACACACGCAGAAATATCACCTGTCACACGCAGAAATATCACCTGTCACATGCAGAAATATCACCTGTCACATGCAGAAATATCACCTGTCACACGCAGAAATATCACCCGTTACATGCAGAAATATCACCTGTCACATGCAGAAATATCACCTGTCACATGCAGAAATATCACCTGTCACATGCAGAAATATCACCTGTCACATGCAGAAATATCACCTGTCACATGCAGAAATATCACCTGTCACATGCAGAAATATCACCGTTACATGCAGAAATATCACCTGTCACATGCAGAAATATCACCTGTCACATGCAGAAATATCACCTGTCACATGCAGAAATATCACCCGTTACATGCAGAAATATCACCTGTCACACGCAGAAATATCACCCGTTACATGCAGAAATATCACCTGTCACACGCAGACTAATCACCTGTCACATGCAGGAAATATCACCTGTCACATGCAGAAATATCACCTGTTACATGCAGAAATATCACCTGTCAATTGCAGAAATATCACCTGTCACATGCAGAAATATCACCTGTCACATGCAGAAATATCACCTGTAAAACGTAGAAATATCACCTGTCACACGCAGAAATATCACCTGTCACACGCAGAAACATCACCTACACACGCAGAAATATCACCTGTCACACGCAGACTAATCACCTGTCACATGCAGGAAATATCACCTGTCACATGCAGAAATATCACCTGTCACACGCAGAAATATCACCTGTCACACGCAGAAATATCACCTGTCACATGCAGAAATATCACCTGTCACATGCAGAAATATCACCTGTCACATGCAGAAATATCACCTGTCACATGCAGAAATATCACCTGTAAAACGTAGAAATATCACTTGTCAATTACAGAAATATCACCTGTCACATGCAGAAATATCACCCGTTACATGCAGAAATATCACCTGTCACATGCAGCAATATCACCTGTCACACGCAGAAATATCACCTGTCACATGCAGAAATATCACCTGTCAATTGCAGAAATATCACCTGTCACATGCAGAAATATCACCTGTCACATGCAGAAATATCACCTGTAAAACGTAGAAATATCACCTGTCACACGCAGAAATATCACCTGTCACACGCAGAAATATCACCTACACACGCAGAAATATCACCTGTCACGTGCAGAAATATCACCTGTAAAACGTAGAAATATCACCTGTCACACGCAGAAATATCACCTGTCACACGCAGAAATATCACCTACACACGCAGAAATATCACCTGTCACACGCAGACTAATCACCTGTCACATGCAGGAAATATCACCTGTCACATGCAGAAATATCACCTGTCACACGCAGAAATATCACCTGTCACACGCAGAAATATCACCTGTCACATGCAGAAATATCACCTGTCACATGCAGAAATATCACCTGTCACATGCAGAAATATCACCTGTAAAACGTAGAAATATCACTTGTCAATTACAGAAATATCACCTGTCACATGCAGAAATATCACCCGTTACATGCAGAAATATCACCTGTCACACGCAGAAATATCACCTGTCACATGCAGAAATATCACCTGTCACATGCAGAAATATCACCTGTCACACGCAGAAATATCACCTGTCACACGCAGACTAATCACCTGTCACATGCAGGAAATATCACCTGTCACATGCAGAAATATCGCCTGTTACATGCAGAAATATCACCTGTCAATTGCCGAAATATCACCTGTCACATGCAGAAATATCACCTGTCACATGCAGAAATATCACCTGTAAAACGTAGAAATATCACCTGTCACATGCAGAAATATCACCTGTCACACGCAGAAATATCACCTGTCACATGCAGAAATATCACCTGTAAAACGCAGAAATATCACCTGTCACACGCAGAAATATCACCTGTCACATGCAGAAATATAACCTGTAAAACGCAGATATATTACCTGTCAATTACAGAGATATCACCTGTCACATGTAGAAATATCACCCGTTACATGCAGAAATATCACCTGTCACACGCAGAAATATCACCTGTCACATGCAGAAATATCACCTGTAAAACGCAGAAATATTACCTGTCAATTGCAGAAATATCACCTGTCACATGTAGAAATATCACCCGTTACATGCAGAAATATCACCTGTCACACGCAGAAATATCACCTGTCACATGCAGAAATATCACCTGTAAAACGCAGAAATATTACCTGTCAATTGCAGAAATATCACCTGTCACATGCAGAAATATCACCCGTTACAAGCAGAAATATCACCTGTCACATGCAGAAATATCACCCGTTACATGCAGAAATATCACCTGTCACACGCAGAAATATCACCTGTCACATGCAGAAATATCACCTGTCACATGCAGAAATATCACCCGTTACATGCAGAAATATCACCTGTCACACGCAGAAATATCACTCGTCACACACAGAAATATCACCTGTCACATGCAGAAATATCACCCGTCACACACAGAAATATCACCTGTCACACGCAGAAATATCTCCCGTTACATGCAGAAATATCACCTGTCACATGCAGAAATATCACCCGTCACACACAGAAATATCACCTGTCACACGCAGAAATATCACCTACACACGCAGAAATATCACCTGTCACATGCAGAAATATCACCCGTCACACACAGAAATATCACCTGTCACACGCAGAAATATCACCTACACACGCAGAAATATCACCTGTCACATGCAGAAATATCACCCGTTACATGCAGAAATATCACCTGTCACACGCAGAAATATCACCTGTCACATGCAGAAATATCATCCGTTACATGCAGAAATATCACCTGTCACACGCAGAAATATCACCCGTTACATGCAGAAATATCACCCGTTACATGCAGAAATATCACCCGTTACATGCAGAAATATCACCTGTCACATGCAGAAATATCACCTGTCACATGCAGAAATATCACCTGTCACATGCAGAAATATCACCCGTTACATGCAGAAATATCACCTGTCACACGCAGAAATATCACCCGTTACATGCAGAAATATCACTTGTCACATGCAGAAATATCACCTGTCACATGCAGAAATATCACCCGTTACATGCAGAAATATCACCTGTCACACGCAGAAATATCACCCGTTACATGCAGAAATATCACCTGTCAATTGCAGAAATATCACCTGTCACATGCAGAAATATCACCTGTCAATTACAGAAATATCACCTGTCACATGCAGAAATATCACCCGTTACATGCAGAAATATCACCTGTCACATGCAGAAATATCACCCGTTACATGCAGAAATATCACCTGTCACACGCAGAAATATCACCTGTCACATGCAGAAATATTACCCGTTACATGCAGAAATATCACCTGTCACACGCAGAAATATCACTCGTCACACACAGAAATATCACCTGTCACACGCAGAAATATCACCTGTCACATGCAGAAATATCACCCGTCACACACAGAAATATCACCTGTCACACGCAGAAATATCACCTGTCACATGCAGAAATATCACCTGTCACACGCAAAAATATCTCCCGTTACATGCAGAAATATCACCTGTCACATGCAGAAATATCACCCGTCACACACAGAAATATCACCTGTCACACGCAGAAATATCACCTACACACGCAGAAATATCACCTGTCACATGCAGAAATATCACCCGTCACACACAGAAATATCACCTGTCACACGCAGAAATATCACCTACACACGCAGAAATATCACCTGTCACACGCAGAAATATCACCTGTCACATGCAGAAATATCACCTGTCACATGCAGAAATATCACCTGTCACACGCAGAAATATCACCCGTTACATGCAGAAATATCACCTGTCACATGCAGAAATATCACCTGTCACATGCAGAAATATCACCTGTCACATGCAGAAATATCACCTGTCACATGCAGAAATATCACCCGTTACATGCAGAAATATCACCTGTCACACGCAGAAATATCACCTGTCACATGCAGAAATATCACCCGTCACACACAGAAATATCACCTGTCACACGCAGAAATATCACCTACACACGCAGAAATATCACCTGTCACATGCAGAAATATCACCCGTCACACACAGAAATATCACCTGTCACACGCAGAAATATCACCTACACACGCAGAAATATCACCTGTCACACGCAGAAATATCACCTGTCACATGCAGAAATATCACCTGTCACATGCAGAAATATCACCTGTCACACGCAGAAATATCACCCGTTACATGCAGAAATATCACCTGTCACATGCAGAAATATCACCTGTCACATGCAGAAATATCACCTGTCACATGCAGAAATATCACCTGTCACATGCAGAAATATCACCCGTTACATGCAGAAATATCACCTGTCACATGCAGAAATATCACCTGTCACATGCAGAAATATCACCCGTTACATGCAGAAATATCACCTGTCACATGCAGAAATATCACCCGTTACATGCAGAAATATCACCTGTCACACGCAGAAATATCACCTGTCACATGCAGAAATATCATCCGTTACATGCAGAAATATCACCTGTCACATGCAGAAATATCACCCGTTACATGCAGAAATATCACCCGTTACATGCAGAAATATCACCCGTTACATGCAGAAATATCACCTGTCACATGCAGAAATATCACCTGTCACATGCAGAAATATCACCTGTCACATGCAGAAATATCACCCGTTACATGCAGAAATATCACCTGTCACACGCAGAAATATCACCTGTCACACGCAGAAACATCACCTACACACGCAGAAATATCACCTGTCACACGCAGACTAATCACCTGTCACATGCAGGAAATATCACCTGTCACATGCAGAAATATCACCTGTCACACGCAGAAATATCACCTGTCACACGCAGAAATATCACCTGTCACATGCAGAAATATCACCTGTCACATGCAGAAATATCACCTGTCACATGCAGAAATATCACCTGTCACATGCAGAAATATCACCTGTAAAACGTAGAAATATCACTTGTCAATTACAGAAATATCACCTGTCACATGCAGAAATATCACCCGTTACATGCAGAAATATCACCTGTCACATGCAGCAATATCACCTGTCACACGCAGAAATATCACCTGTCACATGCAGAAATATCACCTGTCACATGCAAAAATATCACCTGTCACACGCAGAAATATCACCTGTCACACGCAGAAATATCACCTGTCACATGCAGAAATATCACCTGTCACATGCAGAAATATCACCTGTCACACGCAGAAATATCACCTGTCACACGCAGACTAATCACCTGTCACATGCAGGAAATATCACCTGTTACATGCAGAAATATCACCTGTCAATTGCAGAAATATCACCTGTCACATGCAGAAATATCACCTGTCACATGCAGAAATATCACCTGTAAAACGTAGAAATATCACCTGTCACACGCAGAAATATCACCTACACACGCAGAAATATCACCTGTCACGTGCAGAAATATCACCTGTAAAACGTAGAAATATCACCTGTCACACGCAGAAATATCACCTGTCACACGCAGAAATATCACCTACACACGCAGAAATATCACCTGTCACACGCAGACTAATCACCTGTCACATGCAGGAAATATCACCTGTCACATGCAGAAATATCACCTGTCACACGCAGAAATATCACCTGTCACACGCAGAAATATCACCTGTCACATGCAGAAATATCACCTGTCACATGCAGAAATATCACCTGTCACATGCAGAAATATCACCTGTCACATGCAGAAATATCACCTGTAAAACGTAGAAATATCACTTGTCAATTACAGAAATATCACCTGTCACATGCAGAAATATCACCCGTTACATGCAGAAATATCACCTGTCACACGCAGAAATATCACCTGTCACATGCAGAAATATCACCTGTCACATGCAGAAATATCACCTGTCACACGCAGAAATATCACCTGTCACACGCAGACTAATCACCTGTCACATGCAGGAAATATCACCTGTCACATGCAGAAATATCGCCTGTTACATGCAGAAATATCACCTGTCAATTGCCGAAATATCACCTGTCACATGCAGAAATATCACCTGTCACATGCAGAAATATCACCTGTAAAACGTAGAAATATCACCTGTCACATGCAGAAATATCACCTGTCACACGCAGAAATATCACCTGTCACATGCAGAAATATCACCTGTAAAACGCAGAAATATCACCTGTCACACGCAGAAATATCACCTGTCACATGCAGAAATATAACCTGTAAAACGCAGATATATTACCTGTCAATTACAGAGATATCACCTGTCACATGTAGAAATATCACCCGTTACATGCAGAAATATCACCTGTCACACGCAGAAATATCACCTGTCACATGCAGAAATATCACCTGTAAAACGCAGAAATATTACCTGTCAATTGCAGAAATATCACCTGTCACATGTAGAAATATCACCCGTTACATGCAGAAATATCACCTGTCACACGCAGAAATATCACCTGTCACATGCAGAAATATCACCTGTAAAACGCAGAAATATTACCTGTCAATTGCAGAAATATCACCTGTCACATGCAGAAATATCACCCGTTACAAGCAGAAATATCACCTGTCACATGCAGAAATATCACCCGTTACATGCAGAAATATCACCTGTCACACGCAGAAATATCACCTGTCACATGCAGAAATATCACCTGTCACATGCAGAAATATCACCCGTTACATGCAGAAATATCACCTGTCACACGCAGAAATATCACTCGTCACACACAGAAATATCACCTGTCACATGCAGAAATATCACCCGTCACACACAGAAATATCACCTGTCACACGCAGAAATATCACCTGTCACATGCAGAAATATCACCTGTCACACGCAGAAATATCTCCCGTTACATGCAGAAATATCACCTGTCACATGCAGAAATATCACCCGTCACACACAGAAATATCACCTGTCACACGCAGAAATATCACCTACACACGCAGAAATATCACCTGTCACATGCAGAAATATCACCCGTCACACACAGAAATATCACCTGTCACACGCAGAAATATCACCTACACACGCAGAAATATCACCTGTCACATGCAGAAATATCACCCGTTACATGCAGAAATATCACCTGTCACACGCAGAAATATCACCTGTCACATGCAGAAATATCATCCGTTACATGCAGAAATATCACCTGTCACACGCAGAAATATCACCCGTTACATGCAGAAATATCACCCGTTACATGCAGAAATATCACTTGTCACATGCAGAAATATCACCTGTCACATGCAGAAATATCACCCGTTACATGCAGAAATATCACCTGTCACACGCAGAAATATCACCCGTTACATGCAGAAATATCACCTGTCAATTGCAGAAATATCACCTGTCACATGCAGAAATATCACCTGTCAATTACAGAAATATCACCTGTCACATGCAGAAATATCACCCGTTACATGCAGAAATATCACCTGTCACATGCAGAAATATCACCCGTTACATGCAGAAATATCACCTGTCACACGCAGAAATATCACCTGTCACATGCAGAAATATTACCCGTTACATGCAGAAATATCACCTGTCACACGCAGAAATATCACTCGTCACACACAGAAATATCACCTGTCACACGCAGAAATATCACCTGTCACATGCAGAAATATCACCCGTCACACACAGAAATATCACCTGTCACACGCAGAAATATCACCTGTCACATGCAGAAATATCACCTGTCACACGCAAAAATATCTCCCGTTACATGCAGAAATATCACCTGTCACATGCAGAAATATCACCCGTCACACACAGAAATATCACCTGTCACACGCAGAAATATCACCTACACACGCAGAAATATCACCTGTCACATGCAGAAATATCACCCGTCACACACAGAAATATCACCTGTCACACGCAGAAATATCACCTACACACGCAGAAATATCACCTGTCACACGCAGAAATATCACCTGTCACATGCAGAAATATCACCTGTCACATGCAGAAATATCACCTGTCACACGCAGAAATATCACCCGTTACATGCAGAAATATCACCTGTCACATGCAGAAATATCACCTGTCACATGCAGAAATATCACCTGTCACATGCAGAAATATCACCTGTCACATGCAGAAATATCACCCGTTACATGCAGAAATATCACCTGTCACATGCAGAAATATCACCTGTCACATGCAGAAATATCACCCGTTACATGCAGAAATATCACCTGTCACATGCAGAAATATCACCCGTTACATGCAGAAATATCACCTGTCACACGCAGAAATATCACCTGTCACATGCAGAAATATCATCCGTTACATGCAGAAATATCACCTGTCACATGCAGAAATATCACCCGTTACATGCAGAAATATCACCCGTTACATGCAGAAATATCACCCGTTACATGCAGAAATATCACCTGTCACATGCAGAAATATCACCTGTCACATGCAGAAATATCACCTGTCACATGCAGAAATATCACCCGTTACATGCAGAAATATCACCTGTCACACGCAGAAATATCACCCGTTACATGCAGAAATATCACCTGTCACACGCAGAAATATCACTTGTTACATGCAGAAATATCACCTGTCACATGCAGAAATATCACCCGTTACATGCAGAAATATCACCCGTCACATGCAGAAATATCACCTGTCACATGCAGAAATATCACATGTCACACGCAGAAATCTCACATGTCATTGTGACCATGGTGCAGACGCCCACTCAGACTCACAGGTAAGTAGATTAGTGTTCCCAGGAGCAATATATAATAATATATATGATGTTATGACATTTATGACCATCAGGAAACAATCACCGAGAAATCAAACAGGAGGGAAACCGCTGGAGAGAGAGAAATAAAGGAGTGAACAACAAGCTGCAACGTATCTGCAGGGCACAAGATCCTTATTTATACTTATTTATAGTCATTTATTCTTATTTATTCTTGTTTATTCTTATTTGTTATTTATACTTAAATTATTAAGTATAAATTAAAATATTTAAACTGAAAAGTATGTGCAGGGTAGAAGACGAGAGAGCAACAACAAGGATGAGAATAATAAATCCATGTTTCCAAAAACGTCTGCATCCGAGCATGTGGACCCCCCCCCCCCGTCTATAAAATGGTACTTTTCTTCATTTATCCAGGGGAGTTTCCCTGAGAGGAATCAGCTGAAATGAATCAAGACAAAACATGGATTTCAAAATAAAACAGGAAGTCCATGAAAACAAACCGAACAGATCAACCAACTCCAACAGGAAGTTACTGATTAACGGAACTAATCCACAGGCCTGAAACGCCGCAGGCCAAATGAAAAGGTTAATGAATAATAACGTGTTCAATGACCATGACGCAGAAAGCGCTTCGGGGGTTTCCTGGTCCTGGTCCTGGGACCCGGAGGAGGACCAGCGTCTTGATTCCCGATTCTCGGATCAATGATTGACATCACGGCCCCGTTAAGAAGCAGCGGCTCGCAGCAGGTCCTCTCACTTCCTCTCCGACATGTCGGCGTCTGCACCGGCACCGGCAGCGCCCACGGGGGGCAGCGTGTTCCTGGTCACCCATGTGGTCCCAGCACCTCAGGGTGCTGCGACGCACGACTCTGCAGAGAAGAAGAAGCACGGGAAGAAGCTGCTGGCCCTCAGGGTGAGAGACCATCTAGTTCTGGGTCCAAAGCAGGTAAGACATGAGAATGCAGGACTGATGTGGTCTGGTCTCTGCAGACGGTACAGATCGTGTTTGGCCTCGCCATCTTCCTCTTTGAGATCACCATGACGCCACGGGTTGGATATCTGGGGACGTTGTTCGCTGTGTACATCTGGGCGCCGCTAGCTGTGAGTTGGGTGACGACGAAATAAGACGAGACTTTGAGGGGTCTTGACTGAGACTTTGAGGGTTGAGACTGAGACTTTGAGGGGTTGAGACCGAGACTTTGAGGGGTTGAGACCGAGACTTTGAGGGGTTGAGACCGAGACTTTGAGGGGTCTTGACTGAGACTTTGAGGGTTGAGACTGAGACTTTGAGGGGTTGAGACTGAGACTTTGGGGGGTTGAGTTTGACACTTTGAGGGGTTGAGACTGAGATTTTGAGGGGTTGAGACCGAGACTTTGAGGGTCTTGACTGAGACTTTGAGGGGTCGAGACCGAGACTCTGGGGGGTCAAGACCGAGACTTTGGGCGCTGCTGGCTGTGAGGTGGGTGACGATAGAAGACGTTGTTCAGTTTGTTAGGAGAAGAAATAATAAAGAACTCTGAAAACAGGAGAAAGGCGACATCTGCTGGTCCAATATTAATATCACACTTTAAGGAAGAACTCAATGTTAGACCTCCTGAAGAAATAGGACGAGACTTTGAGGGGTCGAGACCCAGACTTTGAGGGGTTGAGACCCAGACTTTGAGGGGTCGAGACAGAGCCTTTGAGGGGTCGAGACTGAGACTTTGAGGGGTCGAGACAGAGACTTTGAGGGGTCTTGACTGAGACTTTGAGGGGTCTTGACTGAGACTTTGAGGAGTCTTGACTGAGACTTTAAAGGGTCTTTACTGAGACTTTGAGGGTCTTGACTGAGACTTTGAGGGTCTTGTCCGGAGAATAAATAAAGAACTTCATCTTGTATTAAAGCTGTGAGCTGACAGGCGTCCTCTCGGTTTCTGGTCTGTAGGACGTCCTGTCGGGGTCTCTGATGTGTTCTGCTGGGACATCGGTCAACAAATGTCGGGTCAGTGACTCATATCACCCCAACCATACTTATTAATTCTTATTTATTCCTAATTTTACTTATTTATTAATTTTTATTCTTCTTTATACTTATTTATTCTCATTTATTCTTATTTATACCTATTATTTTATACCTCTGCTGATGACTCAGAGGTTGTCGCAGAGTTGCCATGGAGCCTAACGAGAAACCTTGTCCCTTCCCATAATGCACTTCAAGCTGATGTCCAGGTGCTTCCTGGTGTGTCTCTGCAGGTGAACCCAGGTGTGGGACTCAGCGTTGTTGCTGCCGTTGCTTCTGCTGCTGCGACCATCATCTACGTCATGGATGCTCTGCGTGTAATCTTAAATGGGGTACCTGGAAGCTGGGTACCTGGAAGCGGGGTACCTGGAAGCTGGGTAGCTGGAAGCGGGGTACCTGGAAGCTGGGTACCTGGAAGCGGGGAACCTGGAACCGGGGACATGTACTTGGGGTACCACAACAACAACTCCTACCCCTTTCAGGTGAGACCTTTTCTCAGGTGTTTGCCTCATGATGACATCACAAGTGATGCTTGTTGCAGTGGGAAGGTGTGAGTCTCACCTGAGTCTCACCTGAGTCCACTTTGGGATTCACCTGAGTCCACTTTGGGATTCACCTGAAACTGTTTTGTGTTTTTCCAGATTTACCCTCCTACAGTTTTAGTTGTTTTGGCTGTTTTCTCCCTCCTGGAGTTCATCGTCGCCATCTGTGTCACTGTGCTTCACTGCAGATCACCTCAGTCCCCAGACCAGGTGAGTCCAGTGAGGTCACAGACCAGGTGGGTCCAGTGTGAGGTCACAGATAAGGTGAGTCCAGTGTGAGGTCACAGACCAGGTGAGTCCAGTGTGAGGTCACAGACCAGGTGAGTCCAGTGTGAGGTCACAGACCAGGTGAGTCCAGTGTGAGGTCACAGACCTAGTGAGTCCAGTGTGAGGTCACAGACCAGGTGAGTCTAGTGGGAGGTCACAGACCAGGTGAGTCCAGTGTGAGGTCACAGACCAGGTGAGTCCACCAGGTGACAACAGGAAACAGACTTCACCTTCTCGTGTTTCAGATTCAAACCTCAATCTGTTTCTTCTTCAGCAGCTGATCATCCTCACCAACCAATCACAAGAACCGGCTTCACAGACGCCAGAGACTACGCCCACACCCGGGGCCCCACCCACATATGAGACCCTGCCCCTCCCAGAGACCCCGCCCCCTTCAGAGAGCGGCTACGAGGTGTGTTATCAAGCTGTGTGGTCATGTGACTGTAGAGCAGGGTTGGGCCGGAGAAACTAACAAAACTTAACGTCCCACGTCCCGCGATCGTCCCACGTCCCAAGACCGTCCCACAGCCCGTGATCGTCCCACGACCCCCGATTGTCCCACAATCATCCCACGACCCGCAATCGTCCCACGGCCCGCGATCGTCCCACGTCCGGCCCGATCGTCCCACGAAACCCCGGAACCCAACCCGGCTCTACAGGCTCAGCTGTGTCCCCCACTAACAGACTGTTGTTGTTATTTACAGACGTTGAAGACTCGGGAATACAACACTACAATAATCTGTAACCGCCTCCTCCACCAAGCCCCGCCCACTCAACCAAGCCACGCCTCACCAGCCTAGGGTCCAGCCTCCTCCTCCACCAAGCCCCGCCTCCTCCACCAGACCCCGCCCCTCTGTCTGGCTCCGTTCTTTGTTATAAACTCAGTACCACATTTATATTGACCTAATCTATGAGATGAGACACACACTTGCATCTTGTAATGCTAAATAAATTGACTAAACTGTATTTCTGTCTGTCTGTGCGTTTTTGTCCCGTGTTGGCGTCTCAGTCCACAGTGAATCCTGTCACATGACCCTGACCTTTAAAGACAGACCCTGACCTTTAGAGGCTGCTGACAGACGCTGGGTGGGTGAAACAAGCAGACATAGAACCATAAAGTCCTGCTGACCAGTATTTACTATGGAAGCCGAAACAGTCATCAGCTCTGGTTTCTTTCTGGGGACAATTACAGACCCTATTAGGAGACATTATGGACAGTTACAGACCCTATTAGGGGACATTAGGACAGGTACAGACCCTATTAGGAGACATTAGGACAGGTACAGACCCTATTAGGAGACATTAGGACAGGTACAGACCCTATTAGGAGACATTAGGGGACAGATACATGACCCTATTAGGAGACATTAGGGGACAGATACATGCCCTATCAGGGGACATTAGGGGACAGATACAGACCCTATCAGGGTATATAATAACCCTTTAATGAAGGAACCAATCAGAGAGGCAGAAACTAGACGCTATAAAGACGTTTATTCAGATTTCTAATGAAGAAAAAACACTTTCAACACGAATAAAACAGAAAGAGACAGAAAATATGCACAAGTATCAATGTGTACTGTATGTATATGTATATATATATACACACACACACACTACATATACAGTATAATGTATATATATACTGTATACACACACAGTATATATATATATAAGAATAAGAGAACGTAGTGACGTAACAGCAGAGATAGGAGTGTAGAGAGGAGGTGTCACTCTGCCTCATGATTATTAAAATGTGCAATAACATGTCGATAAAGCTGATTGGTTAGTTAGTTATGACTTATAAAACACAGATAGGAGAAGGACGTGTCACTCTGTTGTAAATATAAAACACAGGTAGGAGGAGGAGGACGTGTCACTCTGTTGTAAATATGAAACACAGATAGGAGGAGGAGGACGTGTCACTCTGTTGTAAATATAAAACATGATGGGAGAAGGTGGATGTGTCACTCTGTTGTAAATATAAAACAGATAGGAGGAGGACGTGTCACTCTGTTGTAAATATAAAACAGATAGGAGGAGGACGTGTCACTCTGTTGTAAATATAAAACAGATAGGAGGAGGACGTGTCACTCTGTTGTAAATATAAAACACAGATAGGAGGAGGACGTGTCACTCTGTTGTAAATATAAAACACAGATAGGAGGACGTGTCACTCTGTTGTAAATATAAAACACAGATAGGAGGAGGACGTGTCACTCTGTTGTAAATATAAAACACAGATAGGAGGAGGAGGACGTGTCACTCTGTTGTAAATATAAAACACAGATAGGAGGAGGAGGACGTGTCACTCTGTTGTAAATATAAAACACAGATAGGAGGAGGAGGACGTGTCACTCTGTTGTAAATATAAAACATGATGGGAGGAGGACGTGTCACTCTGTTGTAAATATGAAACACAGATAGGAGGAGGAGGACGTGTCACTCTGTTGTAAATATAAAACATGATGGGAGGAGGACGTGTCACTCTGTTGTAAATATGAAACACAGATAGGAGGAGGAGGACGTGTCACTCTGTTGTAAATATAAAACACAGATAGGAGAAGGAGGACGTGTCACTCTGTTGTAAATATGAAACACAGATAGGAGGAGGAGGATGTGTCACTCTGTTGTAAATATGAAACACAGATAGGAGGAGGAGGATGTGTCACTCTGTTGTAAATATAAAACACAGATAGGAGAAGGAGGACGTGTCACTCTGTTGTAAATATGAAACACAGATAGGAGGAGGAGGATGTGTCACTCTGTTGTAAATATGAAACAGAGACTTCACTTCTTGAAGAACTTCTTGTTGAGGAGGAAGATGAGCAGGTTGACGTTGATCTTCGCTTTATCGAACATCTTCATCACGGCCACGCCCTCGTACTGCAGCTGCAGCAGATCCTGCAACACACATTACACACAGGTTACACACACACACACACACTATACACACACATTACACACACGGTACACACACACACACTATACACACACAGGTTACACACACACACCATACACAGGTTAAACACACTATACACACACATTACACACAGGTTACACACACCATACACACGGTAGACACACACCATACACACACAGGTTACACACACACACTATACACAGGTTAAACACACGGTACACACACACACTATACACAGGTTAAACACATGGTACACACACACACTATACACACACGTTAAACACTATACACACACACTATACACACACACACCATACACACACATGTTAAACACTATACACACACACCATACACACACACACACTATACACACACGTTAAACACTATACACACACACCATACACACACACACACACACACACACGTCACACACAGTACCCCCATGCTACCCTCCCATCACTAGCTGCTACCTGGTATTTGAGCGGGAACTCTTCCATCTCGATGCCGAGGAACCGAGCTTTCACGTTGAACGTCCCGTTCTCCGCTCCGGGGACAATGTCGAACACGACGTTCTTAAACCTGGAACATGATGACATGTCTCTCACTGAGCAGGGGGCAGGTCCTGTGTGTGTGTGTGTGTGTCTCTCACTGAGCAGGGGGCAGGTCCTGTGTGTGTGTGTCTCTCACTGAGCAGGGGGCAGGTCCTGTATGTGTGTGTGTGTGTGTGTGTGTGTGTGTGTCTCTCACTGAGCAGGGGGCAGGTCCTGTATGTGTGTGTGTGTGTGTGTGTGTGTGTGTCTCTCACTGAGCAGGGGGCAGGTCCTGTGTGTGTGTGTGTGTGTGTGTGTGTGTCTCTCACTGAGCAGGGGGCAGGTCCTGTGTGTGTGTGTGTGTGTGTGTGTGTGTGTGTGTGTGTCTCTCACTGAGCAGGGGGCAGGTCCTGTGTGTGTGTGTGTGTGTGTGTGTGTGTGTGTCTCTCACTGAGCAGGGGGCAGGTCCTGTGTGTGTGTGTGTGTGTGTGTGTGTCTCTCACTGAGCAGGGGGCAGGTCCTGTGTGTGTGTGTGTGTGTGTGTGTGTGTGTGTGTGTGTGTGTCTCTCACTGAGCAGGGGGCAGGTCCTGTGTGTGTGTGTGTGTGTGTGTGTGTGTGTGTGTGTGTGTGTGTGTGTGTGTGTCTCTCACTGAGCAGGGGGCAGGTCCTGTATCTCCAGTAGAACTCCTTTCTCCTGCAGCCGGGCGGCGCTGTAGCTCAGAGCAGGAAGCTTCTTCTTATTGGTCGATTTACTGAAACACACAGCCAATCACAACATGAGACCTCTGTCTGTGTGTGTGTGTGTGTGTGTGTGTGTGTGTGTGTGTGTGTGTGAGTCAGTGTGTCTCTGGTACCTGCGTTGCCCCAGCTGGTCCAGACAGGAAGTGATGTAATGTCTGTAGTAGTCCACCTGCTCGCTGTGGAAGCTGCTCTTGTCCTGCAGGCAGCGGAGAGTCTGACGCAGTTTCTGAAGCTCCGCCCCCCGCCGCTGGCGGTGCACGCGCTGCTGACGGATGTCCTGAGGGATCATCATCATCATCATTATATATTTTATAGATTATATTATTACTATTATGATTATTAATATTTTTATTACATTATTTTCCAACAATTCTCCAAAAAAGTTATCAGCTGTGTCTGTCTGTCTCTGTGTGTTTGTAAACGTGTGTGTGTGTGTGTGCGCGCGCGTCTCTGTGTGTGTGTGTTTGTAAATGTGTGTCTGTATGTGTATGTGTCTCTCTGTGTGTGTGTATGTGTGTGTCTCGTGTGTGTGTGTGTGTGTCTCTGTGTGTATATGTCTCTCTGTGTGTGTGTGTGTGTGTGTGTCTCTGTGTGTGTGTGTGTGTGTCTCTGTGTGTATATGTCTCTCTGTGTGTGTGTGTGTGTAACCTTGGCGATCATCTGCAGGATGTGGTCCTCGGCGTTGGGGGGTCTCAGGACTCCGAGTCCCTCCAGACGACGAAGACATCTCAGGATCTTCCTCTTCTTCTCCTCCAAACTCAGGTTGCCGTTGGCGACCAGCGACTCGTTCCTCTTCATCTTGCTCGGCGTGCGGGCGTCCTGCTGAGCTCGCCGCTGCATCAGCCAATCATGACACGCTTCCTGTGGAGGGGAGACAGAAGCTAAGTCTCCGTCCACGTGTCCATCTAATGATCTGGAGCTGGTAAAATCTCCTGAGAATAAATCTGGTGAAAGTGTGTTTATAAGGGACAACATCACATGATCACTATGGGACAACATCACATGATCACTATGGGACAACATCACATCACTATGGGTTGTTTACCTGCTGAGTCACCAGGAACTGTGTGTGTGTCTCTGTGCGTGTGTGTGTGTCTCTGTGTGTGTGTGTGTGTGTGTGTGTGTGTGTGTGTGTGTACCTGGTCATGTGACCCAGAGGCTCTGAGGATGTCTCTCAGAGAGTCACCTGACTGCGTCCTGATCACATCGATGATCAGCTGCTTTGTGCTGAAAGAAAAAAGAATCAACAAAGCTAAGCTAACAGGCTAAGATACCTCCTTTCTTTCCATTTTAATGCTTCTCGCTCACTTCTCTCCTTTACCTACCATGCTAGAGAGCTAACAGGCTACAATGCTACGATGCTAAGCTACCTGAGCAGCAGTCCTCTGGCGTCTGGTTTGTCCTCCGACTCGCTGAAGATGTCAAACTTGTTGGTGAGAGTGAGAGAAACCTCAGATCCTGGATCTGCTGCCAAGGACGAGTCTCCTGAGGAGCAGAAAGCTAGTGTTAGCCTGTTAGCATGGAGAGCTAACCAAGGGCACCGCTGTGGCTAGTGTTAGCCTGTTAGCACGGAGAGCTAACCAAGGGCACCGCTGTGGCTAGTGTTAGCCTGTTAGCACGGAGAGCTAACCAAGGGCACCGCTGTGGCTAGTGTTAGCCTGTTAGCACGGAGAGCTAACCAAGGGCACCGCTGTCGCTATTGTTAGCCTGTTAGCACGGAGAGCTAATCAAGGGCACCGCCGCGGCTAATGTTAGCACGGAGAGCTAACCAAGGGCACCGCTGTGGCTAGTGTTAGCCTGTTAGCACGGAGAGCTAACAAAGGGCACCGCTGTCTCTATTGTTAGCCTGTTAGCACGGAGAGCTAATCAAGGGCACCGCCACGGCTAATGTTAGCACGGAGAGCTAACCAAGGGCACCGTTGTGGCTAGTGTTAGCCTGTTAGCACGGAGAGTTAACCAAGGGCACCGCTGTCGCTATTGTTAGCCTGTTAGCACGGAGAGCTAATCAAGGGCACCGCCACGGCTAATGTTAGCACGGAGAGCTAACCAAGGGCACCGTTGTGGCTAGTGTTAGCCTGTTAGCACGGAGAGTTAACCAAGGGCACCGCTGTCGCTATTGTTAGCCTGTTAGCACGGAGAGCTAATCAAGGGCACCGCCGCGGCTAATGTTAGCCTGTTAGCACGGAGAGCTAACCAAGGGCACTGCTGTGGCTAATGTTAGCCTTTTAGCACGGCGTCCCCACCAAGGGCATCGGTATAAAGTGGTAAAGTGTAGTTGTAGTATTAGCAGTAGTTGTAGTACCGGTGAGCTCCTGCAGGGTGTAGTATTAGTAGTAGTAGTAGTTGTAGTACCAATGAGCTCCTGCAGGGTGTAGTATTAGTAGTAGTATTAGTACCGGTCAGCTCCTTCAGGGTGTAGTATTAGTAGTAGTTGTAGTACCGGTGAGCTCCTGCAGGGTGTAGTATTAGTATTAGTAGTAGTTGTAGTACCGGTGAGCTCCTGCAGGGTGTAGTATTAGTAGTAGTTGTAGTACCGGTGAGCTCCTGCATGGTGTAGTATTAGTAGTAGTTGTAGTACCGGTGAGCTCCTGCAGGGTGTAGTATTAGTAGTAGTATTAGTAGTAGTTGTAGTACCGGTGAGCTCCTGCAGGGTGTAGTATTAGTAGTAGTAGTAGTAGTATTAGTAGTAGTTGTAGTACCGGTGAGCTCCTGCAGGGTGTAGTATTAGTAGTAGTTGCAGTACCGGTGAGCTCCTGCAGGGTGTAGTATTAGTAGTAGTACCAGTGAGCTCCTGCAGGGTGTAGTATTAGTAGTAGTTGTAGTACCGGTGAGCTCCTGCAGAGGGTAGTATTAGTAGTAGTATTAGTAGTAGTTGTAGTACTGGTGAGCTCCTGCAGGGTGTAGTAGTAGTAGTATAGTAGTAGTTGTAGTACCGGTGAGCTCCTGCAGGGGGTAGTATTAGTAGTAGTATTAGTGTTGTTAGTAGTAGTTGTAGTACCGGTGAGATCCTGCAGGGTGTAGTATTAGTAGTAGTTGTAGTACCGGTGAGCTCCTGCAGGGGGTAGTATTAGTAGTAGTTGTAGTACAGGTGAGCTCCTGCAGGGTGTAGTATTAGTAGTAGTATTAGTAGTAGTTGTAGTACCGGTGAGCTCCTGCAGGGTGTAGTATTAGTAGTAGTTGTAGTACCGGTGAGCTCCTGCAGGGTGTAGTATTAGTAGTAGTTGTAGTACCGGTGAGCTCCTGCAGGGTGTAGTATTAGTAGTAGTTGTAGTACCGGTGAGCTCTTGCAGGGGGTAGTATTAGTAGTAGTTGTAGTACCGGTGAGCTCCTGCAGGGTGTAGTATTAGTAGTAGTATTAGTAGTAGTTGTAGTACCGGTGAGCTCCTGCAGGGTGTAGTATTAGTAGTAGTATTAGTAGTAGTTGTAGTACCGGTGAGCTCCTGCAGGGTGTAGTATTAGTAGTAGTACCGGTGAGCTCCTGCAGGATGTAGTATTAGTAGTAGTATTAGTAGTAGTTGTAGTACCGGTGAGCTCCTGCAGGATGTAGTATTAGTAGTAGTATTAGTAGTAGTTGTAGTACCGGTGAGCTCCTGCAGGGTGTAGTATTAGTAGTAGTATTAGTAGTAGTTGTAGTACCGGTGAGCTCTTGCAGGGGGTAGTATTATGGCGTTTTTCCATTGATGGTAACAACTCGGCTGGACACGCCTTGACTCGGTTCGACCCATTCTCGGTCGGTTTTCCATTGCAGATTGAGTAACGCCTCATTGTGGCTGGTTACCATAGCTACGCGTGATGACGTAATTTTCAACGTGATTCACAACAGCACGTCGGCTACTCGCCAATGTTTTGTTTCAAAAGAAGCTGAAGGAAGCAACTAAAATCACCGCTAAAAAAAACAGGAGTTTGGGAATTCCGACGGAGTTCAAACGTCGACATGACTGTTGTTCATCGACACGAAAGGGTAAGTTAAGTTTCCTGATAACGTTAGCTAACATTAGCATGTGTTAGGGACCCCGGTCAGTATTTACCATACGCTATATAAAGTACATGAACTTTAGCAACCATGATTACACACCAAAATATGTCTGCTGTGTATCGTTTGTGTTTCAGAGCATTAACGCTTTGCAAAACCGCCGCCGCAGACCGTCTGGTGGTCGATGTCCGACGGGTGAAATCTCTGGTTCTGACCTGCTGGGCTTCGTATAATCTTTATGAGAGTCATGGCTTATGACAACAACTGGGATGCATCTGGGACAGCAGACCCCGGGGGGGGGGGGGGACACTGTCACAGGGTGCAGGGGACGAAGACCGGGATGGACGGGAGGGTTTGATGCGCTACTTGAAGAGTTAAATAAAAACTTTTCTTTGATATATTGTCTTGTTTTTTTAAAGTAACAGTGTGCAATATGGGAAACGACATAAATCCCCTAACATATAGCCCTTAATATTGAACAGTTAAAGTGAGAATCGTGCAGAGAGTAGATAATCTGTCGGTGTCTGGCTAGAATTTTTTTTAAATGTCCCGTTTGTTCCGGACACACACTCCGCACTCTTGTCTGCTAAAAACGCAGCGATCCGACCAATCAGCAGCCTGCAGGTTTCCACGTCACCTTTTGGCATCGCCTCAGCTCGCTTGGAACCTCGACAGGTAGTACGAAATAAAGTACCTGGTAGCAGGTCCCAGGGACTTTTTTTCGTAATGGAAAACCAAAAAAGGCGAGTAGAGTAGATACCACGCAATGGAAAAGCACCACTAGTAGTAGTTTTAGTAGTAGTTGTAGTACCGGTGAGCTCCTGCAGGGTGTAGTATTAGTAGTAGTTGTAGTACCGGTGAGCTCCTGCAGGGTGTAGTATTAGTAGTAGTATTAGTAGTAGTTGTAGTACCGATGAGCTCCTGCAGGGTGTAGTATTAGTAGTAGTTGTAGTACCGGTGAGCTCCTGCAGGATGTAGTATTAGTAGTAGTATTAGTAGTAGTTGTAGTACCGGTGAGCTCCTGCAGGGTGTAGTATTAGTAGTAGTTGTAGTACCGGTGAGCTCCTGCAGGGTGGGGACTGATCCGAGGTCGTTGAGCAGCAGCCTCAGAGGATCGGAGGGGTCGGGACACAAAACCTCCTGATGATCCAACAACAACTACACACACACACACACACAGAGACACGCACACAGACACACACAGACACACCGACACACAAAGAACACAAAACTGATTAATTTCATTATCGATTCATCTTTTGACTATTTCTAGATTTCTGGCCAATTTCTAATTGTTTTTGTCTTTACCTGTGTGTGTGTGTACTGACTGTGTGTGTGTACTGTGTGTGTGTGTGTGTACTGACTGTGTGTGTGTGTGTACTGACTGTGTGTGTGTGTGTCTGTGTGTGTGTACTGACTGTGTGTGTGTGTGTGTGTACTGAATGTGTGTGTGTGTACTGATTGTGTGTGTGTGTGTGTGTGTGCTGAATGTGTGTGTGTGTGTGTGTGTGTGTGTACTGACTCTGTGTGTGTGTGTGTACTGACTGTGTGTGTGTACTGAATGTGTGTGTGCGTGTACTGAATGTGTGTGTGTGTGTGTGTGTGTACTGACTGTGTGTGTGTGTGTACTGAATGTGTGTGTGTGTTTGTGTACTTACTGTGTGTGTGTGTGTGTGTGTGTACTGACTGTGTGTGTGTGTGTGTGTATGTGTGTGTGTACTGACTGTGTGTGTGTGTGTGTATGTGTGTGTGTGTGTACTGACTGTGTGTGTGTTGAGCAGCTCGCTGACAGACATGTAGACGACCGGCTTGTTGACGATGAGCAGCTCTGAGTATTCGTCCATGTTGAATCTGTCTTCTGGTTCAGGGACGTCACACACCCCCCCCAGGAACTTCCTGTTAGCATGACATCACCATGACATCACCATGACATCACACCCCCCCCAGGAACTTCCTGTTAGCATGACATCACCATGACATTACCATGACGTCACCCCCCCCCCCTTCCCAGGAACTTCCTGTTAGCATGACATCACCATGACATCACACACCCCACAACAGCACCATATCACACACCCCACCCAGGAACTTCCTGTTAGCATGACATCACCATGGCATCACACCCTCAGTTACCTGAGCCATCTATGACATCACCGTGTCTGTTACCTGAACCGGCGGTGCGTCTGGCTGATGTACTGGTTCAGGGCCCTGACGTGGTACCCGTCCCCGTGGAAGTGCTTGTTGGCGGCGGCGTGCTGCAGCGTGCGGGCAATGGAGCCCAGGATGTGGCGCTGCTCCGGCTGCAGGGCCGAGCCCGCCGAGCGGTCCACCACGTCGAAGCCGTCCGGCGCCACGACAGCCGGGTTCATGTAGCGGTAGTAGACCAGGTTCCCCACAATCTGAGGAGAGGAAACGTAACTCTGAACCACGTCCTGACAGGAGAGGGAACAACTGGCCTGGAGGGGTACATCTGGACTGGAGGGTACAACTGGACTGGGAGGGTACAGCTGGCCTGGAGGGGTACAGCTGGCCTGGAGGGGTACAACTGGCTTGGAGGGGTACAACTGGCCTGGAGGGGTACAACTGGCCTGGAGGGGTACAGCTGGCCTGGAGGGGTACAACTGGTTTCTAGCTCGCTCTAAATCCTGGATCTCACCTGGTTTCTGGCTGTGTCTAAATCCTGGATCTCACCTGGTTTCTGGCTGTGTCTAGATCCTGGATCTTACCTGGTTTCTGGCTGTGTCTAGATCCTGAATCTCACCTGGTTTCTGGCTTGGACTAGATCCTGGATCTCAACTGGTTTCTGGCTGGGTCTAGATCCTAGATCTCACCAGGTTTCTGGCTCGGTCTAAATCCTGGATCTCACCAGGTTTCTGGCTGAGTCTAGATCCTGGATCTTACCTTATAGAGTTCGTCCTCGCTGGCGTCAGGAAACTTTGCTTTCAGAGCATCTCGGAGCACCTTCGCCGTGTAGCGCAACCCGTACCTGCAACAGACGCACAACGCTGTGACAACACTGCAACAGACACACAACGCTGTGACAACACTGCCACAGACACACAATGCTGTGACAACACTGCCACAGACACACAATGCTGTGACAACACTGCCACAGACACACAACGCTGTGATAACACTGCCACAGACACACAACAGGTGGAGACGTACGGCAGTCTGTGCAGGTTGGAGGTGATGGCGTTGAGGACGCGGTCTGTCAGGTTCTTGAGGTTGATGATGGCGATGTCGATGCGTCTCTGGACTTCAGGGTGACTCAGAGCATCGGCGGGGGAGACCTCGTAGGGCAGAGGGCTGGGGGGAAACAACCGGGGGGGCAACAACATGACAACAGCCCCAAAATCCCACTACCACATAATCACTATTCGCGTGTATAGAGCAGCATATCTCCACCAGACTCCATGTACATAATCACTACTTTTAGCATGTATAGAGCAGCATATCTCCACCAGACTCCATGTAAATAATCACTACTTTTAGCGTGTATAGAGCAGCATATCTCCACCAGACTCCATGTACATAATCACTACTTTTAGCGTGTGTAGAGCAGCATATCTCCACCAGACTCCATGTAAATAATCACTACTTTTAGCGTGTATAGAGCAGCATATCTTCACCAGACTCCATGTACATAATCACTACTTTTAGCGTGTGTAGAGCAGCATATCTCCACATGTAAATGGGTGAATTAAGCGTTTATTCTAACCAGACCAGAGTGGTGATTGGTGGAACAGTCGAAAGATGAACCTAGACGGCTTTTGGTAGTTTTATTTAGTTTCTGTCAGGCTGTCACGTTATGTACCACTCATTACGTCTATGGTGATTATATACATGGAGTCTGGTGGGTAAAGTAGTGATTTTCTACATGGAGTCTGGTGTGTAAAGTAGTGATTTTCTACATGGAGTCTGGTGGGTAAAGTAGGATTCTACATGGGGTCTGGTGTGTCAGATAGATGGGTTTCTGTTCTGACCTTTTGTGTCCGGTCTGCGTCTCCGTCTGGTTGATCCAAGTTTTATAGACGTCCACCGGGTCCGTCCGGATGCTGAGCGTGCGGTCCAGCAGGACGTCCTGCAGAGCCGGACCCAGGGACTCCCGCAGGGAGTTCTGACCGTGAGCGTGGCGGTAGAAGTTCACCAGCATCTTGATGACGGTGGGGTTCCCGGTGACGACGTCCTGAGGCTGCTCCACCTTCTCCCTGGCAACAGCAGAGACACGTTACACGTTACTACACGGTCACAAACAGGGTGCAGGAACCCCCGCCCCTTCCTGTGTCCACCGTGTGTGTCTGTGTGTGTGTGTGTGTACCTGATCTCCTGTGTGAGTGCGGTGGTGAACAGCTGCAGCAGCAGGAAGCCCTCCCTGTGTGTGTGTGTGTACCTGATCTCCTGTGTGTGTGTGTGTGTACCTGATCTCCTGTGTGAGTGCGGTGGTGAACAGCTGCAGCAGCAGGAAGCCCTCCCTGCTGTCTGAGCCGTAGTTAAACAGACTGAACACCAACATCTCCATGAAGCTGGTGGAGCGACTCTGAGGCATCAGGAAGATCAGCTGGGCCAGGTACACAGGCTGGGTCTACACACACACACACACACACACACACACACACACACACACACACACACACACACAGTTAAAACTTACTCACGTATGCAAGCATATGTGTGTGTGTCTGTGTGTACCTGCAGCAGGTAGAACAGGTGCTGGTAGGCCTCCAGTCTGTGTGTGTGTGTGTGTGTGTGTGTGTGTGTGTGTGTGTACCTGCAGCAGGTAGAACAGGTGCTGGTAGGCCTCCAGTCTGTGTGTGTGTGTACCTGCAGCAGGTAGAACAGGTGCTGGTAGGCCTCCAGTCTGTGTGTGTGTGTGTGTGTGTGTGTACCTGCAGCAGGTAGAACAGGTGCTGGTAGGCCTCCAGTCTCTCTCTCCTCTCTCGGCTCAGAGCTTTCAGTCCTTTACTCCTCTCCACGTCCATCATGTCCGACAGCTGCTCCTTGTTCTTCTTCGTCAGCTTCTTACAGTGAGACACCACTTCCTGTGAGACAGAGACAGAGAGAGAGAGAGAGGGAGACAGAGAGAGAGACAAGTGAGTTGTTACTTGTGTGTTAGCAGTAGGACAGGTGAGTTGTTACCTGTGTGTTAGTGGTACAGGTGAGACAGGTGAGTTGTTACTTGTGTGTTAGTGGTACAGGTGAGACAGGTGAGTTGTTACCTGTGTGTTAGCAGTAGGACAGGTGAGACAGGTGAGTTGTTACCTGTGTGTTAGTGTTACAGGTGAGACAGGTGAGTTGTTACCTGTGTGTTAGTGGGACAGGTGAGATGTTACCTGTGTGTTAGTGGGACAGGTGAGACAGGTGAGTTGTTACCTGTGTGTTAGTGGGACAGGTGAGTTGCTACCTGTGTGTTAGTGGGACAGGTGAGACAGGTGAGTTGTTACCTGTGTGTTAGTGGGACAGGTGAGTTGTTACCTGTGTGTTAGTGGGACAGGTGAGATGTTACCTGTGTGTTAGTGGGACAGGTGAGACAGGTGAGTGGTTACCTGTAGCGTGGCTCTGTTGCGGACCAGCAGGCCGATCTTCAGGTCCATCAGGTGCAGGTCTGCCTCCAGCTGGCGGTTACAGCGGATACTCCGCACAACTTCCTCCCTCAGATGCAGAAGCTCCGCCTCCTCGGTGATGTCACCGTCGCCGCGGTCCAGCAGGTGGACGAACTTCCTGACCACGGACAGAGGGGGCGTGGCCGAGTGCACTGAGACAGGAGAGGGGCGGGGCTTAATGATGAGTCACAGTGACACTCCATGGATATTTGAACCAATAATAAGGTGAGTGAAGTAATGCTGCGTGGTGATTGGTCAGCTCTCATTACCCAACATCCTGTATTCCTCTCGAGCTCGGTTGGCTCTGAAGAAAGCCTGGATCTTTATCACAGCGCCAACCTGTGGACACACACAGTTATTACACACACACAGTTATTAGACACACAGTTATTGCACACACACACACACACACAGTTATTAGACACACAGTTACTACACACACACACAGTTATTACACACACACACACACACACACACACACACAGTGTGAATGTGTGTGAGTGTGTATCTGATGAGCAGGTATGTAGATGTGAGTGTGTATCTGATGAGCAGGTGTGTAGATGTGAGTGTGTATCTGATGAGCAGGTATGTAGATGTGAGTGTGTATCTGATGAGCAGGTGTGTAGATGTGAGTGTGTATCTGATGAGCAGGTGTGTAGATGTGTGTGAGTGTGTATCTGATGAGCAGGTGTGTAGATGTGTGTGTGTATCTGATGAGCAGGTGTGTAGATGTGTGTGAGTGTGTATCTGATGAGCAGGTGTGTAGATGTGAGTGTGTATCTGATGAGCAGGTATGTAGATGTGAGTGTGTATCTGATGAGCAGGTGTGTAGATGTGTGTGAGTGTGTATCTGATGAGCAGGTGTGTAGATGTGAGTGTGTATCTGATGAGCAGGTGTGTAGATGTGAGTGTGTATCTGATGAGCAGGTGTGTAGATGTGTGTGAGTGTGTATCTGATGAGCAGGTGTGTAGATGTGAGTGTGTATCTGATGTGTAGATGTGAGTGTGTATTTGATGAGCAGGTGTGTAGATGTGAGTGTGTATCTGATGAGCAGGTGTGTAGATGTGAGTGTGTATCTGATGAGCAGGTGTGTAGATGTGAGTGTGTATCTGATGAGCAGGTGTGTAGATGTGTGTGTGTATCTGATGAGCAGGTGTGTAGATGTGAGTGTGTATCTGATGAGCAGGTGTGTAGATGTGAGTGTGTATCTGATGAGCAGGTGTGTAGATGTGAGTGTGTATCTGATGTGTGAATGTGTGTGAGTGTGTATCTGATGAGCAGGTGGCACCTTGTACGGCAGCCTCGGCCACAGTGTATGAATGTGTGTGATGGTGAATGTATCCTGTATGATGTAAAAGCTTTGAGTAAGTAAGTAGTAAGTAAGTAAACTTTATTTATATAGCACTTTTCACAGACAAGAAGGGTCACAAAGTGCTTTACAGAAAAAACAAAATAAAACAGCAACACATAAAATACTAAGCCATATTGCTAGTTAAAAGCTTGTCTAAAAAGATGTGTCTTGAGATGTTTTTTAAAAGATTCCACAGAATCCAAGGCTCTCAATGCTAAGGGAAGAGCATTCCAGAGCCTTGGAGCCGCCACAGAAAAGGCTCGATCACCTCTGGTTTTAAAACGTGATCTGGGGACAGTTAAAAGGTTTTGGTTTGAAGACCTCAGAGAACGACCAGAAGTGTATGCGTGTAGTAGATCCTGGATGTAAGCAGGGGCTTGACCATGCAAGGCTCTATAGGTAGTGATTAAAATTTTAAAATGCACTCTAAAACCTATTGGTAGCCAATGAAGAGCCTTAAGCACCGGAGTAATATGTGATCTCCTGCTGGTCTTAGACAAAAGTCTTGCTGCTGCATTCTGAACAACTTGCAATTTATCCATAGATGATTTGTTTAAGCAAGTGTACAGTACATTACAATAATCCAAACGTGAAGAAATAAAAGCATGAACAAGCATCTCCATCTCTTTTTGAGAGACCACAGATCGGATCTTAGCAATGTTCCTGAGATGGAAAAAACAGGAACGAACCACAGATTTCACATGACTGTTAAAACACATAGATTTGTCAAATATGACACCCAGATTTCGCACAACATTACAGTCAGAGAGTGATAGAGCCCCAATGGCCTGCCTAATCTTAGGGGTTATGCTGTCTGGAGCAAAGATCAGCACCTCAGTTTTTTCTGAATTTAATTGCAGGAAATTGTCAGCCATCCATTTGTTAATGGAGGCTAAGCAAGTGTGCAACATGGACAGTTTGTCTAGCCTATCAGGGCTAAAAGATAAATATATTTGGATGTCATCGGCATAACAATGGTAAGATATTTCCTCAAAACTACCAATAATCTTTCCAAGAGGAAGCAAATACAGACAAAACAGCAGGGGGCCGAGCACAGAACCTTGGGGCACACCACAAGACAGAGGAGCAGAGTCTGACATATACGTTCCTATGGACACAGCAAAGGTCCTGTCAGAAAGATAGGAAGAAAACCAGTCCAGAGCTGATCCAGTGATGCCTACAGTTCTTTTCAGTCTATCAATCAGAGTGCAGTGGTCAACAGTATCAAATGCTGCACTGAGATCTAGTAGGACCAGGACAGAACATTTACCCCCGTCAGCTGCCATCAAAATGTCATTGGAGATTTTAAGAAGGGTAGTCTCCGTAGAATGATTTTTACGAAAGCCAGACTGATACTTATCAAAGATACTATGAGCAACCAAAACATTAGTTAGCTGGTTTGCAACCACTTTTTCTAAAATTTTTGATATAAAAGGCAATTTAGAGATAGGCCTGTAGTTTTTAAACAACGTTGCATCTAAATTGTTCTTTTTTAAAATAGGCTGAACAAGAGCATGCTTAAAACAGCCAGGGACCTGACCCAGCTGAAGAGATACATTTAAAATTGAAACCAAACATGGGCCAAGAAGATGTAAGGTTTTTAAAAGCAAAGATGTAGGAACAATATCAACAGGGCTTTGGGAGGGTTTCATCAAGCCCACAAGCTTAATGATGTCGTTCAGGGAAATGGGGCAGAAGGAGTCCAGTATTGAAGGTCTCTGATGAGTAGCTATATGTGAGATTGCTGATGGTACAATGTTTGAGTACTTGTTAAGACTAGAAAAGATATATAAATACACACATTTACAGGTTAGACACACAGTTACTACACACACACACTTAGAGACTCACGTGACGTTTGAAGAAACTCAGACGAGCTCGATACTTTCTCCTCTCCAACCACATCTTCACAGACGCCTGAATCTGTTAATGATATCATTAAAAACTGTTAATATACTATTAATAACTTAATATAATCATTAATAACTGTTAATATACTATTAATAACTTAATATAATCATTAATAACTGTTAATAGACTCATTAATAACTAGGTGATGATGAGATGGCCGTTACCTTGACAACAGCTCTCCAGTTGCTGTAGAGGAACTGCAGTCTCCGTCTGTACATCCTCTGCTGGACAAACCTCCTCCAATGAGACTGGAGACACACACAGGTCAGGACAGTTAGTCCTGATGTCCCCACACGGCCGTGTCTCAGTGTCTCCATGTCTGTCTCAGTGTCTCCGTGTCTGTCTTTGTTTCCCAGTGTCTGTCTCAGTGTCTCCGTGTCTGTCTTAGTGTCTGTCTCAGTGAGGACATGGTGTGTGTGTGGTTACCTGGATGGTGAGGACAGCAGATGTGTGTGTGCCCAGGTAGCGGCGTCGATCTTGCAGCCTCTGTCGGACCAGGAAGCCTCGACTGGCAGCCTGCAGGCGGCAGAGCAGGGCCTCACTGCTCCGCCACAGCACGCCGCGCCGGTACGAGCCCGAGACGCCGCTCACCACTTCCTGTAAGGGGACACCTGTCATTCATCACCGCTCGCCACTTCCTGTACCCTACAAGTGTGTCTCACCTGTACCTGGTCCCACCTGGTCCCTACAGGTGTGACTCACCTGTACCCAATCCCTACAGGTATGTCTCACCTGTATCTGGTCCCACCTGGTCCCTACAGGTGTGACTCACCTGTACCCAATCCCTAGAGGTGTGTCTCACCTGTATCTGGTCCCACCTGGTCCCTACAGGTGTAACTCACCTGTACCCAATCCCTAGAGGTGTGTCTCACCTGTATCTGGTGCCTGTCCAGGAACACGCTGTTGTGTATGAAGCCGTCCGGCTGCTCCCAGACTCCCTGCAGTCGGTTCAGGTGCAGGAAGAAAAACGAACCGTCGTCCAACCGGACCCGAACCCATGGACTCCTGTTGTCTCCTGGACACAGAGACAGACGCTCAAAGAGAAACAGACGCTCAGACCACTGTACATGTTGCATAGAGCAGTTAGAGTTTGGATCCAGGCAGCAGTGCATTGTGGGAGCTGTGTACCTGGCAGCAGTGCATTGTGGGAGCTGTGTACCTGGCAGCAGTGCATTGTGGGAGCTGTGTACCTGCGAGCGTCCTCTGGGTGATGGCGCTGTGCAAATGTTTCTGGTACGCGGCTGCGCAGACAGGAAGGACGTCCTGCAGCTGGACGTCAGGAAGACTCAGGACACGGAGAGTCTGACTCACGTTGGTCTCCTTCACAGCCTGGTTCACTGCAGCCAGGGACAGACACACTGGACACAGAGGGACAGAGACAGAGGGAAAGAGAGACAGAGACACAGAGGGACAAAGACATAGACAGAGAGGGAAAGAGACAGAGGGACAAAGACATAGACAGAGGGACAGAGACAGAAGGAAAGAGAGACAGAGGGAAAGAGACAGAGGGACAAAGACATAGACAGAGGGACAGAGACAGAAGGAAAGAGAGACAGAGGGAAAGAGACAGAGGGACAAAGACATAGACAGAGGGACAGAGACATAGACACACAGAGACAGACAGAGAGAGACATGCACACACACACACACACAGAGACAGACACACACACACACACACATTAATTATTAGAGAAGGTGTTAATTTATTTGCTGAGAAACATAACGATGGAACTAATTAAAATGATCAAAGGACAGAACAAAGACCACAGTCTTAACCAATCACTCACTCTTTAGAGCTGTTTGACTCTGCTGATTGGCTGTCCTCACAGCTTCCTGGATATCAGCCAACCAGAGCTCAGCTCCTGGCTCTCTGCTCACCTGAGAGAGAGTAGAGTCTACACACATGAACAAGGTGCAACAAAAGGCATACGACAAATGTTGGTGTGTGTGTCTCTCTGTGTTTGTTTGTGTGCATGTATCTCACTCTCGCTCTGTGTGTGTGTGTTTCTCTTTCTGTGTGTGTGTGTGTGTGTATATATATATATATATATATATATATATATATATATATATATATATATATGTATGTGTGTGCGTGTGTGTGTGTATGTCTATCGGTGTCTGTGTGTATGTCTCCCTATCTGTGTATGTGTGTATGTGTGTTAGAGGATGGATACCCGACCCGAGCCCGACGGTACCCGACGGGTCGGGCCGGGTTCGGACAGATTTTTAGAAAGGATGCTCGTGTTCGGGTCGGGCTCGGTCACATCAGCGCGATAAGGCATTGAACATTTAGAATTTAAAACAGATTAAAATGAATGTCAAATATTACCCTAACATCCGTCTTCCTGTGTGCTGTGACAACCAAAGACGTGCGTATTAAGCTCCATGTGGCAGCGCAGCGATGGAAGATGTTAAAAAGAAGTTGGCCGCAGGAGATTTTAAAACTATTGAAAACGAAGGAAAGTCAGCTGTGCATTGATGCTCATCTGTTGACATTTCCCAATGCCTTCCTACAATTGCTTAATAAAAGCGGCTTTCACACAAACAAACGTACATGTGTCATTAGTATGAGAAACAAATGCGATTTTAACTGTCGGGCTCGGGTCGGGCTCGGACAGAAATATCTTAATGACTGTCGGGCTCGGGTCGGGTTCGGTTACTGCTCTGTCGGACGCGGGCCGGGCTCGGACAGAAAAATCTTAATGACTGTCGGGCTCGGGTCGGGTTCGGTTACTGCTCTGTCGGACGCGGGCCGGGCTCGGACAGAAAAATCCGGCCCGATGCGCACTCTAGTGTGTGTGTGTGTGTGTGTGTCTATCGGTGTCTGTGTGTATGTGTGTGTGTACCTGGGCTCTCTGCAGCAGTGTCAGGTACCTGCAGGTGTTTCCAGGTGAAACCTCCTCGTCTCCATAGAGACGCAGCAGAGCAGACAACAGCTGATCAGAGTCTCCTCTCAGAACGGCCTGGTTCACCTTACGCACACACACCACCTCTGACACACAGACACACAAACACACACTTATTATTTATTAGAGAATGTGTTAATTTACTTGGTGAGAAAAATTACGATGGAACTAATTAAAATGATATAAGGACAGAACAAAGATCAAAGTCTATATGTCTCTGTGTGTGTCTTTGTCTGTGTGTCTCTGTCTGTGTGTGTCCCTCTGTGTGTGTGTGTCTCTGTCTGTCCCTCTGTGTGTCTCTGTCTGTGTGTGTGTGTGTCTGTGTCTCTGTGTGTGTGTGTGTGTGTCTCTGTGTGTGTCTGAGTGTGTGTGTGTCTCTGTGTGTGTGTGTCTCTCTGTGTGTGTCTGAGAGTGTGTGTGTGTGTGTGTGTGTGTGTGTGTGTGTGTGTGTGTGTGTGTGTGCGTGTCATACGTTGGTGCTCCTCCTGTGCTGACTGGTTGACAGAGTTGATTCCTTCCTGCAGCTGATTCCAGGTCAATAGCTGATCTCTGGTCAGCTGTTCCCTCTTATAACCAACCAGACACTCAAAGTACCTGGAGACCACGACACCATCACATCATCATCATTATCACCACCATCACCAACATCACCACAGGTGAAACTTAAGACGGGCCTTGACATGTGCTGGTTTAAGCAGGGGAACCTTCCGTGCCATGCATGATTTCAAACCATGACGTCTTAGTGTGTTACCAACAGTAACCTTGGAAACGGTGGTCCCAGCTCTTTTCAGGTCCTGGACCAGCTCCTCCCGTGTAGTTCTGGGCTGATTTCTCACCTTTCTTAGGATCATTGAGACCCCACGAGGTGAGATCTTGCATGGAGCCCCAGTCCGAGGGAGATTGACAGTCATGTTTAGCTTCTTCCATTTTCTAATGATTGCTCCAACAGTGGACCTTTTTTCACCAAGCTGCTTGGACATGTCCCCGTAGCCCTTTCCAGCCTTGTGGAGGTGGACAATTTAGTCTCTAGTGTCTTTGGACAGCTCTTTGGTCTTGGCCATGTTAGTAGTTGGATTCTTACTGATTGTATGGGGTGGACAGGTGTCTTTATGCAGCTAACGACCTCAAACAGGTGCATCTAATTTAGGATAATAAATGGAGTGGAGGTGGACATTTTGAAGGCAGACTAACAGGTCTTTGAGGGTCAGAATTCTAGCTGATAGACGGGTGTTCAAATACTTATTTGCAGCTGTACCATTCAAATAAACAGTTACAAAATCATTCATTGTGATTTCTGGATTTTTTTTAGATTATGTCTCTCACAGTGGACATGCACCTACGATGACAATTTCAGACCCCTCCATGATTTATAAGTGGGAGAACTTGCAAAATAGCAGCGTGTTCAAATACTTATTTTCCTCACTGTATATATATATATACATACATATATATATATATATACACATACATATATATATATATACACATACATATATATATATATATATACACATACATATATATATATATACACATACATACACACACACACTCCTGTGTGTTCTGTCCCCCCGTGGGACCCCTGGGACCCCCGAGGGCCCTCAGACCACCCCTGTGGATATCTGTGGTGACTGTAATGTAGTGAAAGCTGCTCGTACCTGTCCAGCAGAGACTCGTCCACATCAGAGAGTCCTGCAGACGGACTGACCAATGAGACGCTGAACTGCTGCACACGTCCCGCCTCCAACGCTTGATTGATGAGGGCGACAGCTGACAGCATCTCCACGGCAACAAATAGCTCCTCCTGCTGCAACTCCCCCTGGAGGAGACGGACAGGAAATACTAATGTCATCAGACGGAGGACAGGTGTTTCTGTGTCCCCCCAGCAGACTGAGGACATGTGTGCCTCAGAAAACAGAGGGCTGGTGTTACTGTGCCCCAGCAGAAGAACAGAGACAGGTGTCCTGCAGGTGTACCTGAGCAGGTGTCCCTGAGCAGGGTGTACCTGTGAGGGTGTACCTGAGCAAGTGTACCTGTGAGGGTGTACATGTGAGCTCTGTCTCTCAGGTCTGTGTCCTCCAGGTGTACCTGAGCAGGTGTCACTGAGCAGGAGTACCTGTGAGGGTGTACATGTGAAGGTATACCTGAGCAGGGTGTACCTGTGAGGGTCTACATGTGAAGGTGTACCTGAGCAGGGTGTACCTGTGAGGTGTACCTGTGAGGGTGTACATGTGAAGGTGTACCTGAGCAGGTGTACCTGTGAGGGTGTACCTGAGCAGGTGTACCTGTGAGGGTGTACCCGTCAAGGTGTACCTGAGCGGCTGTACCCGTGAAGGTGTACCTGAGCGGGTGTACCTGTGAGCTCTGTCTCTGCAGCAGCTGCAGCTCCCGGTGGTAGAGCGAGGCAGCGAATGGGAACACCTGAGGAATCTGCAGGTCAGAGGTCATCAGACAGCTGACAGTGAGTCGGGGGTCACGGAGACGCAGAGACTCATTCACCTTCTGGAGAGCTGCATCCACTGAGACACACACACACACACACACACACACACACACACACGACACTTGACAGCGAGCTGACGATGCCAGCTGTGAGCTAGATGAGCTGTGAGTGATGACGTTAGTTGTGAGCTATGATCTCAGCTGTGAGCTGATGATGCCAGCTGTGAGCTGATGATGTCAGCTGTGAGCTGATGATGTCAGCTGTGAGCTGATGATGTCAGCTGTGAGCTGATGATGTCAGCTGTGAGCTGAGGACTCACCTGTCCTGGCTCTGTGAGCGTCCTGGTTGCAAAGGGTTACGGCTTCCTGCAGCTCATCAGGATCCAGAGGATCAACACAACCTTCATCCTGAGGTCAGAGGTCACAACACGTTGGCTTTATGTCATTACACACACACACACACAATGATGTTGTCTCATAGAGAAGCCCTGCCCCTTCCCGTTTGTAAGTCCCACCCCTGTGTGTGTGTGTGTGTGTGTGTGTGTGTGTCTGTCTCTGTGTGTGTATATCTGTGTGTGTGTGTGTGTGTGTATATCTGTGTGTGTGTGTGTGTGTACCAGGGCTTTCTGCTGCCGGTCTGCAGACAGCTGGTCCAGGTACCAGAGGCTGTTTTCAGGACAGAGGCCCCTGACGGCCAAACATGGCAGCTGCAGAGCAGAGAGCAGAAGGACTTCATCTGCAGAGTCCAGGGCTTCATCCACCTGCTGCACCGCCCACCGCACTGAAATATAACAGGTATATATATATATACACACACACACACACACACACACACACACACACACACACACACACACACACACAATGGAGTCTGGTGTGGTGACTCTAAAGTGTAGTTTTCTAAGATGGAGTCTGGTGTGGTGACTCACCATTAACCAGGTTGATGTTGTTCTGGATTTCTCTCCGAGTCAGAAACTCTTCGTAGATATCTTTCTCCTCTCGTCCTCCGCACTGAGACACACACACACACACACACACACACACACACACACACACACACACACACAGACACACATAATGATTACTAGAAGACAACACACACACACACACACACACACACACATATTAAGCAGGCACCCTATTGGCTGCGTGCTGTCCCCTGACTGGTTCTCTCACCCCATTGGCTGCGTGCTGTCCCCTGACTGGTTCTCTCACCCCATTGGCTGCATGCTGTCCCCTGACTGGTTCTCTCACCCCATTGGCTGCGTGCTGTCCCCTGACTGGTTCTCTCACCCCATTGGCTGCGTGCTGTCCCCTGACTGGTTCTCTCAACCCATTGGCTGCGTGCTGTCCCCTGACTAGTTCTCTCACCCCATTGGCTGCGTGTCTCTTCCTGGTCTTGTCCTGCTGCAGCGTCTCCTGGTAGACGGCCATCAGCGCGTCCTGCAGCGCGGCCAGCTGGGCGTTGGGGTTCCTCAGCGCCGCCGCCGTCCCCGCCACCTGGCCTCTGTCCACCGCTTCGTTGATGGCAATCACCGCCGCATGGGCTGATGGGAAAAACAGAGAGGGGGGGGGGGGGGGGTCACTGTGTGCTCCCCATCCCCATCAGCCAATCAGCGGCTGTCTCTGTACCTGCAGCCTCGTCCACCGACAGCTCATTGGCCAGAATCCCTCCGATCTTGCTGAACGCCGGCATCTGGATCCCGTATTTATCCAGCTCACACTTCATGTTGTTGATCTCCTCCTCTGGACAGTAACAACAATATTAATATTATTATTAATAATAATACTCTTAATATTATTAATATTAATAATAATAATAATATTTACCTGTGAACTTGACTTTCCCGCAGAGATCCTGGATCTGTGGAGCCAGACCGAGTCTGTACAGGTACAGGCTGCAGAGAGAGACAGGCTGTTAACACAGAGAGAGAGAGACAGGCTGCAGAGAGAGAGACAGGCTGTTAACACAGAGAGAGAGACAGGCTGCAGAGAGAGAGACAGGCTGTTAACACAGAGAGAGAGACAGGCTGCAGAGAGAGAGACAGGCTGTTAACACAGAGAGAGAGAGACAGGCTGCACAGAGAGAGAGACAGGCTGTTAACACAGAGAGAGAGACAGGCTGTTAACACAGAGAGAGAGACAGGCTGCAGAGAGAGAGAAACAGGCTGTTAACACAGAGAGAGACAGGTTGCAGAGAGAGAGAGACAGGCTGTTAACACAGAGAGAGAGACAGGCTGTTAACACAGAGAGAGACAGGCTGCAGAGAAAGAGACAGGCTGTTAACACAGAGAGAGAGAGACAGGCTGCAGAGAGAGAGACAGGCTGTTAACACAGAGAGAGAGACAGGCTGCAGAGAGAGAGACAGGCTGTTAACACAGAGAGAGAGAGACAGGCTGCAGAGAGAGAGAGACAGGCTGTTAACACAGAGAGAGAGACAGGCTGCAGAGAGAGAGACAGGCTGTTAACACAGAGAGAGAGACAGGCTGCAGAGAGAGAACAGGCTGTTAACACAGAGAGAGAGACAGGCTGCAGAGAGAGAGAAACAGGCTGTTAACACAGAGAGAGACAGGTTGCAGAAAGAGAGAGACAGGCTGTTAACACAGAGAGAGACAGGCTGCAGAGAAAGAGACAGGCTGTTAACACAGAGAGAGAGACAGGCTGTTAACACAGAGAGAGAGACAGGCTGTTAACAGAGAGAGAGAGAGATAGCACAGAGAGAGAGACAGGCTGTTAACACAGAGACAGGTAACCTGAGAGCATGGATGCAGTAGACAGCTCTGGGCATGTTCTTCTTGTCGTACACATCTGTAGTTTCTGGGTAAAAGATCTGAAATATAATAATATATATTATATAAATATATATATTATACTCTAATAAAGTAAATCTAATAATATATATTATATAAATATATATAATATACTCTAATAAAGTAAATCTAATAATATATATTATATAAATATATATTATACTCTAATAAAGTAAATCTAATAATATATATTATATAAATATATATTATACTCTAATAAAGTAAATCTAATATATATTATATAAATATATATTATACTCTAATAAAGTAAATCTAATAATATATATTATATAAATATATATTATACTCTAATAAAGTAAATCTAATATATATTATATAAATATATAATATACTCTAATAAAGTAAATCTAATAATATATATTATATAAATATATATTATACTCTAATAAAGTAAATCTAATAATATATATTATATAAATATATATTATACTCTAATAAAGTAAATCTAATAATATATATTATATAAATATATATTATACTCTAATAAAGTAAATCTAATAATATATATTATATAAATATATATTATACTCTAATAAAGTAAATCTAATAATATATATTATATAAATATATATATTATACTCTAATAAAGTAAATCTAATAATATATATTATATAAATATATAATATACTCTAATAAAGTAAATCTAATAATATATATTATATAAATATATATTATACTCTAATAAAGTAAATCTAATAATATATATTATATAAATATATATATTATACTCTAATAAAGTAAATCTAATATATATATTATATAAATATATATAATATACTCTAATAAAGTAAATCTAATAATATATATTATATAAATATATATATTATACTCTAATAAAGTAAATCTAATATATATTATATAAATATATATAATATACTCTAATAAAGTAAATCTAATAATATATATTATATAAATATATATTATACTCTAATAAAGTAAATCTAATAATATATATTATATAAATATATATTATACTCTAATAAAGTAAATCTAATATATATTATATAAATATATATTATACTCTAATAAAGTAAATATAATAATATATATTATATAAATATATATTATACTCTAATAAAGTAAATATAATAATATATATTATATAAATATATATTATACTCTAATAAAGTAAATATAATAATATATATTATATAAATATATATTATACTCTAATAAAGTAAATATAATAATATATATTATATAAATATATAATATACTCTAATAAAGTAAATATAACAATATATATATTATATAATATTTATTACTGACCGCCGGCAGCCCGATGGTCGTCATGGCGATCCTCCAGTGGTTGATGTTGTCGGTGTGACGGAACTGAAGACCGGACGCCTGGTCACATGATCACACACACACACACACACACGCGCACACACACACACCCCCAAACAGAAACACACACTCACGCACACACACACACACCCCCAAACAGAAACACACACTCACGCACGCACACACACACACACACACACACCTGTTAGTGGGGGGGTTGCTGTCTGACCATCTCTCTGTCTGTTTGCCTGCCTCTCTAACCTGTCTCTCTCCCTCTCTGCCTGTCTCTCTCTCTAACCTGTCTGCCTCTCTAACCTGTCTCTCTCCCTCTCTGCCTGTCTGTGTCCCTGTCTCTCTAACCTTTCTGTCTCCCTGCCTGTCTGTCTCTTTAGCCTGTCTGTTTGTGTCCCAGTCTCCCTGCCTGTCTCTCTCCCTGGTAGTGGAGCTGCTGGGGGTCGTAGATCTTCTTCATGGCGACGGCGTTGGCGTCTCTCTCACTTCCTTCCTGTCTCTCTCTCTAACCTGTCTCTCTCCCTGCCTGTCTGTCTCCAGCCTGTCTGTCTCCCAGCCTGTCTGTGTACCTGGTAGCGGAGCTGCTGGGGGTCGTAGATCTTCTTCATGGCGACGGCGTTGGGGGCAAAGCGGTGACCCAGTTTGGCGAGAACGACGCCGTTCCTCAGCCCCTCCTCCAGCTGGGCGGGGGCAGGAAGCTCCTCCCCCAGACACGCCTCCATCCACCTGCAGCGAGGTCACACATGATGTCATCACATCTACGCGGGATGTCATCACATCTACGCGTGATGTCATCATGGTGTGGACAGTCTAAAGCGTGATCCATGCTTCCATCCCATTCTGAGTGTGTGTGTGTGTTAGAGGATGGATACCCGACCCGAGCCCGACCCGAGCCCGACGGGACCCGACGGTACCCGACGGGTCGGGCCGGGTTGGGACAGATTTTTAGAAAGGATGCTCGGGTTCGGGTCGGGCTCGGTCACATCAGCGCGATAAGGCATTGAACATTTTGAATTTAAAACAGCTTATTATGTAGGTAACCAATGGGCCTGTTTCACCTGATGCAAATGTTCGTTTTTGGATTAAAATAAATGTCAAATATTACCCTAACATCCGTCTTCCTGTGTGCGGAAATGTGTTAAACTAGCTGTGACAACCAAAGACGTGCGTATTAAGCTCCATGTGGCAGCGCAACGATGGAAGATGTTAAAAAGAAGTTGGCCGCAGGAGATTTTAAAACTATTGAAAACGAAGGAAAGTCAGCTGTGCATTGATGCTCATCTGTTGACATTTCCCAATGCCTTCCTACAATTGCTTAACTGTGTCGGGCTCGGGTCGGGCTCGGACATAAATATCTTAATGCCTGTCGGGCTCGGGTCGGGTTCGGTTACTGCTCTGTCGGACGCGGGCCGGGCTTGGACAGAAAAATCCGTCCCGATCCGCACTCTAGTGTGTACTACAACCAGGAGTGCAGAAGAAGAACCTGGACTACAACCAGGAGTGCAGAAGAAGAATCTGGACTACAACCAGGAGTGCAGAAGAAGAATCTGGACTACAACCAGGAGTGCAGAAGAAGAACCTGGACTCCAACCAGGAGTGCAGAAGAAGAACCTGGACTACAACCAGGAGTGCAGAAGAAGAACCTGGACTACAACCAGGAGTGCAGAAGAAGAACCTGGCCTACAACCAGGAGTGCAGAAGAAGAACCTGGCCTACAACCAGGAGTGCAGAAGAAGAACCTGGACTACAACCAGGAGTGCAGAAGAAGAACCTGGCCTACAACCAGGAGTGCAGAAGAAGAATCTAGACTACAACCAGGAGTGCAGAAGAAGAGCCTGGACTACAACCAGGAGTGCAGAAGAAGAAGAGCCTGCTGTGACCTCTGACCTCTTGGCCTCCTCCAGCCTGCAGAGGTACTGATACGCCACGTTCTGGATCCTCTGCTCATCCATCTGCTCAGCTGTTAGACGCTCATCTGGAGAGACAGACAGGTAGACAGACAGACAGGTTAGACAGACAGGTTAAACAGACAGACAGGTTAGAGACTCAGACTTATTAGACTCAGGGTCCATAAAATACATCAACAACAACAAAAAAAAAAAAAAAAAATAAAGATACTAATACAGACAGACAGGTTAGAGAGACAGAGCGACAGACAGACAGACAGACAGTATATATAATAGTATATATGATATATAAATGAAGGACTCACATTGTCCGGAGGAGTCCGCCATGTTGGCACTTCTCTTCGTGTCTTCGTCCTCCGGCGGGAAACTCTCTTCGGGGACTGTCTCTTTCAGGAGCAATGTCTCCGGGTCTCCGTACTCTGTCCGGGTCTCCGTTAACTCTCCGGGTCTCCGTACTCTCTCCTGGTCTCCGGGTCTCCGTTAACTCTCCGGGTCTCCGTACTCTCTCCGGGTCTCCGTACTCTCTCCGGGTCTCCGTACTCTCTCCGGGTCTCCGTAATCTCTCCGGGTCTCCGTACTCTCTCCTGGTCTCCGTACTCTCTCCGGGTCTCCGTACTCTCTCCTGGTCTCCGTACTCTCTCCTGGTCTCCGGGTCTCCTGGTCTCCGTGTCTCCGTACTCTCTCCTGGTCTCCGTACTCTCTCCTGGTCTCCGTACTCTCTCCTGGTCTCCGTGTCTCCGTACTCTCTCCTGGTCTCCGTACTCTCTCCTGGTCTCCGTACTCTCTCCTGGTCTCCGGGTCTCCGGGTCTCCTGGACTCCGTCAAACTCGCTTTCAAACTCGCTTTTCAAACTCGCTTTCAAACTGTCCGCGGCTGCTCGGAACTGCTTCCGGTCAAAGGTTTGAAAGCTCCCGCCACTCTCTGATTGGTCGAACGACCAGCCGCTCCTCCCGTTGGCTGGAACGTCGTCGCGTTGCATTGTGGTCTATGTATTTTCCGGCAGTTAAAACTTAAAAACCTACGTTAACTAGACTAACTAGTTTTAAAGGAACCACTTACTTCACATATCACACTATCTGTCCGTCACATCGTTTATTATTATTATTATTATTATTATTATTACTCTTCTTTCTATTTGTTTTAGTGTTGCCATGGCAACGGAATTCAGCAGGACCCGAGAACATATCAGAAGAATCTTAACATGGAGGAACTTCATCTTCATCTGGTAAGTGATGCTAACTCACTCTGGAAGCAGACACACACATAGGCACGGGCTAATTACTGCTAACTAACATGCTAGTTAACATTAACATAGACCCAGGCTAATTACTGCTAACTAACATGCTAGTTGATATTAACACAACCCTAGTTCAGACTCATCAGGTGTTCTCGTGTGTCTTCAGACTGTGTCCAGGTGAGTTATCCTGCAGGTCGTCATGGCAACTGCTGTGTCTGCTCCAGGTGAGGATGAGGTGAAGCTGAATAAGAAGAGGAAGAAGAGGATGAAGGACATTGAGGAGTTAACGTCTGCGGGACACAGAGCTCTGCAGAACGGCCGCACTGAAGACGCTTTGAGATGCTTTAAAAGCGCTCTGAAGGCTGCAGCAAAGGTGAGACAACTACACAACACAGGTGAGACAACTACACAACACAGGTGAGACAACACAACAACACAGGTGAGACAACTACACAACACAGGTGAGACAACTACACAACACAGGTGAGACAACACAACAACACAGGTGAGACAACTACACAACACAGGTGAGACAACTACACAACACAGGTGAGACAACACAACAACACAGGTGAGACAACTACAAAACACAGGTGAGACAACACAACAACACAGGTGAGACAACTACACAACACAGGTGAGACAACAAAACAACACAGGTGAGACAACTATATACAATGTACACGCCAAAAGTAGTGATTATTTACATGGAGTCTGGTGGAGATATGCTGCTCTATACATGCTAAAAGTAGTGATTATTTACATGGAGTCTGGTGGAGATATGCTGCTCTATACATGCTAAAAGTAGTGATTATTTACATGGAGTCTGGTGGAGATATGCTGCTCTACACACGCTAAAAGTAGTGATTATTTACATGGAGTCTGGTGGAGATATGCTGCTCTATACACGCTAAAAGTAGTGATTATTTACATGGAGTCTGGTGGAGATATTCTGCTCTATACACGCTAAATGTAGTGATTATTTACATGGAGTCTGGTGGAGATATGCTGCTCTATACACGCTAAAAGTAGTGATTATTAACATGGAGTCTGGTGGAGATATGCTGCTCTATACACGCTAAAAGTAGTGATTATTTACATGGAGTCTGGTGGAGATATGCTGCTCTATACACGCTAAAAGTAGTGATTATTTACATGGAGTCTGGTGGAGATATGCTGCTCTATACACGCTAAAAGTAGTGATTATTTACATGGAGTCTGGTGGAGATATGCTGCTCTATACATGCTAAAAGTAGTGATTATTTACATGGAGTCTGGTGGAGATATGCTGCTCTATACACACTAAAAGTAGTGATTATTTACATGGAGTCTGGTGGAGATATGCTGCTCTATACATGCTAAAAGTAGTGATTATTTACATGGAGTCTGGTGGAGATATGCTGCTCTATACACGCTAAAAGTAGTGATTATTTACATGGAGTCTGGTGGAGATATGCTGCTCTATACATGCTAAAAGTAGTGATTATTTACATGGAGTCTGGTGGAGATATGCTGCTCTATACACGCTAAAAGTAGTGATTATTTACATGGAGTCTGGTGGAGATATGCTGCTCTATACATGCTAAAAGTAGTGATTATTTACCTGGAGTCTGGTGGAGATATGCTGCTCTATACACACTAAAAGTAGTGATTATTTACATGGAGTCTGGTGGAGATATGCTGCTCTATACATGCTAAAAGTAGTGATTATTTACATGGAGTCTGGTGGAGATATGCTGCTCTATACACGCTAAAAGTAGTGATTATTTACATGGAGTCTGGTGGAGATATGCTGCTCTATACACGCTAAAAGTAGTGATTATTTACATGGAGTCTGGTGGAGATATGCTGCTCTATACATGCTAAAAGTAGTGATTATTTACATGGAGTCTGGTGGAGATATGCTGGCTCTTCAGTTAATTTCCCATGATGCTCTGCTCCCCCCCGCCAGCTGCATGACTCCAGAGTCCTCAGGGCCTGTTCCTTTAACCTCGGTGCTGCCTACGTGGAGGTGGAGCAGCCGGAGAAAGGTCTGGACTTCCTGCGTCAGGCTCAGCCCGGGCCGAAGGCCGACCGGCTCCCGGACCTGCAGTTCAACCTGGCCCTGGCCCACAATGCACTGGGGCAGAGACGAGAGGCTGGCGCCTGCTTCCTGCAGGCCGCTCAGCTGTACAAGTCTCAGGGAGACGGACGCAGCGAGGGAGACGCCTGCATGGAGATGAGCCACTGCTACAGCAGAGACCAGGTCAGAGACAGAGAGACAGACAGGCAGACAGAGAGAGACAGACAGAGCATACTCTTTATATGCCGTGTATCTTTGTGTCTCCGTGTACTGTGTGTGTGTGTGTGTGTGTGTCTGTCTGTCTGTCTGTCTGTCTGTGTGTCTGTGTGTGTGTGTGTGTGTGTGTGTAGGACTGGCTTCTTGCTGCACGGAGCTCCCTCCGTGCTTCAGAGAGTTACAGAGCGGCGGCCATGTTGGATTCTGCAGCCGCTGCCCTCAAAGAGGCGGCAAGTCACATGATCCAATCAGATCAGTTCAGCCGTGATGACATCATCAGCGTGCTGACAGAGTGTCTGAGTTTGACAGACAACATCACTGACCCGAGGATTCTGGGTAATCTCCTTCTATGTACAGTGTGTATCAGACAGTTAGATCTGCTTCTTTGGTGTGTGTCTGTGTGTGTGTGTCTGTGTGTGTGTGTGTGTCTGTGTGTGTGTCTGTGAATGTGTGTCTGTGTATGTGGGTGTCTGTGTGTGTGTGTGTGGCTGTGTATGTGTGTGTGTGTGTCTGTGTAGTGTGTGTGTGTGTGTGTGTGTGTGTGTGTTGTTGGAGCTAAATCCTGCTCCATTCTCATGGTTCAGTCAGTTAGTATCAGAGTCTCAGATGTTGATGTGAATCCTTTTTATTACATAGATATCCTGAGACAGAGTTACCTGGATCAGGCTCACAGCTCTCCCCTTCCTCTGTCTGGTCTCTGGCTCTTGCACCCCTGGTCTTATTCACTAAGGGGGGAGGGGGCTCTCCAGGTCACAGTGATGTGATGTGTTGCACCCCTGGTCTTATTCACTAAGGGGGGAGGGGGGGTCTCCAGGTCACAGTGATGTGATGTGTTGCACCCCTGGTCTTATTCACTAAGGGGGGGGGGGGGTCTCCAGGTCACAGTGATGTGATGTGTTGCACCCCTGGTCTTATTCACTAAGGGGGGGGGGGTCTCCAGGTCACAGTGATGTGATGTGTTGCACCCCTGGTCTTATTCACTAAGGGGGAGGGGGGGTCTCCAGGTCACAGTGATGTGATGTGTTGCACCCCTGGTCTTATTCACTAAGGGGGGAGGGGGGGTCTCCAGGTCACAGTGATGTGATGTGTTGCACCCCTGGTCTTATTCACTAAGGGGGGGGGGGTCTCCAGGTCACAGTGATGTGATGTGTTGCACCCCTGGTCTTATTCACTAAGGGGGGAGGGGGGGTCTCCAGGTCACAGTGATGTGATGTGTTGCACCCCTGGTCTTATTCACCAAGGGGGGGGGGGGGGTCTCCAGGTCACAGTGATGTGATGTGTTGCACCCCTGGTCTTATTCACTAAGGGGGGGGTCTCCAGGTCACAGTGATGTGATGTGTTGCACCCTGGTCTTATCCACTAAGGGGGGGGTCTATAGACCACAGTGATGTGTCTGTGTGCATATTCGTTATCTTTCAGTTGAAATGTGACTGAAAGTTTATGACCCTCAGTTCAGGACTTGCAGAGACCAGTGGACTGTTAAAGAGGGACTGGAACCAGATTCAGGACGCGTCCCTAACAATCAGTCCTGCTTCTGACACATTTAGGAGAGGCTGGATTATCATGGAATGTACCAGAACATCTTATGTTAGAGAACAGAGTACTGCAAAACAACTTAATGATGAACAACACACTATATACTTATAACAACAAACTATAAACTTATAACAACACACTATATAGTTATAACAACACACTATATACTTATAACAACACACTATATACTTATAACAACACACTATATACTTATAACAACACACTATATACTTATAACAACACACTATATACTTATAACAACACAGTATATGCTTATAACAACAAACTATATGCTTATAACACACTATATACTTATAACAAACTATATGCTTATAACAACAAACTATAGGCTTATAACAACAAACTATATACTTATAACAACACACAATATACTTATAACAACAAACTATATACTTATAACAACACACTATATGCTTATAACAACAAACTATATGCTTATAACAACAAACTATATACTTATAACACACTATATACTTATAACAACAAACTATATACTTATAACAACAAACTATATGCTTATAACAACAAACTATATACTTATAACAACACACTATATACTTATAACAACAAACTATATACTTATAACAACACACTATATACTTATAACAACACACTATATACTTATAACAATAAACTATATGCTTATAACAACACACTATATACTTATAACAACACACTATATACTTATAACAACAAACTATATGCTTATAACAACACACTATATACTTATAACAACACACTATATACTTATAACAACACACTATATAGTTATAACAACACACTATATACTTATAACAACACACTATATACTTATAACAACACACTATATACTTATAACAACAAACTATATACTTATAACAACACACTATATACTTATAACAACACACTATATACTTATAACAACACACTATATACTTATAACAACAAACTATATGCTTATAACAACACACTATATACTTATAACAACACACTATATGCTTATAACAACAAACTATATGCTTATAACAACACACTATATACTTATAACAACAAACTATATGCTTATAACAACACACTATATACTTATAACAACACACTATATACTTATAACAACAAACTATATACTTATAACAGCACACCATATACTTATAACAACACACTATATACTTATAACAACACACTATATACTTATAACAACACACCATATACTTATAACAACACACTATATGCTTATAACAACAAACTATATGCTTATAACAACACACTATATACTTATAACAACACACTATATACTTATAACAACACACTATATACTTATAACAACAAACTATATACTTATAACAACACACCATATACTTATAACAACACACTATATGCTTATAACAACAAACTATATGCTTATAACAACACACTATATACTTATAACAACAAACTATATGCTTATAACAACACACTATATACTTATAACAACACACTATATACTTATAACAACAAACTATATACTTATAACAGCACACCATATACTTATAACAACACACTATATACTTATAACAACACACTATATACTTATAACAACACACCATATACTTATAACAACACACTATATGCTTATAACAACAAACTATATGCTTATAACAACACACTATATACTTATAACAACACACTATATACTTATAACAACACACTATATACTTATAACAACAAACTATATACTTATAACAACACACCATATACTTATAACAACACACTATATGCTTATAACAACAAACTATATGCTTATAACAACACACTATATACTTATAACAACACACTATATACTTATAACAACACACTATATACTTATAACAACAAACTATATACTTATAACAACAAAATATATGCTTATAACAACAAACTATATACTTATAACAACACACTATATACTTATAACAACAAACTATATACTTATAACAACACACTATATACATATAACAAACTATATACTTATAACAATAAACTATATGCTTATAACAACAAACTATATACTTATAACAACACACTATATACTTATAACAACACACTAAATACTTATAACAACAAACTAGATACTTATAACAACAAACTATATACTTATAACAACAAACTATATACTTATAACAACAAACTATATACTTATAACAACAAACTACGTATATACTAATAACAACACACTATATACTTATAACAACACACTATATACTTATAACAACACACTATATACTTATAACAACAAACTATATACTTATAACAACACACCATATACTTATAACAACACACTATATACTTATAACACACTATATACTTATAAAAACAAACTATATACTTATAACAACACACTATATACTTATAACAACACACTATATACTTATAACAACAAACTATATACTTATAACAACACACTATATACTTATAACAACACACTATATACTTATAACAACACACTATATACTTATAACAACAAACTATATACTTATAACAACAAACTATATACTTATAACAACACACTATATACTTATAACAACACACTATATACTTATAACAACAAACTATATGCTTATAACAACAAACTATATACTTATAACAACACACTATATACATATAACAAACTATATACTTATAACAATAAACTATATGCTTATAACAACAAACTATATACTTATAACAACACACTATATACTTATAACAACACACTAAATACTTATAACAACAAACTAGATACTTATAACAACAAACTATATACTTATAACAACAAACTATATACTTATAACAACAAACTATATACTTATAACAACAAACTACGTATATACTAATAACAACACACTATATACTTATAACAACACACTATATACTTATAACAACACACTATATACTTATAACAACAAACTATATACTTATAACAACACACCATATACTTATAACAACACACTATATACTTATAACACACTATATACTTATAAAAACAAACTATATACTTATAACAACACACTATATACTTATAACAACAAACTATATACTTATAACAACACACTATATACTTATAACAACACACTATATACTTATAACAACACACTATATACTTATAACAACAAACTATATACTTATAACAACAAACTATATACTTATAACAACACACTATATACTTATAACAACACACTATATACTTATAACAACACACTATATACTTATAACAACAAACTATATACTTATAACAACACACTATATACTTATAACAACACACTATATGCTTATAACAACACACTATATACTTATAACAACACACAATATACTTATAATAACAAACTTAATGATGACCAACACGTCTTCATTCATGTTGAAATAATGCTTTTACCTTTTAGCTTAAATGTAGAATGTAAATCACACACAATGTTTAACACATATAACAGTTTAAATTCCAACAGTGTGTGTACTGACTGTGTGTGTGTGTGTGTGTGTCTCCAGGTGAGCTGTACCTGACTGTGTGTGTGTCTCCAGGTGAGCTGTACCTGTGTGTGGGCGTGTCCTACTGCCGGCTGCGGTGCTTCCAGCAAGCGGTGGCGTGTCTGCAGCGAGCCCTGGACCCTGCAGCTCAGCAGCCCCTCTTATTGGCCCGAGTCCTGCACAACCTGGGGGCCGCCCTGAACGCCGGGGGCCGCTTCCCCGCCGCAGTGGGCTGCCACCGGCTGGCCGCCGCGCTCTACGGTCACACACATTACATCATTATTATTATTATTATTAGTAGTAGTATTATTAGTATTATTAGTATACATTACATTACATTTTATACTGTAGATCTTAAAGGGACCAAATACACACATTAAAACACACCCTTAACTTGTTTGTGTGTGTGTGTGTGTGTGTGTGTGTTTGTGTGCGTGTGTAGGCTCCCTGGGTTACCGTGGCGACCAGGCTCGTTGCTACAGTAACTTGGCGTTAGCCTGCAGTCGGCTGGGAGACGAGGAGGAGGCAGTAGAGAGCTTCAGCCACGCGCTGCAGGGCTTCAGAGACGCCGGTAATGCCTTGTTATTACATGTTATAACTGTTTAGTAATGTTATTACATGTTATAACTTAGTAATGTTATTACATGTTATAACTGTTTAGTAATGTTATTACTGGTTATAACTGTTTAGTAATGTTATTACATGGTTATAACTGTTTAGTAATATTATTACTGGTTATTACTGTCTTTAGTTTCCTGGTTATGACGCCACCGTCACACTATCTGTTAACTAGTTTGCTAGTATAAACTTTGCTAGCTGATGTTAGCTAATGCTAACTTGTTAGCTAGCCTGAGCTCGCTAGCTGATTTTAGCTAATGCTAACTACTTAAATAGCCTGAGCTCGCTAGCTAATGTTAGCTAATGCTAACAACTGTCTCTGTCTGCCTACCCGTCTGCATGTCTGCCTGCCTGTCTGTCTGCATGTCTGCATGTCTGCCTGTCTGTCTGCCTGTCTGTCTGTCTGTCTGCAGAGGACCACCTGTCTGAGGTCCAGGTGTGTGAGTCGTTAGCAGAGTTTTACCTGAATCAGAGGAAGCAGCTAAAAGCTGTTCAGCTCTACAAACAGGCTCTGGCGGCCCTGCCTCACTGCCAGGTATGACCTGTCTCACTGCCAGGTATGACCTGTCTCACTGCCAAGTTACACCTGTCTCACTGCCAGGTAACACTGGTCTCACTGCCAGGTAACACCTGTCTCACTTACTCACTGCCAGGTAACACCTGTCTCACTTACTCACTGCCAGGTAACAACTGTCTCACTGCCAGGTAACACCTGTCTTACTTACTCACTGCCAGGTAACACCTGTCTTACTTACTCACTGCCAGGTATGACCTGTCTCACTGCCGATGCCCCCCAAAGGCTGCATGATGTGAAACAGGTCTCTGTCTACCTTTCAGGACAGTTGTGGTTCAGTTTGCGATCGTCTGGTGGAGAATCTGACTTCAGCTCTGCAGCAGAGTCTGCAGGTGAGAAACCCCCCCCCACCGCTAATGCTAGCTAATGCTAGCTAGTAGGGTATGTGATGACGCTACCAGGTGGCGAGTCCTGACTTGAAGTCCTAACTTCGGGCTAAAAGCTGTGGTTTCCCTCTCAGAGGCCATCCCCACTCAGACCACCTGTCGGGCAGCAGACCAGGTAACAGCCAATCAGCTCTCAGCGTCTCTGTGACTCAGCTGGGCCACAAACTTACACTGAGATGTCCTCGTCACAGGGGGGCTGACGTTACTCAGAGTCCAGGTACAGCTTCCAATCAGCAGCCTGACCACCAGAGGGGCGAGGGGCCAGGTAAGTCTCACCTGGGACAGATTGCAGGTTCCTGTTTCCCGCCAGGATCCCAGCTGGAGTCCGCAGGCAGACAGGAAGCAGCAGAGCATTCTGGGTCAGCGGAAGGCGGAGCCACTGAGGAACCTGAATACCTGAGCGTGGTACCTGGACTACACAGGTAACACATATACACATGTATATATACACGCACATACATGTATACACACTTATATATACACACACACACCTAACCCCGCAGATATCTAGCTCCCCCCCAAAAGGCTGTAGCCCCCGAATTATCTTTAAAAACCTTTAGAAACAAGGGACAAACTGAGCTGTATCCTGATTGGTTGGTTGTTTTCTTTCAGTGATACCTTATTGGTTCAGGAGACAGCGGCCCCGCCCACCAGCCCAGGTGACATCCGAGAGTCCCCGCCCCCTGCAACCGGGTGGAGGTCTCGGTTCTGTTCCCTGATGTAGAGAGAGCCGTCAATAACAACAGATGACATGGTGTCCAATCACAGTGGAGGAGGGGCGGGACAATGAGCAACCATCAATAACAACAGATGACATGATGTCTACCTGCGAGCCGCAGCTGTCCAATCACAGCGGAGGAGGGTCTGGTTGGACCAATCAGAAGACCCGATGGAAACGAGTCTGGACCAGCACTTTCTAACCTCTAAAGGAGGAAGATGATTGACAGATTAGTCAACTATCTCCAACTACTCTGATCAGTCTGATGTTTCCTGTTAGTAAATGCAGAGATGACAGGCAGGAAACTGTGTAGTCCCAGATTTATTTACACAAAAGAGTCCAAAGAAACACGGGGATCCAAAATCTCCAAAAATCCAAAAGGGTCCAAGGAAAAAGAAAAGCAAAAACAGGAAAACTGACATTGGTAAGACTCACGAGGGAAATGTAGGACACACCACCTGGACCGGGTCTGACAGGAGACAACGGGGACACGCAGGTTAAATCCAGGAGGTAACGAGAACAGGTGCTGCACCAGGGGAATCCCATCAGGGCAGGACCACAACCACAGAGACAGGAAGTACAACTTGTCGTGGAGGTTTCTGTCCAGCGAGACAGGACTCTGTTGAAACAGAATAAAGACAAAATGAACCAAGGTTTGGTCTACCTGTCTGTCTCTGTACCTGTCTAACCTGTCTCTCTAAGTTTTTTTCTCGCTGAAAATTTAAATGTTTTCTGCAGAGAATAATCAAGTGACAAGAACCGTCCTCACAACGTGGACATCAGCTACAGAGTGACAACGTCTTGCAACCTTACAACAGTAGTCTCCTGTCTTATATCCCCCCCCCCCCCCCAGAGAAGAGAAGACCTTGTTAAAAACAGTCTAATCTCAGTAGAACAATGACTTGTCCCGGGCAGACATGTTGGAGCTGTTACATACCTGGGACCTGGGTCCTTGGACCTGGGTCCTGGGACATGGGACATGGGACATGGGACCTGGGAAATATGACCTGGGTCCTGGGACTTATGACTTGGGTCCTGGGACATATGACTTGGGACCTATGACCTGGGTCTTGGGACCTATGACCTGGGTCTTGGGACATATGACCTGGGACCTATGACCTGGGACCTGGGTCTTGGGACATATGACCGGGGTCCTGGGACCTATGACTTGGGTCCTGGGACCAGGAACCTGGGTCCTGGAACCAGGGTCCTAGGTCCTTGGACCTGCTAGGATAACCATAGCTCTGACTTTGTGGCATTTGTCCTTGGAGGAAAAATGCAAAGACAAACAGTCGTCTTCTCCTTCAGGGAGGACACAGGGAGAGACATTGTGAATAATTATATGAATAATCAACAATACATGAATATTATAGAAGGACATATGAAGTTATGCTTAAATGTAATTTTCCCATTATATTTCCCCCTACTGAGAGACAAGACAGCACAGAAAACCAGACTGTCAAAATAAAACAGGAAACCACACAGAAACACCAGACAGAAACTACAACACCAGATAGGAACTACAACACCAGACAGAAACTACAACACCAGACAGAAACTACAACACTAGACAGAAACTACAACACCAGACAGAAACTACAACACCAGATAGGAACTACAAAACCAGACAGGAACTACAACACCAGACAGAAACTACAACACCAGACAGGAACTACAACACCAGACAGGAACTACAACACCAGACAGAAACTACAACACCAGACAGGAGCTACAACACCAGACAGGAACTACAACTAGACAGAAACTACAACACCAGACAGAAACTACAACACCAGACAGAAACTACAACTAGACAGAAACTACAACACCAGACAGGAACTACAACACCAGACAGAAACGCCAGACAGGAACTACAACTAGACAGGAACTACAACTAGACAGGAACTACAACACCAGACAGAAACTACAACACCAGACAGAAACACCAGACAGGAACTACAACACCAGACAGGAACTACAACACCAGACAGAAACTACAACACCAGACAGGAACTACAACACCAGACAGGAACTACAACTAGACAGAAACTACAACACCAGACAGAAACTACAACACCAGACAGAAACTACAACTAGACAGAAACTACAACACCAGACAGGAACTACAACACCAGACAGGAACTACAACACCAGACAGAAACTACAACTAGACAGAAACTACAACACCAGACAGGAACTACAACACCAGACAGAAACTACAACACCAGACAGAAACTACAACACCAGACAGAAACTACAACACCAGACAGAAACTACAACTAGACAGAAACTACAACACCAGACAGGAACTACAACACCAGACAGAAACGCCAGACAGGAACTACAACTAGACAGGAACTACAACTAGACAGGAACTACAACACCAGACAGAAACTACAACACCAGACAGAAACGCCAGACAGGAACTACAACACCAGACACCAACTTGTTATTGTAATGACAAATAAACACCTTGAATCCTGAATGATTTGTTGGTATTTATAGTTTATGTTATTGTCATTATTCACATGTGCAGTACCCGTGCAACCCGTTACCGTGTCAACAAGAAGCATATAACACGGGGTACAATATATAATATAAGGTAAAAAGGGGGGGGGAGGTGCACACACACAGACCCACACACACAGACCAACACACACACACACACACACACACACACACACACACACACACACACACACATACAGTTCTGATTGATTCATCTCTTCCAGGCGGGGTTTTAAAGATGTCTTCTTGTCTGATTGTTGTTTCTGGTGTGTCTGGTTTCCTGGATGCTGTTTCAATCTGTCTGACCTCATGTTGATCATTGACCCCTGCAGCTCCTCCCTCCATGAGGTAGATCTCTGTGAACATCTGATTCAGAAGGGTTGGGATTCCTGCTTTAGCAATCCCCTCAAACA
>CM057242.1:520621-538121 GCA_029931835.1 Etheostoma nigrum
TACACAGGTAACACATGACACATGAACACATGAGACAGGTAACACATTACACAGGTAACACATGAGACAGGTAACACTTGACACATGAACCCATGAGACAGGTAACACATTACACAGGTAACACATGAGACAAGTAACACATGAGACAGGTAACACATGACACATGAACACATGACACAGGTAACACATGAGACAGGTAACACATGACACATGAACACATGAGACAGGTAACACATGAGACAGGTAACACATGACACATGAACACATGAGACAGGTAACACATTACACAGGTAACACATGACACATGAACACATGAGACAGGTAACACATTACACAGGTAACACATGAGACAGGTAACACATGACACATGAACACATGACACAGGTAACACATGAGACAGGTAACACATGACACATGAACACATGAGACAGGTAACACATGAGACAGGTAACACATGACACATGAACACATGAGACAGGTAACACATTACACAGGTAACACATGACACATTAACACATGAGACAGGTAACACATTACACAGGTAACACATGAGACAGGTAACACTTGACACATGAACCCATGAGACAGGTAACACATGACACATGAACACATGAGACAGGTAACACATGAGACAGGTAACACATGACACATGAACACATGAGACAGGTAACACATTACACAGGTAACACATGACACATTAACACATGAGACAGGTAACACATTACACAGGTAACACATGAGACAGGTAACACTTGACACATGAACCCATGAGACAGGTAACACATGAGACAGGTAACACATGACACATGAACACATGACACATGAACACATGACACAAGTAACACATGAGACAGGTAACACATGACACATGAACCCATGAGACAGGTAACACATGAGACAGGTAACACATGACACATGAACACATGACACATGAACACATGACACAAGTAACACATGAGACAGGTAACACATGACACATGAACACATGAGACAGGTATGAGACAGCTAACACATGACACATGAACACATGAGACAGGTAACACATTACACAAGTAACACATGACACATGAACACATGAGACAGGTAACATTACACAGGTAACACATGAGACAGGTAACACATGACACATGAACACATGAGACAGGTAACACATGAGACAGGTAACACATGACACAGGCAACACATGACACAGGCAACACATGACACAGGTAACACATGACACAGGTAACACATGACACAGGTAACACATGACACAGGTAACACATGACACAGGTAACACATTACACAGGTAACACATGAGACAAGTAACACATGAGACAGGTAACACATGACACATGAACACATGACACAGGTAACACATGAGACAGGTAACACATGACACATGAACACATGAGACAGGTAACACATTACACAGGTAACACATGACACATGAACACATGAGACAGGTAACACATTACACAGGTAACACATGACACATGAACACATGAGACAGGTAACACATGAGACAGGTAACACATTAGACAGGTAACACATTACACAGGTAACACATTACACAGGTAACACATGACACAGGTAACACATGACACAGGTAACACATTACACAGGTAACACATGAGACAGGTAACACATGAGACAGGTAACACATTACACAGGTAACACATTACACAGGTAACACATGACACAGGTAACACAGGACACAGGTAACACATTATACAGGTAACACATGACACAGGTAACACATGACACAGGTAACACATTACACAGGTAACACATGAGACAAGTAACACATGACACAGGTAACACATGACACAGGTAACACATTACACAGGTAACACATGAGACAAGTAACACATGAGACAGGTAACACATGACACATGAACACATGACACAGGTAATACATGAGACAGGTAACACATGACACATGAACACATGAGACAGGTAACACATTACACAGGTAACACATGACACATGAACACATGAGACAGGTAACACATTACACAGGTAACACATGAGACAGGTAACACATGACACATGAACACATGAGACAGGTAACACATGAGACAGGTAACACATGAGACAGGTAACACATGAGACAGGTAACACATGAGACAGGTAACACATTACACAGGTAACACATGACACAGGTAACACATGACACAGGTAACACATTACACAGGTAACACATGACACAGGTAACACATGACACAGGTAACACATTACACAGGTAACACATTACACAGGTAACATGACACAGGTATCCATCTATGTATTTCTCTATCTCTGTGTCTCTCTATCCGTCCATCCGTCTATCTTTCTTCACGTCCGCTGTTTCTGCTGCTACACTCAGTGAAACTCCTGCTCTGTTTTCCAGCTGCTGGCCTCTTAGCATAGTTCGCATTCCTTATAGAAACCAAGGGAAGCCGTTAGCGCGAGCTAACAGCAGGAAGCTTTAGTCTCCCGTCAGAAAGCAGAACATTCTTGCAGGGATTTCATGTTCGTTCCCTGGATCAGAGAGCCGCCTGACTGCCTGGCAATCATCAGCGGATTACTCTCACCATGAAATGGGTAGATGAAACTCTGTTCTCCAATATGAATAAGAACACATCTCTTCATCTTCAGTGTGTCCTTCAGTGCAGCATCATACATATTAAAAGTAAATCTGAATTTTAAAATCTCTCACCAGCCTTTAAAATATTCTGCAGCTGTGGGATGAAGTCCTGAGGACTCAGCAGTTCTGAGTCCGACCCTCTTGATTTATGTCCATGAGTACCCTTCATTTTTCTTTTACTATAACTAATTATTAATAGGCTGATATATGCAGTATAAATACCAAAATAATCTATAAACCATGACTTATTGAGGACAAGCCAAGCTGTTTTTACATATTTTTTAAGTGTTGAATCAGGCTCCTGGAATCGAATCATCGTCTATTAAAGATTTCTGTATGAATATGAATATATCGGTCGGCTTTCTTTTAGGTTTTGTCAGGTGTTTCAGAGCGAGTCTTCCAGGTGTTTATGTTATTCATGGAGCAGCTGATCCGTCTCACCTGTCTCCTGCAGCTCTTCCTCTTCCAGGTGTTTATGTTATTCGTGGAGCAGCTGATCAGTCTCACCTGTCTCCTGCAGCTCTTCCTGTTCCGGGCGATCCGGGCCGAGGCCGCCGACTTCGTGCAGTGTGCAACTCACGGCAGCTTCAGCCGCCGCTGGCAGGAGACGCTGTACAACATGTTCCACTTCATGACGCTGTACGTGGTCCCTCTGCTGGTGATGAGCTGCTGCTACAGCCGCATCCTGCTGCACATCCACCTGCAGCACCGCCGCAACACAGGTAACACACCTGCACAGGTAACACACCCACCTGCAACACTGCCGCAACACAGGTAACACACCTGCACAGGTAACACATCCACCTGCAGCACCGCCACAACACAGATAACACACCTGCACAGGTAACACACCCACCTGCAACACCACCGCAACACAGGTAACACACCCACCTGCAACACCGCCGCAACACAGGCAACACACCTGCACAAGTAACACACCCACCTGCAACACCACCGCAACACAGGTAACACACCCACCTGCAACACCGCCGCAACACAGGTAACACACCTGCACAGGTAACACATCCACCTGCAGCACCGCCGCAACACAGGTCACACACCTGCACAGGTAACACAGCCACCTGCAACACCGCCGCAACACAGGTAACACACCTGCACAGGTAACACACCCACCTGCAGCACCGCCGCAACAGAGGTAACACACCTGCACAGGTAACACATCCACCTGCAGCACCGCCGCAACAGAGGTAACACACCTGCACAGGTAACACATCCACCTGCAGCAATAGTCATATAGAATATCTACCCCCCCCCACCCCCCAGCAGGGGAGTCCTACCTGCCATAGAGATTAGATAGTATAGAGATTATATACAGTGGGTACGGAAAGTATTCAGACCCCTTTAAATTTTTCACTCTTTGTTTCATTGCAGGCATTTTCCAAAAATCAAAAAAGTTCATTTTATTTCTCAGTAATGTACACTCAGCACCCCATCTTGGACAGAAAAAAACAGAAATGTAGAAATTTTTGCAAATTTATTAAAAAACAAAAACTGAAATATCACATGGTCATAAGTATTCAGACCCTTTGTTCAGTATTTAGTAGAAGCACCCTTTTGATCTAATACAGCCATGAGTCGTTTTGGGAAAGATGCAACAAGTTTTTCACATCTGGATTTGGGTATCCTCTGCCATTCCTCCTTGCAGATCCTCTCCAGTTCTGTCAGGTTGGATGGTAAACGTTGGTGGACAGTCATTTTCAGGTCTCTCCAGAGATGCTCAATTGGGTTTAAGTCAGGGCTCTGGCTGGGCCATTCAAGAACAGCCACGGAGTTGTTGTGAAGCCACTCCTTCGTTATTTTAGCGGTGTGCTTAGGGTCATTGTCTTGTTGGAAGGTAAACCTTCGGCCCAGTCTGAGGTCCAGAGCACTCTGGAAAAGGTTTTCGTCCAGGATATCCCTGTACTTGGCCGCATTCATCTTTCCCTCGATTGCAACCAGTCGTCCTGTCCCTGCAGCTGAAAAACACCCCCACAGCATGATGCTGCCACCACCATGCTTCACTGTTGGGACTGTATTGGACAGGTGATGAGCAGTGCCTGGTTTTCTCCACACATACCGCTTAGAATTAAGGCCAAAAAGTTCTATCTTGGTCTCATCAGACCAGAGGATTTTATTTATCACCATCTTGGAGTCCTTCAGGTGTTTTTTAGCAAACTCCATGCGGGCTTTCATGTGTCTTGCACTGAGGAGAGGCTTCCTTCGGGCCACTCTGCCATAAAGCCCCGACTGGTGGATTGCTGCAGTGATGGTTGACTTACTACAACTTTCTCCCATCTCCCGACTGCATCTCTGGAGCTTAGCCACAGTGACCATTGGGTTCTTCTTTGCCTCTCTCACCAAGGCTCTTCTCCCCCGATAGCTCAGTTTGGCCGGACGGCCAGCTCTAGGAAGGGTTCTGGTCGTCCCAAACGTCTTCCATTTGAGGATTATGGAGGCCACTGTGCTCTTAGGAACCTTAAGTGCAGCAGAAATTTTTTTGTAACCTTTGACCAGATCTGTGCCTTGCCACAATTCTGTCTCTGAGCTCCTCAGGCAGTTCCTTTGACCTCATGATTGTCATTTGCTCTGACATGCACTGTGAGCTGTAAGGTCTTATATAGACAGGTGTGTGGCTTTCCTAATCAAGTCCAATCAGTATAATCAAACACAGCTGGACTCCAATGAAGGTGTAGAACCATCTCAAGGATGATCAGAAGAAATAGACAGCACCTGAGTTACATATGAGGGTCACGGCAAAGGGTCTGAATACTTATGACCATGTGATATTTCAGTTTTTGTTTTTTAATAAATTTGCAAAAATTTCTACATTTCTGTTTTTTTCTGTCCAAGATGGGGTGCTGAGTGTACATTACTGAGAAATAAAATGAACTTTTTTGATTTTTGGAAAATGGCTGCAATGAAACAAAGAGTGAAAAATTTAAAGGGGTCTGAATACTTTCCGTACCCACTGTATATATATATATATATATATATATATATTAGTTGTATAATATATAATAACTACCCCCCCAGCCGGGGAGTCCTACCTGCTGTAGACATTAGATAGTATGTATACAGTATATATATATATATATATATAATAGTTGTATAATATATAATAACTACTCCCCCAGCAGGGGAGTCCTACCTGCGGCGCAGCGGCACTGACATCATCCCGAAGGCGCGGATGAAGACCCTGAAGATGGCGTTGGTCATCGTGCTGTCCTTCGTGGCGTGCTGGACGCCGTACTACCTGCTGGGCGTGTGGTACTGGTTCCAGCCCGCCGTGCTGCACGCCACGCCCGAGTACCTGCACCACTTCCTGTTTGTGTTCGGGAACCTGAACACGTGCTGCGACCCCGTCATCTACGGCTTCTACACGCCGTCCTTCAGGGCCGACCTCGCCGCCTGCTGCTGCCGCCGCCGTGGGGGGGAGCACACAGCCACGCCGTCTCCGGACAGACCGCGTCCTCACAGCGGAGACCAGGACGCAGAGCCCCCCACCCACAACCAGGACGCAGACTGACTCCAGCCAATCACAGGACGGCGGTAGTGGAGACAACTATCAATAAATAATAATCAATAAAGAGTGTATATAGTATTTATATATGTATATATATATATATATATATATATATATATAGTAGAGTATAATAGATGAATCAATAAAAAACAACTAGACGCTCATTTCTAATTCAGTTTATTTGGTTTTCATGTTGAAACTAAAAAATATTATAAACATAAAGACAACAACCAGACCTTACCCACACACACACACATATGTATATATATATAAATACACACACACACACACTGGAATTTAATAGGTAGGCATGTATATGTGTATTTGTGTGCGTGTGTGTGTGTGTGTGTGTGTGTGTGTGTGTGTGTGTGTGTGTGTGTGTGTGTGTTCCTCATGTTTCTGGGTCCTGTGTTGGGTTTAAAAAGCAGTTTAAAGCTTTAATTACACATTATTAAAAACATAAAAAGTTTAGAGATAAAAGAAATCTGAAACATTAAAGCATCTCTCTTCTCATTGGTCCTTCAGTCGCTACGATCTCTACGTCTGAGAGCTCCTACAGCGTGTCCACAGGCGGACCAAGTCCAGATCAAACCAATAATCACGTTTTCATATCAAATGACTCAACTTGTGTACAATATGGCTTCACATGTATGGCTTTTTATTTAAGGGTAACTTAGTTCACCTTGGACTCCATGTCCCATCATGCTTTGGTGTCTGAGTGTCTGATGGAGCAACAATCTCTGAAACTAGTCCAGTATTAGAACCAAAATACAATATAATGATAACCCAACCACACCAGACTCCATGTAAATAATCACTACTTTTAGCGTGTATAGAGCAGCATATCTCCACCAGACTCCATGTAAATAATCACTACTTTTAGTGTGTATAGAGCAGCATATCTCCACCAGACTCCATGTAAATAATCACTACTTTTAGCATGTATAGAGCAGCATATCTCCACCAGACTCCATGTAAATAATCACTACTTTTAGCATGTATAGAGCAGCATATCTCCACCAGACTCCATGTAAATAATCACTACTTTTAGCGTGTATAGAGCAGCATATCTCCACCAGACTCCACGTAAATAATCACTACTTTTAGCGTGTATAGAGCAGCATATCTCCACCAGACTCCATGTAAATAATCACTACTTTTAGCGTGTATAGAGCAGCATATCTCCACCAGACTCCATTTAAATAATCACTACTTTTAGCGTGTATAGAGCAGCATATCTCCACCAGACTCCATGTAAATAATCACTACTTTTAGCGTGTATAGAGCAGCATATCTCCACCAGACTCCATGTAAATAATCACTACTTTTAGCGTGTATAGAGCAGCATATCTCCACCAGACTCCATGTAAATAATCACTACTTTTAGCTTGTATAGAGCAGCATATCTTCACCAGACTCCATGTAAATAATCACTACTTTTAGCATGTATAGAGCAGCATATCTCCACCAGACTCCATGTAAATAATCACTACTTTTAGCGTGTATAGAGCAGCATATCTTCACCAGACACCATGTAAATAATCACTACTTTTAGCGTGTATAGAGCAGCATATCTCCACCAGACTCCATTTAAATAATCACTACTTTTAGCGTGTATAGAGCAGCATATCTCCACCAGACTCCATGTAAATAATCACTACTTTTAGCATGTATAGAGCAGCATATCTTCACCAGACTCCATGTAAATAATCACTACTTTTAGCGTGTATAGAGCAGCATATCTCCACCAGACTCTATGTAAATAATCACTACTTTTAGCGTGTATAGAGCAGCATATCTCCACCAGACTCTATGTAAATAATCACTACTTTTAGCGTGTATAGAGCAGCATATCTCCACCAGACTCTATGTAAATAATCACTACTTTTAGCGTGTATAGAGTAGCATATCTCCACCAGACTCTATGTAAATGTATACGTAAATACTACATGGAGTCTGGTGTGGTCATTACATTGTAGTTTGTTTCTAATACTGGACCAGTTTCAGAGATTGTTGTTCCATCAGACCTTCAGACACCAATGCATGATGGGACATTGAGTCCAGGTTAAAAAATCCAAAGTTACCCTAGAAATATGGCTTTAAAGTTAGACCTGTGACTTCTCCTCCTGCAAACACAACATTTCTCAAATCCTACAAAAACATTTTCATCAATTTCATCATTCAACTAACTAAAAGAATCATAAAAACAATAGAAAAGAGGTAAATGGTAATAATCATAACATTATTAGCAATAACATTTTAAATGGTTTCATTTTGGCAGAATTTCCTCTTCACCGCCGAACCAACGGCAACGACAGAAAATACAAACGGAAAGAAGAAGGTTCTGGAAAAAGAACAGCCAGCACCTTTTCATATATATAACACTCGGCAGTAACCTTTGACCCCGAGGGACTCTCCATGAGGCTGGGCGGGACTCAATGGCTCGACAATAAAGGAGAAATCCAACTCTCTATGTTGTCTGTACATTAGGAGGTCTGTCAGAGAAACCGACCAATCAGGTCTGTCAGTAGAGAGAAACCGACCAATCAGGTCTGTCAGTAGAGAGAGACCGACCAATCAGGTCTGTCAGTAGAGAGAAACCGACCAATCAGGTCTGTCAGTAGAGAGAGACCGACCAATCAGGTCTGTCAGAGAAACGGACCAATCAGGTCTGTCAGTAGACAGAAACCGACCAATCAGGTCTGTCAGTAGAGAGAAACCGACCAATCAGGTCTGTCAGAGAAACCGACCAATCAGGTCTGTCAGTAGAGAGAGACTGACCAATTGGTGCTGTCTACAGCGAGTTATCCTCCTGTTAGCGTTAGCACCCAACAGGCTTAAACAGGGCAAGTTAAAAATGTGTTTTAGCCTCTAAACATGTTCATGATGTCATAAAAGCCCCCCCCTTCATGGCCAGTGACTCCTTCAGAGGGAACACGGTGAATCTGACTGACGGACATGGGACAGGAAGTCTTGTCTCGACTAGTCTGGACTTCCTGGAACAGGAAATAACCAGAGGTCTGTGCAATGGCCGAATTAGCAGTAGCATTAGCATTAGCATTGGCAACTTTTATGTATTTCTGTCACATCTCCAGCAATCAGATTCACTGAAACACAGACTAGAAGCATGTTATAACTGTTATCAGTAATTATATACTGTGTATGTATATACAGTGGGTACGGAAAGTATTCAGACCCCTTTAAATTTTTCACTCTTTGTTTCATTGCAGCCATTTTCCAAAAATCAAAAAAGTTCATTTTATTTCTCAGTAATGTACACTCAGCACCCCATCTTGGACAGAAAAAAACAGAAATGTAGAAATTTTTGCAAATTTATTAAAAAACAAAAACTGAAATATCACATGGTCATAAGTATTCAGACCCTTTGTTCAGTATTTAGTAGAAGCACCCTTTTGATCTAATACAGCCATGAGTCGTTTTGGGAAAGATGCAACAAGTTTTTCACATCTGGATTTGGGTATCCTCTGCCATTCCTCCTTGCAGATCCTCTCCAGTTCTGTCAGGTTGGATGGTAAACGTTGGTGGACAGTCATTTTCAGGTCTCTCCAGAGATGCTCAATTGGGTTTAAGTCAGGGCTCTGGCTGGGCCATTCAAGAACAGCCACGGAGTTGTTGTGAAGCCACTCCTTCGTTATTTTAGCGGTGTGCTTAGGGTCATTGTCTTGTTGGAAGGTAAACCTTCGGCCCAGTCTGAGGTCCAGAGCACTCTGGAAAAGGTTTTCGTCCAGGATATCCCTGTACTTGGCCGCATTCATCTTTCCCTCGATTGCAACCAGTCGTCCTGTCCCTGCAGCTGAAAAACACCCCCACAGCATGATGCTGCCACCACCATGCTTCACTGTTGGGACTGTATTGGACAGGTGATGAGCAGTGCCTGGTTTTCTCCACACATACCGCTTAGAATTAAGGCCAAAAAGTTCTATCTTGGTCTCATCAGACCAGAGGATTTTATTTATCACCATCTTGGAGTCCTTCAGGTGTTTTTTAGCAAACTCCATGCGGGCTTTCATGTGTCTTGCACTGAGGAGAGGCTTCCTTCGGGCCACTCTGCCATAAAGCCCCGACTGGTGGATTGCTGCAGTGATGGTTGACTTACTACAACTTTCTCCCATCTCCCGACTGCATCTCTGGAGCTTAGCCACAGTGACCATTGGGTTCTTCTTTGCCTCTCTCACCAAGGCTCTTCTCCCCCGATAGCTCAGTTTGGCCGGACGGCCAGCTCTAGGAAGGGTTCTGGTCGTCCCAAACGTCTTCCATTTGAGGATTATGGAGGCCACTGTGCTCTTAGGAACCTTAAGTGCAGCAGAAATTTTTTTGTAACCTTGACCAGATCTGTGCCTTGCCACAATTCTGTCTCTGAGCTCCTCAGGCAGTTCCTTTGACCTCATGATTGTCATTTGCTCTGACATGCACTGTGAGCTGTAAGGTCTTATATAGACAGGTGTGTGGCTTTCCTAATCAAGTCCAATCAGTATAATCAAACACAGCTGGACTCCAATGAAGGTGTAGAACCATCTCAAGGATGATCAGAAGAAATAGACAGCACCTGAGTTACATATGAGGGTCACGGCAAAGGGTCTGAATACTTATGACCATGTGATATTTCAGTTTTTGTTTTTTAATAAATTTGCAAAAATTTCTACATTTCTGTTTTTTTCTGTCCAAGATGGGGTGCTGAGTGTACATTACTGAGAAATAAAATGAACTTTTTTGATTTTTGGAAAATGGCTGCAATGAAACAAAGAGTGAAAAATTTAAAGGGGTCTGAATACTTTCCGTACCCACTGTATATACATGTATATATATATACACACAGTATATATGCATATATATATGCACAGTATATATGTATGTATATGTATATATGCAGTATATATGTATATACGGAGCTGTTGGTCCTATCTCAGTTATTTGGTTATTTTAAATTCATCCTGTTACACAATGCTCTTCGTGTTTAATTTATCAAAATATAACTTCATATTCAGAGCTCATCTGAAGTATAAGTATATAAGTATATAAGTATATAAGTATAAAATGTGAAGATTTCTTTTGGTTTTGTTAATTCTTCGACTCCGGAAACAGGAAACGGAGAAACTATTATTATTGTTATCTTTGGACGTTGTTCAGCTTGTTTTAAAGAATATTTGGAAGTTCTGGCAGAAATCTACAGAATGACTCGCCATTAAAGACCAGGCAGGAAGTGGCTGCTCCCGCCAAAATAAAACATCAATTAACTGAAATCTACAGAATGACTCGCCATTAAAGACCAGGCAGGAAGTGGCTGCTCCCGCCAAAATAAAACATCAATTAACTGAAAATTACAGAATGACTCGCCATTACAGACCAGGCAGGAAGTGGCTGCTCCCGCCAAAATAAAACATCAATTAACAGAAATCTACAGAATGACTCGCCATTAAAGACCAGGCAGGAAGTGGCTGCTCCCGCCAAAATAAAACATCAATTAACTGAAAATTACAGAATTACTTTTTTTGGGGTTTTGGGGTTTTGGGGGTTTGGGATTTGGGTTTTTTGGGGTTTTTGGGTCCTGGAAGCAGCCTTGGAGAAGCTGTTGGAGTCAGACAGGAAGTGACAAAAGCATAAAATCAGAGACAGCGTCTGTAGCGTCCCTCCACCATCTTGTCTTTGAGGAGGACTACGATGGGCCGGTCCATCGTTGGGGGGTCAGACCGGTGAGAGCCTGAAGGGGTTCTGGGGGGGCGGTCTGGCCCCGGACATCGGCATTGGTACAACAAAGGTAGAAAATGGCAAAGTGGCCCCCGTAGGAGGGTTTTGGTTTGAGGTAGGTTAGCTTGACTGATAGCAGTGCTAACAGCTAACGGCTAACAGCTAACGGTTAGCTTGACCCGTAGCAGGAGGCTAACGGCTAATGGCTAACAGCTAACGGTTAGCTTGACCCGTAGCAGGAGGCTAACGGCTAATGGCTAACAGCTGCCTGTAGCTCAGGCGTTGGGCATTGAGCCCGAGGTAGTTCTCTTTGGAGGTGAAGAGTTTGGTGTAGGAAGGAAGGAAGGAGGGAAGGAGGGAAGGAGGAAGGAGGGAAGGAGGGAAGGAACGAAGGAAGGACCAGCTGAGTGTCCCGGTCCTCTCCATCCTGAGCTGAGGCGATCTCGGTGAGACAGACAAACACTAACAGGCGAAAGCAGTAAAACCAGTAGAGACCAGTAGAGACCAGTAGAGTCTCCTCTGGCGCTGGTCGGCTGGTCCAAGGCCTCGGCGGCTTAGAACACTCAAACAAAGGCAAAAGCTTTTGGTTTCAACAGGAACATCCAGACCACGTCACCACGGTAACGTGAGCATCTGAAATCACACGGGAACCGGCCGCAGTCGTGACCACGGCTCTAAGTTCACTTGGTTTGGGGCATTTAAGGCCTTTAATGACAGGAAGTGACGGGGGGGTGGGGGGGGGGGTGACATGCAGCAAAGGGCTGCAGGTCAGAGTCAAACCCGGGCCCGCTGCGTCGAGGAGTACACCTCTACCTGTATGTGCGCCCGCTCTACCAGCTGGGCTACCCGGGCGCCCATGGTAACTTTCTTTAAGCAGCAATAACACCGCCCACACACACACACACACACACACACACACACACACACACACACTAATCTGGCCTAAAACACACAATCTGGCTCATAGTTCCCCCTTAGAACTGTTTTCTTAAGCCAGGTCCCCCCCCCGGTTGAGCTTTGGTTCAGTCTGAGTCCCCGTGTGGCGTCAGACGCTCTCTGGACGTTCCTCATTCATAAAGGCTGAGGAGGCTGTAAGGCTGTCAGGAGGAGAGGAAGACCCTCAGGCTGGGGCGGGGGGAGGGGGGAGAGGACCCTCAGGCTGGGGGGTGGGGGGGGGAGGACAACCCTCAGGCCGGGGGGGTGTAGGATACTCAGGCTGGGGGGGTTGGGGGGGGTGTAATGTGTTATCCGGTGACAGGTAGAGTCGGGTCAACCATCACCATCACTGGAGGAGGGGCGGAGTCACATCTCTGTGGGCGGAGAAGACAGGAACACGGTTAGAGGATCCATTTTATCACAGTGATGATGTGCGTGTGTGTGTGTGAGAGTGTGTGTGTGCGTGTGAGTATGTGTGTGTGTGTGTGTGTGTATGTGTGTGTGCGTGTGTGTGTGTGTGTGCGTGTGTGTGTGTGTGTGTGTGTATGTGTGAGAGTGTGTGTGTGTGTGTGTGTGCGTGTGTGTGTGTGTGTGTGCGTGTGAGTATGTGTGTGTGTGTGTGTGTGTATGTGTGAGTGTGTGTGTGTGTGTGTGTGTGTGCGTGTGAGACTCTGTGTATGTGTGTGTGTGTGTGTGTGTGTCTGTGTGTGTGTGTGTATGTGTGAGAGTGTGTGTGTGTGTGTGTGTGTGCGTGTGAGACTCTGTGTATGTGTGTGTGTGTGTGTGTGTGTGTGTGTATGTGTGTGTGCGTTTGTGTGTGTGTATGTGTGTTACCTGGCTCAGCTCGATGCTCTCAGGTGTGCGACCTTTGGGACCTGTGACATCATTCAGGATGGGCGGAGTCTCCCAGCTCGCTGACTTCCTGCAGAAGAAGCTGAACCAGACCAGAGGATCAGACCAGACCAGACCAGACCAGACCAGACCAGACCAGAGGATCAGGATCATGTGGTTATTCATGTTATGTCATTCAGCTGCTAAAACATATATTTATATATATTTATGATGATGAAGATGAAGAGTACCTGCGTCTGTAGCCCAGCAGGATGAAGAGCAGGCAGCAGAGGATGCAAGCCAGACCGCTGTGGACCCCGACCAGCAGAGTGGAGACGGACCCTTGGGACTGGTCACACTTACAGCCTGGGGGGGCAAGAGGGGGGGGGGGAGAGGGTTAGGAAGGGAGGGTGGGGGGAGGTCGGGAGGGAGGGTGGGGGGAGGTCGAGGAGGAAGGAGGAAGGAAGGAAGGAAGGAAGGAAGGAAGGAAGGAAGGAAGGAAGGAAGGAAGGAAGGAAGGAGGAGATGTTGATGCTCGTACCTGCGGCGGCGGTTCCTCCCTCAGACAGAGACACGAGGCGGCGCGTGATTGGTCCGTCTCCGTTTCCGTTAAACGCCAACAGCCTGATCTCGTAAACTGCTCCCGGCTCTGCAGGTGTAAACAGGTGTACTGTCTCTTTAACTGACCCAGGTGAGATAAAACCAGGTGTACTGTCTCTTTAACTGACCCAGGTGAGATATAAACAGGTGTACTGTGTCTTTAACTGACCCAGGTGAGATAAAACCAGGTGTACTGTCTCTTTAACTGACCCAGGTGAGATATAAACAGGTGTACTGTGTCTTTAACTGATCCAGGTGAGATATAAACAGGTGTACTGTGTCTTTAACTGACCCAGGTGAGATAAAACCAGGTGTACTGTCTCTTTAACTGACCCAGGTGAGATATAAACAGGTGTACTGTGTCTTTAACTGACCCAGGTGAGATATAAACAGGTTTACTGTGTTTTTAACTGACCCAGGTGAGAGATAACCAGGTGTACTGTGTCTTTAACTGACCCAGGTGAGATATAAACAGGTGTACTGTGTCTTTAACTGACCCAGGTAAGAGATAACCAGGTGTACTGTGTCTTTAACTGACCCAGGTGAGAGATAAACAGGTGTACTGTATCTTTAACTGACCCAGGTAAGAGATAAACAGGTGTACTGTGTCTTTAACTGACCCAGGTGAGATATAAACAGGTGTACTGTGTCTTTAACTGACCCAGGTGAGATAAAACCAGGTGTACTGTCTCTTTAACTGACCCAGGTGAGATATAAACAGGTGTACTGTGTCTTTAACTGATCCAGGTGAGATATAAACAGGTGTACTGTGTCTTTAACTGACCCAGGTGAGATAAAACCAGGTGTACTGTCTCTTTAACTGACCCAGGTGAGATATAAACAGGTGTACTGTGTCTTTAACTGACCCAGGTGAGATAAAACCAGGTGTACTGTCTCTTTAACTGACCCAGGTGAGATATAAACAGGTGTACTGTGTCTTTAACTGATCCAGGTGAGATATAAACAGGTGTACTGTGTCTTTAACTGACCCAGGTGAGATAAAACCAGGTGTACTGTCTCTTTAACTGACCCAGGTGAGATATAAACAGGTGTACTGTGTCTTTAACTGACCCAGGTGAGATATAAACAGGTTTACTGTGTTTTTAACTGACCCAGGTGAGAGATAACCAGGTGTACTGTGTCTTTAACTGACCCAGGTGAGATATAAACAGGTGTACTGTGTCTTTAACTGACCCAGGTAAGAGATAACCAGGTGTACTGTGTCTTTAACTGACCCAGGTGAGAGATAAACAGGTGTACTGTATCTTTAACTGACCCAGGTAAGAGATAAACAGGTGTACTGTGTCTTTAACTGACCCAGGTGAGATATAAACAGGTGTACTGTGTCTTTAACTGACCCAGGTGAGATATAAACAGGTGTACTGTGTCTTTAACTGACCCAGGTGAGATAAACAGGTGTACTGTGTCTTTAACTGACCCAGGTGAGATATAAACAGGTGTACTGTGTCTTTAACTGACCCAAGTGAGAGATGGTGTGGGTGTTGATGTGGGCAGGGAAGGCCTCCTGCCCCTGGATGTCTGGGTTGGAAACCCCGTGGTACTCCAGTCTGAAGCCCTCCATCTTTCCCGGCTTACTGGGCAGGTCCCAGTACACCTGCAGGGCCGTCTGGTTCAGGACCTTAGTGAAGAAACTGGGAGGACTGGGAACTGAGGGACAGAGACGGACAGCGTCACATACAGGTTTAAGGTGGAAAGGGTTTAAGGTGGAGAGGGTTTAAGGTGGACTGGGTGGACTGGGTTTAAGGTGGATTTTGTTAAGGTGGACTGTGTTTAAGGTGGACTGGTAGGACTGGGTTTAAGGTGGACTGGGTGGACTGTGTTCAAGGTGGACTGTGTTCAAGGTGGACTGGGTGGACTGGGTTTAAGCTGGACTGGGTTTAATGTGGACTGTGTTTCAGGTGGTCTGGGTTTCAGGTGAACTGGGTGGACTGGGTTTAAGGTGGACTGTGTTTCAGGTGGACTGGGTTTTAGGTGGTCTGTGTTTAAGGTGGACTGGGTTTCAGGTGGACTGGGTTTAAGGTGGGCTGGGTTTCAGGGGGACTGGGTGGACTGTGTTCAAGGTAGACTGTGTTTAAGGTGGACTGGGTGGACTGTGTTCAAGGTGGACTGGGTTCAGGTGGACTGGGTTTTACGTACCGCCCCCCTGCGTGGTGGCTGTGATGGTGGAGGACTGCTGGCTACCCCCCAGAGCGGAGTAGGCCTTCAGGTAGATGGAGTAGGTGGTGGCAGCTTCCAGGTTGGTGACCTCGTGGGTGAAGGTGGTCTTACTGACGGCTTCCTGCAGCTCTGCGCTGTCTGGCTCTGCAGGGGTCAGAGGTTAGAGGTCAGAGGGCAGGAGTCAGAGGTCCGGGGTTAGGGGTCAGAGGTTAGAGGTCAGAGGGCAGGGGTCAGGGGTCTCCAGTTATTAGGATCACTAGTATCTTTTTATGTAAATACTGTATCTATGTGTCTAGACCCTTAACCCTCAGGCCCTCCCAGGTGTCTCTGGACCCTTACCCCCAGGCGTCTCTGGACCCTCACCCCCCAGGCATCTCGGGTCCCTCACCCCCCAGGCATCTCGGGTCCCTTACCCCCCAGGCGTCTCTGGACCTTCACCCTCCAGGCGTAACTGGACACTTACCCCCCAGGCGTCTCTGGACCCTTACCCCCCAGGTGTCTCTGGTCCCTTACCCCCCAGGCGTCTCTGGACCCTTACCCCCCAGGCGTCTCTGGTCCCTTAACCCCCAGGTGTCTCTGGACCCTCACCCCCCAGGCATCTCGGGTCCCTTACCCCACAGGCCCCCCCAGGCGTCTCTGGACCCTTACCCCCCAGGCGTCTGACGTGCACCACGTATCCAATTATCTCCTGGCTGTCCCCGTCTGTGGGCTGGTCCCAGGTCAGCTGCAGGCTGCTGGCGCTGAGGGCCGTGGCCCGCAGGCCGGCAGGGGCCCCCGGGGCTCCGGGCTGCTCCGGCCCGCCCCTGATAGCCAGGCGGGCGCTGGCCTGGTTGGTGCCGGCGCTGTTCTCAGCAATGCACTGGTAGATGGCCTCGTCCTCAGGGGTGATCCGCGTGATGGACAGAGTCCTGCAGACAGCAGGAGATACCGGATTAGAGGGGGGAGGGGGGAGAGGGGGGGGAACTGAGTGTATGCCAGTCTTTCTCCTCACGTGTTGCCGTGGTCCAGCCTGACGTTGGCCCTCGGCGTCAGCAGCTTCCCGTTCTTCAGCCAGACCAGATGGGGCTCCGGGACCCCGGACGCCGAGCAGCTGAACACGGCACTGCCCCCCGCTGGTC